>CM035411.1:25123160-25723160 GCA_020310875.1 Ceratopteris richardii | reverse complement strand
ATGTTGATAAAAGTGAAGGTCAAGCAATGTATTCAAAGGACAAGAAGAAGATTAACAAAGGCAAGCAACAATTGAATGGAGATGAAGGTACAACTAGCCAAGCTAACTTCCTAAGAGGAAGAGGAGGTGGCAAAGGAAGAGGTAGAGGCAGAAGCAATAAAGATGGAGTCAAAGCTTGCTTGATTTGTGGTAATACTAATCATTTAGCTCATGAATGTTGGCATAATAATCAGAATGGTGGAGAATACAATCAGAACTTTAATTCAAGAGGAAGAGGTGGTAGAAACCAAAGAGATAATTTCAGAGGTAGAGGTAGTAGAGGTTATTTTGGAAGAAATGCAGGTAGAGGCTTTCAAAGTCAATCCTACAACAATACCTACTACAATTATGCTTCAGATCAGAAGGAGGATTCAACCTTGATTATGAATGCAACTTGTGAAAGACAAAGTGAAGATCAAAGAGTCTTCTACATAGACTCAGGGTGTAGCAATCACCTAAGTGGCAACATAGCCTTGATGACTGATTTGGAGAATAAGGTAACTAATCATGTAGTTCAAACAGGTGATAATACAAAGCATAATGTGAAGTCAATTGGATCAATGAAAGCTAAGGATGGAAGCACTCTTCTGAGTAAGGTTTTGTATGTTCCTACAATTCCAAAGAATTTGATAAGTGTAGGGCAAATTGTTAAGAAATGTTATGAAGTAAGGTTCACTAATGATGGAATTTTTGTGGAAGACCCTAGCAATGCGTATAAACAAATTGTTTTAGGGAAGAAAGAAGGAAGATTATCCACAATGAAGATTCAAGGCAATGTTGGTCATGCCTTGTTCACTTATGAAGGTCACAAGATCTCTGAGTTAGATCTTTGGCATAAAAGGCTTGGACATTTCAATGAAAGAGGTATTAAGGATATGGTTAACAATGGTTCAGTGCTTGGATTACCTAATATTGTAGGTCAATATATGACATACAGATGTGAGGCATGTCAATTAGGTAAGGCTCATAAGCAACCATGTTACACTTATGTGTTCCTCGGGTAGCTTTGATGTGAACCTTTTCCCTATACATGGGCACTTTTTATTCTAGTGCTGGCTAGAGGTTTTTTTCCCATGTTACCACATACTTGATACTCTCATATGTGGTGGTACTTTGTACTTAGGGATATTATTCAGCTCTTACTTCAATTCAGTTTTATCGTCAATAGAGAGACCTATTCCAGCCATCGTCTTCTCTGTGTGTCTTGCTACGTTTGTGCTCCGTGTGTGTGCTTCTCATGTGTCTCTCGCACTTCTACACACACCCAACAGTGGTATCAGAGCACGTTCAACTCCTTCCCAAGTTTCAATTTTTCGCGTCGCGGCGCGCACGCACTTCTAACAGTGCAAATCGACTTCAGAGCATAGAACTGTGAATTTCAGCAGCCAAGAAACATTTCCACCAGGTGCGCTGAGGTTTTGCCCCCATTTCAAAGCCATTCGTGTAGTCAGAATCGCCATCAGAGTGACGGTCTGTGAGCTGAAATTTCACTTATTTTAGCTTTCGTCGAAGTAAAGTTTTTGTCACATTCTTGTTCCTTTGTGAAATGGCGGGCAGCAATGACTTGTTTGGCATGCTTCAAGCTGAAGATAAGCTTGATGGGACCAACTATCCGATGTGTTCTTACATGATGAAGCATGTTTTTTTTGCAAAACAACTTTGGAACATAGTGGCAAATGTAGATCGAAGACCGGCAGGTTCTTCTACTTCACAGTCTACGGTCACAGATGGAGCTTCTTCTTCGAGTACAGTGGTTTCTCCTTCTCCACCTACACAGGAGCAGCTTAGATGGGATGGAAAAGATGCTCAAGCTCATGCTTTGATTGCGCTTTCAGTGAAGTGTCATATAGTTCCACACATTCGGTCATGTTCTATATCGAGATAGGCATGGGACACTCTTGCTTCTTTGTATGCCGTGCGTAATGAAGCACGTGTTGCATACTTGAGGAAGCAACTTCAGGATGTATGTATGGCTAAAAATGAGTCAGTGGATGTGTATGTGATATGCATCAATGACTTGAAAGAGCAATTGGCAAACATAGATGAGATCATTCCGGATGCATCACTCATTTCTACATTGTTGAAAGGATTAGCGGAATTTTTTCAAAGCTTTGCTACTACACTCCGTTTGGTTGCAAAAGGAAATCCTAATATGTATGCATTTGATGAGGTTGTGTCTCTTCTTTTGCAAGAAGAGCAATCTAGAGTGAATAGGAGGGGTTTGATTGAGGGAACACAAGCACTTGCTATCTCACAAAAGGGGAAAAGCAAGTATGGTTCAGCTTTGGGTTCATCAAAACCAAAGCCTCAAGCTTCCTCTTCCACTCATTCCTCTAATGATGGTGATTTGCAAAAGAAGAAGAGATGCAAATATTGCCGAAAGGCTGGTCATACTATTGATGAGTGTAGAAAGCTTGCTAAATGCAATGAAAAGAAGAAGGAATCCGGCATGTCTATTGCTAAAAATTCAGCAAATGCAAAGAATGATGAAGCTAACATCGCTAAGAATGAGGTATTTTCTTGCTTCAAAGCATTTTTAGCTATGGCTGAAATTTTTTCTTCACAAAAGCTTTTGACTCTACGCACGGATCGTGGTGGTGAATACATGTCACATGAGTTTAATGCTTTTCTTCGTGAAAGAGGTATTTCACACCAATGTACGGTGCCATATACACCTCAACAAATTGGTGTTGTTGAGCGTAAACATAGAACTCTACTTTAAATGGCACGATGTATGGTTAAAGGAAAGCATCTTCCTGATAAGTTTTGGATGGAAGCGATCATGTGTGCAAATTATGTGTTGAATCACTGCCCTACAAAAGCATTGAGAGTCATCACTCCTTATGAGGCTTGGAATGGTCATAACCTTATGGTTAGTCATATGCATGTGTTTGGTTGTTTGGCATATGCTCTTGTGCCATCACAACAATGTCACAAACTTGATGACAAGGCAAAGAAATGTATATTTGTTGGTTATAGTGCTGAAAGTAAGGGATATCGGTTGTACCATCCATTGACGAACACAATTATTGTGAGTCAAGATGTGGTATTTGCTGAAAATTCAGTTTTCCCTCTACTTGAATGCAAAAAACTGCCAACAGTTAGCTCACAAGATGTGTTCGATACACTCATGCCTTTGTTCCAACGTGGTGCCCTTGACTATGGCCATGTACACCAGCCAATTGAGGCTCAAAGGGCTGAAAATGCAGAGAATTTCCAGCCAAACATGGCTGAAAATTTTCAGCCAAAAAATGTCAAAACTGCTAGAAATTTCCAGCCACATATGGCTGAACATTTGCATCAAAATATGGCTGAAAATGAGCATGAAATTCAGCCCACACATGATGTACATATTGAAGATGTTTTACATAATGAACGCATGTCTATCAAGAGTGCACAATCTATGACAAAGTGGTTGAAACAAACTTTGTAGGACAGCAAATTGAGTGCACCTTTACTTGGTAGAACAAGATCAAGCTCTCACCATGCATCAAGTAATTTTGTGGATTATTCTCTTATTGCTATAGCATGTAATGAAGAGCCACTTTCTTTTGAAGATGCATGTGATGATCCACAATGGATGAGTGCTATGCAATCAAAAATGGATTCCAAACATAGAAATGGTACTTGGGAGTTATGTGAATTGCCTTAATGAAAAGACGCCATTGGTACAAAGTGGGTTTATAAGATTTAGAGAAAATATGATGGTAGCATTGATCGCTACAAAGCTAGATTGGTTGCCAAAGGATATGCGCAACAATATGGCATTGACTATGAGGAAACTTTTGCACCTACTTCATGCATGACTACCATTCGTACCGTGGTCGCATTGGCTGCCCATCGAGGTTGGAAAGTGCATTAGTTGGACTTAAAAACAACCTTTTTGAATGGTGATTTGCAAGAAGAGATCTATGTGAAGCAACCTCCTGGATTTGCTATGAAAGGGAAAGAGCATATGGTTTGTCGCTTGCATAAAGCCTTGTATGGTCTCAAGCAAGCTCCACATGCATGGTATGACAAAATACATAAGCACTTGATTGCTCTTGGCTTCACATGTAGTCCGATTGAAAGCACACTCTATGTATGCAAAAATGGGGCTGATCTTATAGTGTTTGTTCTTTATGTCGATGACATACTCTTGACTGGGTCATGTGATGCAAAACTTGACATTCTTATGGCTGATTTGTAGCATACTTTTGATGTCACTTATGTTGCAGTTAGACATCTGCGGAAGCACGCAAACAGCACAAGGAAGAAGAAGAAGCTTGGAGCACAATACACAATACTGAATGAATTACTAGAGAATGTACAAAGATAAGTAGCCCATTAGGGCAATAGGCGTATATACAAGTCGGGGGAAAAAACCTCCTAAAGAGGGAAAAAAGTGCCCCGGCGGTCCTAGTGTGTTCACACACATCACTACCTAAATATATCAACAAACCCCCCCTGGGAGTGATGCGGTGAACAAGGAGTTGGCACTCATGTATAAGGAAGTGCCAAGCTATGTGGAAATCACTCCACAAAAGGAAGTAAGCCCAAAGCTTTGCAGAAAGCTTCAAACTTCTCCCTAGGCAGAGCCTTCGTGAAAAGGTCTGCAATGTTCTCCTGCGTGGGCACATATGCCAAGCTGATCTCCCCAGCAAAGAACCTGTCCCTGACATAGTGACAATGCACCTCAATGTGCTTAGTGCGAGCATGGAACACACGGTTCCTCGCAACTGCCAATGCGCTCTGACTGTCAGTGAAGATGGTGGTGGCAGAAGACTGGCCAACACCCAAATCAGCCATAAAGCGTCTGAGCCACACACTCTCAACAGTCGCTGTGAAAGCTTCCCTATACTCAGCCTCACAACTGGAAGTGGCCACAGTAGGCTGCTTCTTGCTCAACCAAAATATACATGAGCTACCAAGCACGAAGCAAAAACCACTGGTGGACACACGAGTGTCATAGCAACCAGCCCAATCTGAGTCAGAAAAAGCATGCAAATATGGCGGTAGTGATCCCCCCTTGGGATAAAACAACCCAAGTAGTCGAGTACCACTCAAGTAGCGAAAGATGCACTTAACCGCCTTCCAATGCGTGACTCCTAGGCAATGCATAAACCTGCTCATCTGTGAGACAACAAACTGAATATCTGGTCGAGTAATGCATAAGTAAATCAAGCATCCAACAACCTGCTGATAGAGAACAACATCAAATGCATCTCCAGCATCATGAAGACTCAATCGTAAACCTATCTCCATAGGAGTGGCAATAGGCTTACAATCTTCAAGGCCAAAACGTTGCAATAATGTGTCAATGGCCTTCTTACCAGGAGGCAAGTCACATAAAGACCATGTACCATTCTTCATTATAACATCATATTCAGATTGCATAGCAGCCATCCAATTTTCTGAATTCTGTGCTTCATCAAAAGAAACAGGCTCATTCTCATCACAGAGACTAGACAGAGCCATAGCATAACAATCTGATGCAAAGCAGGCACTATGAGAGCCTGAACGGGTACGATATGACAAAGGTGCATCTAATTTGCTGTCACGCAAGTCTGCACCAGCCCTTTTGGCATAGTTTTTGCCTGCTCAATATCGGCTCTCTCATCAACAAGTGCATCATGTAAATCTGCATAAGAAATGGAATGATCTACATCATCATATGAAACCTGCAAAGGCTGAGAAGTTGCCTCATTAAGACCAGCATTATACTGTCCACCTGTAAAAAGAGGCATCAAAGTATCATACATGTCTTTGGAGCTAACAGATGTCTCTTTAGTACATGAAAGCAATGGCTGAATAGCATCTTCCATGAATACAACATCACGGCTAACCAGAATGTGTTTAGTCTGTGGATGATACAGACGATAGCCTTTACTTTTAGAATTGTACCCAACAAAAATACATTTTGAAGTGGGAGACACAATGTCCATAGCACTGCCTCCACAACATCTACCTCCTCCAGAGCCACCTATAGATCCACTCTTGGAACCTCCTCCTCCTCGAGAGCGTGACCTCGACCGATAAGACAGGCTAGCACATGTATTGTGCTGAGCGATAGAATGCATATGTTGACTACTAGAGCCACTAGGAGATGTTTGAGAAGGCAGTCGGGTGGAGTCATAAAGCCAAGAGATGTACCTTCGGGAGGAGTAGCCCTGCCCACAAGAATGACACCGGTGGGAGTGACGCACGAGGGAGTGATGCCAGCGAGAGTGAGACTAGCAGGAGTGAGGCTGAGGGAGTGCTATCACGAGCAATCCAGTACTGTGATGTGGTAGCCATATACATGGCGGATACCTGAGATAAAAACTCCAAGAACTGCTCCTCTATCATGGAATGCAGAGTGATTAGAGGACTATCTCCCATCATGCTTTGCAACAAAAAAACTCAAATAATTAGCATGTGATAATAATGGAAATATAGAGAAATAGTAGTGTACAAAACAACATAGCAAAAGAAAATAAACACAAATTAGTATGTACAAGTGTTTGCTTCAGAAATGCTCTATTCTAGTATCCTCTTGGAGATATGATGCACAAGAGATATCTATCTCTACATTGGTGACTTCTAGATCTCTTGGTATGCTAGCTCATTCTTGATCATCATTATCATACAACATATTGTCTATTACTTCATCATGTATCTTGTTTTCTTCACATACCTCTTCATCCTGGATAATGATCTCTTCCTCCTCGACTATCGAATGATTCTCAGAGTCCACTACAGATGGAAATTTCTTCTACATCTATGTTCTCACAAATTTGTCTGCTACCTGGTGAGACTTGTAAAATAAATAGCCACTCTGGCTCTTTCGAATCTGGCATAAAAACAAATTGCTCATACTGTTCGGGAAGTACAAATGTATCTCTTTCATCTTTCCATAGTGTAGCTCAGTGATGAGTAGCACTTCCTTTAATGTCAATCCGGGAAGACATGAGGATGGTATGATGACCTCGAGCAAGTGAAGGCACAAGTGCGTGAGTGAGAAGCACACAAACATGCACACACATACACACACACGTGCACACAAGGTAAGACAATGAGAGAGAAGCAATGGAGTTCTTTTAGATTACTTTCAAAATGCTCATACAAGTTCAATTCAATTACAAGATAACCTCAAAAATGAGCTCTCTAGCTCTATTTATAGTTTTTGACTAGGTTTTGGCCGTGTCCAGACCTAGTGTCCGGCCTAGTTAAAAATTAGGTTCTAGGCCCCATTTGAAGGCTCAAATGGAGTCTAGAAATTATGAAAACTGGTAGGTAGCTACTTCTAATGCTCCTCAAGCTCAAGGACTCCTTGGCTTGCACAAAATGGAGCTACAAAAATATGAAATGGTATTTACAATGGCTTTTAGTGATGAAAATCACTATTTTTGTAGGGATTTGACATACACATCTTCGAGCTTCCTACTTGCTCCTTCTCCTTATGTGTCCACCTCTTTAATATGCTTTAGCTTCCTAAAAAAATAATGGCCTACTTGCCCGGTCTTCGTTGACTACTCTGTCTGCTCATACCTTCTCTTCGCTCCGACTCCCTTCGTTGGCTTCCTTGTCTTGTTAGTCCTTCAGTTCCTTGACTACTGCTAACACCCCCCCCTCTCTCGCATCTGTCACCCCTGACAGACCCTTGTTGGGTGGGTCGTTGGATGTAGTACTTCACAACGTCTGTTGCTAAATGATGTTCCGCAATTCTCAACCCTTTGGCCAAGTCAGTGAGCAGAGCATCCCAATCTACAGGCTCGGGAACCTCTGGATGTGGTCTACGTAGCTTTTCTGAATGGAGAGCTTGTTCCACGACAAATAACTATAATAGATGAGATGGTGTGGGAATGAGTATCTCTGAGTGATATTCCCAGAACCCCGTGATAAACATTTCTTCAAACGTCTGTTTGAAGCAAGCAGGTAGATACTTTATACGGGCATGCCAGGCATAGACGACGTTAATGGAGGGCGTGGTGCTCATGTCATAGACAAGGTCCTGATTTTCTTCATAAAATCCAATAGCCAAAAGATGAGGTTCTTTGATGTTCTTAAATGTCCTGAATGTAATCAGCATGAGCTCAAAAATTTTTAGGCACATCTGTGCCATGACATCTGGGACATTCTTGAACCGGACTGCCCAGTGTCGGATGGTTGAAATCATGTAGTTGACTGTGGGTTGGCCATTAGGAGGTGCTAGGTACACATAATTTAACCACTTTTCACATCCTTCAACCGTCAAAACTGTTTTTGTGTACTCCGGCCAAGACCTTCTTCGAAAGACAGGGCAGTAGCAGGGATTATACTTGATATATAGAGGCATGTTATTCCACGTACGTACCATCTCAGGGTAGGTTTCAAGCAGGCGGATCCTCCAAGTAGGTTGATGTATATTCCCTTGCTTGGCACTTGCAGGGATATCATCCGGTGCAAACTGTGTCGCCGAGGTTGGTTCTTTTGTTGTGCGTTGCCTGATTTCAGCATTGTAATCTGCCATTAATACACAGAATGGAACATATAGATCATCAGACGTGCCAATCCACCTATGATGGGAGAGGTTTCTAAAGTAATCCGATTTTATGACGACTTCTTCCAATCGTTACATAGACGCTATCTGAACTGCAACTCTCTCATCATGGGTTGTAGCAACCTTTTCCAACCTTTGCATCCATTCAGGCGCTTCGATCTCAATCGTGTCCATTCCTTCTTCTGTTTGCTTACCTCCGGGTGTTGGCATGGGAACGTATGGGTCTTCAAAGATCTCCTCCACTTGAATTGGCACTAAGTCTTCAGGTTCTGGTTCCACCAGGGGAGAGGGTTGACGCTCGTATTGCAGAACTCTATTTCGTAGTTCTTCTAATTCTGCTCTGAGTTTTGCGACTTCTTCAGATGTGTCGGCTTCAGTTGTGACTTTGCTTGGTGACTCCTGCTGGGTTGCCAGTTGCTTTAATAAGTCATCTCTTTCTCTTTCTAATGCTACGTGGGCTTCCAGGAGGTCGGCATGGGTTTTCCAAGACGATTTGCATATTTTCAGATGGGATAGCCTTGAATTTCTCTAGGTCGATTTCCTATGGTGAACCCTCCATTGCTGCTTCCAAGTTTTCTTCGTTCTGTCTCTGTAGTCGCTTATTTTCCTCGAGTGTTGTAGACATGTGTTTCCGTAATAGGGCCAGGTTGCGTCGAAGCTTGAGGTTCTCTGTTATCTGGGAGTGTAGCAACTCAACAAGTTGTTGTTTTTCTTCCGCATCTGACTGGGGTGGATTGGCCACTAACTGCTCATGTTGTTCCTGTAAAGTGACATACTGTTGTTGTAGTAGCCGCTTTTCCGTCTCTAAGTCAATGAATCGTCCTTGTAATGTTTCATGGCTTCTGAACAGACTTGTATGCTGAGCATCTAGGTGTTGATAATGTTGTTGCAGCTGAGACATACACTGGTACATGTTATTAAATACGTTATTAATGGGAGTGGATGCGGGAAAGGTGTTGAATGCAGAAGGGAAGGGAAAGGGGAATGGGAGCGTGTATGCTGTGCTCGAAAAGGGTGAAGTTGGTGGTGGGGGAATGGGAGATTGTGGACGTATGGGGGGAGGGAGAGGTGCGGAGGTGGGTGATATGTCCATGAGGTCAAAAGTGGATGCAATCGTGGGAGTGATTGTGAACATGGGAATTGTGGGTGCGGTGATGGTGGTGAAAGTGTAAAGTGGTGTGTGTAGTTGTGAATATGAACTGCCAGGAAGTGTGATCGGGGGAACGGGGTTTTCCGTGACTGCAATTAGAATTACAGTGTCAGTGGTAGTGTATACAAGTGAGGTGGTGATAGGGTGTGTGGGTTGTGTGGATTCACTGACATTCTGTGCTTCGGTATGGGCAGTGGACTCTAAGGCGGTGACAGTAGTGGTTACACTGGTAGTGGGAGGTGAAGTCGGTGGAGTTGGAGGTAGGGGTGGTAAAGGGGGTGATGGGGGTGCACTGGATGTATGGGCTTCCTCAGTTTCCTGAATGATATGAGCTATGCCCGTGGTTGTGGATGTGGTGCCCTGTGGTTCTGATACTAATATATTCATTTGTTTTCCAGATCGAGGGGGGCGTCTGCCGTATCGTCGCTCTGATCTTCTCGAGTGTGCAAGAGTTGTATGCACCGTCTCAAGTACCCCCAACACATCAGAAATCATATCAAGGGTTGCTCGGTATTGCTCATCCACACCTTCCTCTTCAAGGATTTGGTTCATGAGGGCTTTTCCTGCTGCCAGGGACAGTTTGTGCTGTTCTTGAACTCTGTTGATGGTATCATACAGCTTTTTCAATTCCTTCGTATAAGCCGGGGCACCCTCAAGTTCCTATAGAACTTCTTGTTCATATTCCTGCTCTTCTTCCTCTGTTTGTCCACCTCGTTCCTCCTCCTGCTCTTCTTCTTCTTCATCCTCCACTTCAACTACTCCTGGTTGTCTAGGATGGGGTTGGTTACTCCTCGATTATTCTGGCTACCTCCTCATCAGTTAGGTCTTCTAATGTGAAGCCGTGAGGAAACTCTAGGTCGGTTGGTACAGGTGGAAACACCAAATTCGGTCCATCAGTGTTGTGTCTTGGTAATCTGATAGTGAAGGGTTGTACACGCCTCGAAAGTCGTGGAGTTGTCTCTGGTGTCAGTGTTGCACCGCGGGCTTGTGCACAGGGCATCTGAACTGCGCCTCTCATTTTCTTTGATGGAGGCCCTGCGGTTGATAGTCTACGTTGAAATTCCTGTACCCTGGTCCAAATTAATGCCCTTTGAATTGGCACATCATAATCCAAACATCTATACACAATCTTGGTGAGGGCACATCATCCATAGAGTACCGACTTTTGCTTTTTATACCACCGTTGATGTGCCAAGTGGATTTGGTCGATAATCCAATGCGGCATGTTGATTGTCAAATTGAAGGCATCTGCTAAATATAGACTGAACCATATTTTCTTGTGTGGCATTGTGAACCGCTCTTGAGCTCGGAACGCGAAATGTTGCATGACCATTCGTAAGTGAATGGCGATTGTGGGTGTCATTGCCACCATGTCTTTGAGCTTAGTCAGGTTCCTGTTTTTCATGTTATTCGGGACCATCGTCTCTTTTTCGGTGGGGATATGCATACCTTTCATGTCAAGCGCTTCCCTCACCAAATTGTTCGTCAGTTTGAAACGCTTTAATTCATTACCTCTGGTAAGTGATGGTAGAACGAAGGTACTATATCCCTTTTTCTCTTTACTAAGGGTCAGAGTGCTAATTAAGTAGGAACACCGTAGAAAGTCTGGTTTGGGTAACTGAGCCTTGAAGTAGTCGTATACTCCAGCCTTCTTCCAGATGGGTTTCAGACCTTCATCATTTTGAAGCCTCTCAAATTCCCTGGTGAAAAAATGATATCTGCCCCATCGCCCGTTGAACTCTATCTCGGCCTCCCACATGTAAGTGCCTTCACCCAAAGATCCGGCCACATCACTGAACCAATGTGAGTTTTTGCTGACCGGCATTGTGTGCCCCTGTGGAGGATTCTGAATCGGTATGGCATGTAATGCCCTCAATGCCACTGGGCGTTCCTTCAATTCCTCTTCAATGGGAAGACTTTCAATGTCCACAATTTGGGGGTTGGTGCCTGCCTGGGAGCTAGTTCCTGCCTCGGCCATGGTGAAGAGACTGGTCACCGGTTCTGTGAGAATAGACAAATGAATGTTAACATTGCAAATGGACACCAAGCATTCATGCGTCCCCATTACAACATTAACATGATTTTAGTGAGAGGTTAGTAGGTCAATAAGTGCTTGGGGATCGCGAGTGTAGTTAGTGAATGGATATTCCTAAGAGGTAAATGGAAAGATGCAGTGTATGAGTGATGTAGTGAGCAAGTGGATATGAATTTACAAATGAGGGTCAGGGGGTTTAGTACACGTTTTGGGCTTCCAAACAAACTGATTTGCTGTTGGTCTTGATTTTGTGGAGACTCTGGAGGGCTGTTCAAGAGTGTCTACTTGGAAATGAGGCTTTTTAAGGACCCATTTACAAGTGATTCTGCTTGTGCTCATGGACCAATGTGTGTCCGTGCGTGTTGTATAAGAAAGGGTATCAGATGTTCGAGTGAGTGAAACATGTTGTACAGGGTGTGGCCTCGGTGTAACTATTTGAGCCCACAAGCAAGCCTTAGGCACCCAAATTTGTCGTGATTGTGGGATGGCCTTCATCGACTTCTTGGGTACCCTACTTTTGCAGAAGAATTTCTGAAAGACTTCTTATTAGTGTCATGTTGTTGATTATTAATAAGAAGTTTTGCCTGTGTGGTTGGCTTGGTCGCAACAGGGTGTTCGCCTTTCTGCACCCACACTTGTTTCAATGGCTGAGACATTCTGCTTTGCACGTTCTTTTGTCCTCGAGCATAGGTATTACTCTGCTCCATCTGTATTTGATCTGCCTTTGGTTGCTGCATCCCTCTAGTCTCTGGAAAAGAAGGGAGTTCCGTTGCGCCCCTAACTTCTTGATTGAAATCATCATTCCTCTGCATCACACAGTTTTGGACAAGAATAACATGATCATCTTCATGTGTACCCCTCGAAGGACTAGGAGTGTGTGTGTTGTCTAATTCCTTGAGTGCATCATTTTCTAACTCAATTGTAACGCGATTCTGATTTACCTAGACCTGAAGGAGTCCACTTCTTAGGTTTAGGTTGACTGCATGATCATAGATCCAGTCTTGACCCAAGACAAGAGGCTCCGTGAGGTCCTCATCTTGACAGACTAGCACTTTAATTGTCATTACTTCGTCTTGAATGTAGAGGGGAAGTTCCACCTCGCCCATGCAAGGGGTTTCCACACCTCCCAATCCTATGAGATATGCTTCTATAGGATTGACAGTTAATTTCAACTTTTGACAGAAAGAAAATTTAACAGCACTAGTGGCTGCACCTGAGTCAATCAAGGCTCTTACAGTCCTTGCACCCTTTCCTTGTCCTATCTCTAAGGTTACAAAAGGTCGTCTATCAATTATTCTATGAGAACTCATTCCTGAGACTTCACACATTGCCATATGATAACCTGGGTCTGCATAGTCATCTACCCTGGCCTGATCTCTACCCAGTCTTCGCAACCTCATCCTTCGGATGCGTTCCAATGCTTCCGCCTGTGCCTCTTCTCGGACTCGTTTTTCTTCTTCCTTGTGTTTTTTGGCAGTGTTGAGTCGATTGAGCATCTCCTCTGTCAGGGGTTCTTGATATAACTTGACTCTGCATCCGCTTATATAGCTAGGGAGAACATCACCTTCCAGTGTAGCGAGTTGAACTGCTCCACTGGTTGAGATCCTATTTATGATCATAGGTCCATAACCTCTCTTTTTGAGCTTTCTTGCATGTTGTTTTAGGGTATACACCAACACTAAGTCTCCGGCATTCAAGCCTTTATCCTTAACATGGGCATCAAAGTATGCCTTCTGTCGTTTCTTAGCTGCATATATCCCCGCAGCCGCCCTCAGTCTTGTTTCTCCTAACCGTTCAAGGTCAAAGAGTCTAGAGGAGAGTTCATGACCGGTCCATTCATGCTCTTGTGCTACTTTTAATGTAGGTATCAAGAAATCCAATGGTAGCACCGCATTTTGGCCAAATACCATCTGAAAGGGGTGGCTTGGAGTATCGTTTTATAGGCAACTCGGTATGCCCAAACAGCATGGTGTAGCTGTTTGTCCCAATCAGAGCGTTTATTATTCACTAGTTTGGTCAACACATTGCACAAGATCTTGTTTGTGCTTTCGGCTTGTCCATTAGCTTGTGGGTGATAGGGGGCAGACTTCTTGTGTACAACCAAGAACCCTTGGAGCAGATTTTCAATAACTTCATTCAAGAAGTGAGTGCCTCTATCACTTACCAGCTCTATAGGTAGCCCGTATCTTGTGAACACATTCTCAAATAGGAACTTAGCAGTTGTCTGAGCATCATTCTTTGTTGTAGCTTTTACCTCTACCCACTTTGTTAGATAGTCTATGGCAACAATGATGTATTCAGCATGTGAACCCTTAGCCGAGGGATTAATAGGACCTACGAAGTCTATTCCCCACTTAGAGAATGCACGTCCACCCATCATGGGTTTCAGTGGCATCTCATCCTTGCGTATAGGGTACTGAGTTCTCTGACAGACATCACACCGTTTTACATAGGTATGTGCATCCATGTGAAGGGTCGGCCACCAGAAGCCCACAAATAGTATTGCCTTGATCACCCGATCTGGTCCAAAATGTCCTCCTACTACACCTTGGTGAGCTGCTTCCAAGATCTTGAGATATTCGCTCTCATGGACACATAGTCTCAGGTAACCATCTTTACCACGCTTGTATAGATTATCACCAATGAGTGAGTAATCTAGGGCTTCTTGTTCTAGACTTCTTTGTCTGGCCAGTGTCATATCTTGAGGGAATGTTCTCGTCCTCAGGAAAGCTACTAATGGTTCACTCCAATCTGGCACTATGGACACTTGATAAAGAGTGGCATGCTCCACAGGTGGTTTATGCAACAGATTGGGCATTCCTTGCACAACTTGTGGACATAAGCCTCCATAGTCGGCCAATGCACTCCGAGTCTCCTTAGAGTCTGTAGGGTTCGTTGCTTTGAGTAGTGTTGCTCTAATGCACCTGCATGTGCCAATTGCAACCATTTAGCGTACTCATCCTCCTCCACACAACAAGCTAGGATCCCTTGATCTGTGTGCTTGTACATACTTCCTGCCATGATCTGGTATTTTTGGGCTTTTATTATCTCTCTATCTTGAGTGTTTATGACTGGGTGATTGGGCCCGTATGTCAATACTGGCACTAATGGCTTAGCCCACTGAGGTACAACTTCCAAATTAAACAAGTAAGCATCAGGAAAACAAGTAAGCATCAGGAAGGTCATCTGACACTCCTTGTGGGGCTTCGCCAGATGTGAGCCTAAAGAGATGGTCTGCTCTCAAGTGAGTTTTCCCTTTCCTCACCACTACTTCAAAGTCATATTCCATTAGTAAGAGAAACCATCTTACTAATCGGCCTGTATTGCATGGTTTGTTCACCAAGTACAATAATGCCTCATGATCGGTAAAAAATTTAAACTTATTTGCAAGCAAATAGTGTCTAAACTTTTTAACTGCATATACCATGCCTAATCCTTCTCGTTCGGTGGTGGTATAGTTTCGTTCAGCTGCATTCAACTGTCTACTAGCATAGGCAATTGGAAGGTCCATATTACCTTCGCCCGTAGGTTGTGCGAGTACACACCCAATAGCATAATTGGATGCATCTACATGAACATGAAAAGGCTTATTCCAATCTGGTGTGGTCAAGATTGGTGCTGAACATAATCGCCGTTTAAGCTCATTGAAGGAATTCTCACATTCATCAGTCCACTCAAAGTTGGTCAAAAGTTCGTACAGAGGCTTTGCTATGATGGCATACATGTGTATAAACCGTCGGTAATAACCACAATACCCCATGAAAGCTTGTACTTCCTTGACATTCTTTGGCTTAGGTAGCTCGGCGATGGCTCTTACTTTCTCTTCATCGGTGGATATGCCATTCTTTGACACTATGTGTCCTAGAATCTTGCCTTGCCTGACCATGAAAACACACTTTTCTGGGTTCAAGCAGACTTGATACTCTCGACATTTGTCAAAGATTTGTTTGAGTTTAGGGATATGGGTTTGTCTAATGCTGGAATGAGCATAGAGGTCATCAACATAGACTTCCAAATTCTTCCTCAAGAACTCTTTAAACACGTGGCACATCAGTCTCTGAAAGGTTGCAGGAGCATTGGTAAGCCCAAATGGCATTATTCGAAAGGCAAATATACCCCACTCTGTGGCAAAAACCGTTTTATGATGATCTTTTGGGGCTATGGCTACCTGATTGTAGCCCGAAAATCCATCAAGGAAGCTGTACACTTCCTTGCCTGCTACTCTTTCTAAGAGGTGTTCAGTGATATGAAGCGGGTAGTTATCTCGAATAGTGGCAGCATTAACCTTTTTCAAGTTAATGCACACACGTAACTTTCCATTTTTCTTGGGCACCACTACGATGGGGGATACCCACTCAGTGTGCTCAATTTCATAGATGAATCCAGCTTCCACCAATCTATCTATCTCCTCTTTTATCTTGGCAGCATAATTATCATTATATGTGTATGGCTTCTGCTTAGAGGGTTTCGCATCTGAGGTCATGGGAATCGTGTGCGAGCATATGTCAGGGTCTACACCTTTCAGGTCCTTGTAGCTCCAAGCGAATACATCTCTATATTCTCTTAGCAAGGCTATCAATTCGTGCTCTTCTTCTTCCGTCAGGTCATGTCCTATGTAAGTGCATCTCTCCTCTCCTTCTTCCAGAGCTACCACTATTTTCTTGGTGGTTTCTTTGTTATCATAGGCCTCTCCTGATTGTGCCTCTCATTTAGGCATTCTTATCATGACTCTCTTGTCGTCTATCTCATATTTTTTAAAATTTTCAGGGACCTCAAACAAAGATTCTTCCTCTTTTGGTGTGACTTCTCTCTTCTTTCTTTTCTTTCCCTGATCCTTAGGGGTCACTTGTGTGGCTAATCTCACATCATTTGTAAGCTCTCCATGTCTCTGGGGCTGAAATTCTACTTCATAGAAGTATTCTTCATCTGATACAAAAGGTGGGTCCATAATGATTGAGTCTAGATCGGAGTCACTTGCATCCTCAAATGCATCAGGGCTAGGTTCGCACTCTTCTAAAACTACATCTCCCCTGATTGGCTCTATGGAGAAAACTGATATGTCATAGCCATCCTCATCACAGTGTGGTGTCCATTGTTCTTCATTGATGGCTACATCCATGGTTGTTAGGTTCTCGGCCCAGCCGTGGGGTTCAAATTCTTCATCAAGAAATACTACAGGTGCATAGGCTGGGTCTTGAATGGATCTATGGGTTTCGTTTGCACCTATCTCTCTGGCCTTTTCTCTCTTCTCTTCTTCCACTGCCACTTTACACATCCATAAGTGAGTGTCTTCATGCATCCATGAGGATCCTGATCCTATGGAGTGCACATACTCTGTATCATCTTTGGCTCTATGAATAGGATTCCATTGGATAGGAGGGACATCTCTATGAGAGTAATCTTTGAGATTAACCTTGGTCGTGACACCTAGGTGTTGCAAATACAAGGAATTGGTTCCCCAATCTTGTACCACTTGCAACTGTCGCATAAATGGTCTTCCCAAAATCATCTCATAGGCATGGTTCTTGCTAAAATCACAGATAGCAAACGTGTGTTGAAACTCTACACCACATGTAGTGAGAGTTATTCCTTCTAGTAAACCTAGGGGTCTCTCTATGTGACCATCAGCCATCTGCAATTTCATTCTCATTGGCCTGAGTGCTGGCTTGCCCCAACGCTTCCATAGGGAAGTGGTAGCAATTGCGACTCCTGCACCTGAGTCGAGAATTGCCTTGGTTGTGTATCCTTGATGGGTGATGGGGAGGTATGTGTTTCCTTCTTCTCCTTCACTCATGTCTCCTATCTTATCTAGAGGAATTTTTGGCACTGTCCTATGAGAACCTACCTGGAAATGGGGTTTTGCTATCTCTGGTACTTGTTCGGCTACATGTTTCCATAGCTCTGGCCTTACTTTGAGTAGCTCTTCTAAAGTGAGGTTGCACTGCACTTTAGTATTCTTTATTACCTCCGTATTCCTAGGTATTATTGAGTCTTCGTTTCTGACCATGACTGTGGGTGCTCTCATACAAGTGGACTTAGCTTCCCATGGGCCTGTGAAGTGGGGTAATTCATGTAAAGAATTAGACTCAAAGTCTAATCTCTCTTGAGACTGGGTGCTCTCCTGCTCCCCATAAATGGAGGGAATATCTTGTGGGAATTGATCATGTGCATCATCCACAAGTTCAATGGGAGGAGGGACTTCACTTTCTTTAGCCCATTTGTCTTCTTGAATCTCTCGTAGGAATTATGGGGTGAACCGATTCATAGAAGAAGATATGTCTGGCTCCGTAGAGTTAGGCACATAGGCTTCCGGGGCAAGTAGGCTTTCTCTTTCACTTGCCTTGCCCTTATTTTGAGAGACAGACTCCTTTTCTGATTGTGCTATTAGCCTTTCCAACCTTTCTAGCAATCCATCAAAGTGCAATTGCGTCTTAGCTGAACTAGAGATGTTAAAGGGGCGACTGGCTTCAAACATGGTTTGAGCCAATTCCACCATCTTAGCACAAATCTTGGTTCGTTCAAGCTCTAGTTCCGCTCTCGGGTAACACTTTTCATGATCTGTCACATTTGGCCCTTCTTGGATTCTGGCCTGATATGCCTTAAGCATCATGTTAAGGTCCTCGGGAGTGGGATCTGCTAGGACTGATCCTACTCTAGGGGGTGGTGGGTTTGTGTGAGGTGGGTTGGAAGGTGTTGGATCGGATGGTGATGGGAATGGTGGTGTTGGAGTAGTGTGAGAGGGAGTTTGAGATGTGAGTTCAACTATCCTAGCTTTTGTTTCTCTTAGGCTTTCCTCGAGTTCACTCATCTTCTTAGCCCATTGCCTCTTCATTCTTTCTCTACTATCTCTCGATGCTCTAGTCCTCTTCTTGGTTATGCTCTCAGTTTCACTAGCCTCAGCACTTTTTTCCTGGCCGAAACTTTGGTTTTGCTGCAAGGCTTGAGCTCTAGTGACTACCTGTACTGGTGCAGTGGAAGTCACACTTCCTGTGGAGTCTACTACTAACCCAATAACATTGATAGGAGTGATTTTTGGCATATTATTGGGATTCTTTGGGCAATCTCGTAAGAGATGCTCTTTGCCGCAATCTTGACAAAAGCCTTGGATTGTTACTGACTGGGGTTGTGTGGGTGTCGGCATGGGGCAATCACGAATGAGGTGATCTCCCTGACATTTGTAGCATGGCCCTCTGGGGAATGGGGGTCTTACCTGCCTAGGTTGAGGTCTAAAGTTGGGGTTTGCGTACATGACATTTGTGTAATCTGGCTCCAAACTAGGTTCACTTGGTTCTTCACTATAGTAGGACTCACCATGTTCAGGAGACTGCATGTAATAAGCCTGTGGAGTATCTATGTGGGTGGAATCAAAGCTATGATCACTCGGGTCACTTTTTGAAAGCGATGGAGTCACTGGGACTATGGCTCTATTCAAATTTTCCTCAGCAGCTGCATACTTTACAGGAATCACGTTAGCTGGGGTTGGAGGTTGTTGAGCTAATACATGTTGAGGCCTTTGTTGGTTTTGGTAGGGTTGTTGATAGGATTGCTGTGGTCTACCATATTGCTGTGGAGGGTACTGGTTCTAGTATCTTCCCTGTTGTGGATAGGGCTGAGGGTAGGTTTGCCTGACTGCTTGCTTATTGTATGGGCAATCTTGTGCTGTGTGGTTTGTGTATCTCCGTTCTATGGTGCAATATTGGCTACTAGGGTTCACTTGGGGTTGAGCCATGATGGGACATACATTCGCCATATGGTCACCACCCCAAGTATAGCACCTCCTTACTGGGTCAAATCTTGGGATTTGTTTGCTAGTGACACCTAGTTTTTGAGTTACTTTCTCTGCAAGTTCCTCAATAGATGTGGATTGCGAAGAAGAGAGGCTAGAGGCACTATCAGAATCTCTGTAGATTTTGGAAAGCTCTAACTCCTACCCTAGGTTATCCTCGATGTCGATGCACATGCATACACACTCTTCTATAGTCTTAGGGTCCTTCAAGTACACATATGACCTCAATTTGGTACTTAGCAATCCATCCAAGAATAAAGCCACTTATTTGGCTGGTGTGGGTAACTCAAGAACAGGGCATCTCTCAAGATATTGCCTAAATCTTCTTCCTGCAAGTCTCACGGTCTCTTGAGGGGTCTGCTTGAAGCTATGTATCAATGAGGAAGTATTATGCCTTATGCCACTTTTAGAGAATTTAGTGATGAAGGCCTCTAAGAGTTGGTCTATGCTCCTGAACTATCTCTCATTCAATGGTTGAAACCACGTAAGGGCTGTGTTCCTAAGGGTTAGACCAAAGGCATTATACTGCGTGAATAGGTCCTCAACTTGTTCAGCTCTCAAGACTTGCCTAAACTCAGCCACATGATCATATGGGTCTCCTGTGCCATCGAAGTAGTTCTTCATGGACTTAACTAGCTGTGTAGGTCTCAATGTTCTGGTGTGTTCCCTAGGCCTTGGCAGAGGGAAATCATCAGCATTCCTTTGGTTCCTTGGGGCTCTAAGTCCCTCAGGTTCCGCTCTATTTGTTTCCATTCTCGTTCTTTCTCTTCCCACTGGGTTGGCAAAGCTTACCTCAGGTCTATCTCTATGTCTGTCTCTTTGAGCTCCATGAGCTTGGGATGTTCAACTCCTAGGTGACCAAAGGACACATTCGATCTTGGTTGGGGGAAAATAAATTCACCTTTCCAAGTGTAAGCATGCCTATCATTTTTTGTAACCACAAAGATCCTCTCTGAAGCGTGATCTAAGTAGGTCACTCTGCCTGGGCTATCTGGATCTTTGAACTCATATATCATGATTGTTCCTACCTCATTCGGCTGATCAGATCTATACCTCCAAAAGGCTTCATTAGTCTCTCCGTTCAGGAGTAGATCTATGCTCTTATTGTCCTGGGGAACCCACTTGGGATGGAGGATTCTGGTAAGAACAGATTTTCCTCAAGGGGTCCTAGGCTCTCCTCCTATGTTCCCTTGCTCTAGGTCACCTATGTCCACCTCAGGGATCACATTCCCGAATTCATCGGTCCTGTCTGGGTGACTAGTGACTACATATATAGTTCCTTCTTTGTCCAAGTATGCTCCATTTTCAAACTTGACTGCTGGATGTTCCAGTCCAATGGATTGGTCAGGGTCTTTGATTTGGACCATAGATCTTCCTAGGCCGTCCTCATAGTTTCTAGCACCTAATCGGTTGGTCCTAAGGTATTCCAGCTGCGTCTTGTAAGGGCCTTCCACCCTATGCAAATATGGCACACCTGAACTACCTGTAGGTCTTTCCATACCGTGGGACATCTCTGACTCACTAGTTTCAGAGCTAGGGTAGTGCGAATAATGGCTCAATTGTTGGGCCCAAGACCTAGCAGTATGATTGACACTAGCCTCTGAAGATCTAAGACTCTGTCTATCTCTTCCTAGGTGTCGTCCTGATCTAAGGTTCATATGCTTAGCTGAGCAATCCCAATTTTACCCAAGGTACAACCTTGTTGCTGAGTTCTTTTGTATCAGTCACTTGATTCTTTTTAGTTGATTATCGTGTTTATGATCTTGTCTGATATCACGTCGTCAGGAACACTTGAGTTGATTTTTGCACTTGAATGTTGATCGTCTCACGTTAGGTTCTTTTCCTTTAAAGTTGTCGGTCATACACAGGTTATCTCTTGACTTGAACTTGATTTCTTGGATAGTCTTGACTTGTCTCGTGCCTATCGTTGCCCTGACTTACTTCTAGCACTACTCGCACTTAGCCTAAGCTAGGGATTGACAGAGTGAGTTGAGAATCTTCCAACCTTGAGTTTCTCCCTTGGTTGCCCTTGTGTGCTCACGAAGTGTGTTCCCAAGCTTGCACTTACTCTTGCTCCGATCGCCCTTTGATGCTCTCACTGAACCTGTAAGAGTCCCAAAATTAGCTCAAGACTTGAATTCAAAAGACATAACCAAGCACTTCCATTCATGTAGCTCAGATACCAATTAGCCTTTTGTCTTTATGGAAAACAATATAGAGATCCCTTGGCTTTCCAACAAGCCCAAGATCACCCCAAATGGATTTCGTATGAGAAAGTTATGATTGTTCAGGTTCTCGGTTTAAAACAGGGCTCAAACAGGCTGACAATTCACATGTTTTTTTTTTTTTTTGAAACACAAGTGTACGGACTTCACAAATCACTAATGGCTTGACAAGTATGCCCAAAAATTACCCCAACACTTGGTATAAAAAACCCTAAAAATTTGGCCGAAAAAGCTTGTCAATCGTGATCGACAGGTCTGTCAATCGCAATTGATAGAGGTGTCCATCGGGGCCTGTCGATCGCGATCGACATGTCAGTCGCGACTGACAGTGTCAATCGCGATCGACAGAGTCGATCGTGGGTCCTGTCAGTCGCGATCGATGGTGTCAATCGCGATCGACACGTTTTTCGGGATTTTTGCTGTAATTTTAGTCGATCGGGGATGTGTCCGACGCGATGGACACGTGGCAACGCGAGAAATTCAGTCAATCGTCAAAATTCAATCGGTCGCGATCGACGGTGTCAATCGCGACTGACAGAGGTGTCGGTCGTGGCTGTCGATCGCGATCGATGGTATCAATCATGATTGACAGGGTCAGTCGGTCGTCTCTGTCGGTCGCGATCGACAGAACCTGTCGATCGTGGCTGTCGGTCGCGATCGATGGTGTCAGTCACGTTTGACAGAAAAACACAGAATTTTTTAGTTTTTCCTAGTGATTTGGAATGTGCTCCTTGTGCATGTCATTGTGGTGCACTTTGTTTTACCAAAAAATGAAATTTTCTGTCGATCGCGATCGACAGAGGTCGGCGACACAGAGACAGTTCCGAGTTCGTCCGTACCTGCGTAGCGTGCTGGAGGGGATGATACAGCTGTACCTGCAAGATCCCTCAGAAAACAGGCAAAAAGCAATGCACACAATTCACTCTCTCGCTCTCTCTCACAAGTGAAATGAGGGAAATGGAAGGAAGAAGGTGATATGATCAAAAACTGAATTTTTTCACGATGGTGGAGATGGAGGTGGGAGGCGGTGAGGATGATGATGGTGATGGTGATGATGATGATGAAGTAAGAAAGAGAAAAAATAAAGAAGAGTAAAGAAATTACCTACAACGCCAACGTCTCAAATCTACGTCTTACCATCACACGCTCGTCCTCAAAGCTCGATCCCCGGCAATGGCACCAAAATTTGGTGTAGCTCAGTGATGAGTAGCACATCCTTTAATGTCAATCGGGGAAGACGTGAGGATGGTATGATGACCTCGAGCAAGTGAAGGCACAAGTGCGTGAGTGAGAAGCACACAAACATGCACACACATACACACACGTGCACACAAGGTAAGACAAAGAGAGAGAAGCAATGGAGTTCTTTTATATTACTTTCAAAATGCTCATACAAGTTCAATTCAATTACAAGCTAATCTCAAAAATGAGCTCTCTAGCTCTATTTATAGTTTTTTACTAGGTTTTGGCCGTGTCCAGACCTAGTGTCTGGCCTAGTTAAAAATTAGGTTCTAGGCCCCATTTGAAGGCTCAAATGGAGTCTAGAAATTATGAAAACTGGTAGGTAGCTACTTCTAATGCTCCTCAAGCTCAAGGACTCCTTGGCTTGCACAAAATGGAGCTACAAAAATATGAAATGGTATTTACAATGGCTTTTAGTGATGAGAATCACTATTTTTGTAGGGATTTGACATACACATCTTCGAGCTTCCTACTTGCTCCTTCTCCTTATGTGTCCACCTCTTTGATATGCTTTAGCTTCCTGAAAAAATAATGGCCTACTTTCCCGATCTTCTTTGACTACTCTGTCTGCTCGTACCTTCTATTCGCTCTGACTCCCTTCGTTGGCTTCCTTGTCTTGTTAGTCCTTCAGTTCCTTGACTACTGCTAACACATAGCTTTTTGGAGTCTACTTGAAGCAAACCACTCTTATCCTGCCTCACTGTTGCATTTCTTCTAGAGTTGACTATTTTGAACCATTTCACATCAAAAAGAAAGTAATCAAACTTTCTGAAGGATAGCTTCAAGATATCTTGGATCACTCCACAATAATCGAGCTAGCCTTCTTGAGCATTGATGTCTCTTGCATTAGCTCTACTTTTTTGGGAAAAGTTCACCATCGCCCCACTATAAAAAATAGACCTATTTTCATCGATTCGTGCGATCCGAAAGTGTCATCTATGAGACCATAGTGGACCATATTTATAATACTCCCAATTACACCCCTTTGCGAGTTTTTCTTCTTCTTCAAAAATATCTTCACCTGCTTCCTTTGCTTGTGAAACCGTTGTATCTAGCCATCTAATCGTTGGAAAGGGTGGAAGAGGTTAAAGTATTTCTAAAACAGGCAAAAATCGAGTGGATTGATTCTTTCAAAATTGAGCTCTTTCCTTTGTGTTTGTCTCCTTGGCAAGCTCATACCTCTCTAACCACTTTTGCATAGGCTCATAGTTAATGATGCAAAACTTCATTGCCTTTTCTTTGAAAGCTGCATTCATTTTTCTTTGCATCCCTTTACTTTGAGGTTCATTGCCTATGAGATGAACATCTTCATCATCGCTCTATAAGTGAGGCATTTCTGGGTCCGACATGCATAGAAACTCTGTTATGAATACAAGAGACTCTTGTATGAGCCATCCTTGTGCCATGCTTCCCTTTGGACGTGCTCTCTATCGAACAAACCATTTTAATGTCTTCATGAAGTGCTCTAAGAAGAACATCCATCGATTATGGACAGTTCCTGCTATTGCAACTTCATCAACCACATGAACCAGTAAATGAAGCTGAATTGTGAGAATACTTGTGGGGAAATATTTCTCTACCACACAGATAGCCTCTATAGCATTGAGTTTTGCACTCTCTATGCTATCTCTCTTTATCTCTTTAGAAGAGATCCATCATACCAAGGAATTGATTTTATAAATGGTTGTTCGCAAATCCTCCAAAAGACAATCTTTTAAAGCTATAGGGAGCACAAACTCCAAAAACTTGTGCCAATCATGAGACTTGAGCTCTCTGAGATTGTTATTTCATATAAAGGCAGTCTTTCGACACCTCATACACCCAGTAGGTGTCCGAAACTCTGAAATCACCTTCTTCACTTGTTGCTCTTCCATCTTGTGAAGCACCCAAGGAGCTCTTGGTAGCGACACTATTCCGTTGGGCTTAGTAATTGCCCATAACTCTTGCATATGACCTCGCTCTTCCAAGTCCTCCCTTTTTGCTTTGCTTTCTTTCTTTCCGATCAAAGTCTTCCAGAGAATCTCTCCCACATTCTTGAAAATATGCATCGAATCTACCAAATGATTGATCAATAACTCACTCCAATAAGGGAGTTCGTGAAAAGATTGACAACCATTTCATACCAGCTACTCGTATTTATGAATCCCACAGCTGCTTCCGATTGCTTGTTTTCATTTGGCATTACGTCTGTCGGCCAATTTGCCCTTCACATAAAACATGTCCATCAGGCAAATATCTATGATGTCCTTCGTAGACAGTTTTGCGAAGTGCTTTGGAGTAGCGTGTTTCGAGTCATGGTTCACATAGGGGACAAGCATGGTAACCCAAACTCAATAAACCTAAACATTCACCATAACCAAGCCAATCATGCATCATCCACATAAGTATGCCTTGCACTCACACATCTTTTCTTCTTATACATTGAGACATGTCATGCACAATAATCCCATCCCATAAAGTACGCAGCTCTTTCACAAGTGGTGCAAGGTATACATCCATGTTTTTTACCTTATAATTACCTGGAAGAATAAGATCTAATAATAAATGATCTTTTTTTGTGGCCAGCCATGGTGGGATGTTATAATTGACCAAACATACAAGCCATGTGCTCCATGAAGAGTTGCGTAAACCAAATGGATTTACTCCATCCATAGCTAGGCCTAGACGATAGTTCCGAGGCTCACTAGCAAACTCTAGCCACTTACTATCTATGTGTTTCCATGCATCAGAGTTAGTAGGCACTCGCATTACACCATCTATAGACCTATTCTTTACATGCCATGACATTAACTCAACCATGGATTTGCATTTGAACATACTTTTAATTCTTGGAATGATAGGAAAATGGCTTCTACTCTTCGATTGATGATGAAAGGCAATCCAAATGCCTTGTCATTTGAGGAGTTAGTCTCTGTTCTGTTGTAGGAAGATCAATCCAGGCAGAACAGGTCCATTATGCATGTTGCAGATCAAGCTTTCTTGGCTAGTCAAAAGGGCAAAGGAAAATGGAGTTCTTCTACTAGTAAGCAGAAATCTGCAAATGCTTCACATTCGAAGAACCAAGACAAAGATGAGAAAAAATCAGAAAAGCAGAAATTGTTTTGTAAGTATTGTAAAGGGAATGATCATATCATAAAGAACTGTCCAAAACTGGCTGCAAAAGAGACGAAGAAGAAAGAGGCCGGAATGGTTGTTGCAGAAGCCTCTACACCAAAAATGGAGTCGGCTAATCTTGTGCAGGAAGAAGAATGGGCGTTCACTACTGTTTGCAGTTTTGACCCATCTTCTCATGAGGAGTGCATGTCTGCAATAGACTCAGATGTTTGGTACTTTGACAGTGGGGCGACCAAACATATTACCTCGCAGTGCAGTTTCTTCTCTTCACTCGAGCCTGCCCCTACAGGGAATACTGTTACATGCGCCAACAACTCCTCTTATCCTGTTATGGGAGTTGGTAAGATCATTTTGACTACTACTGATGGTAGTTCTTTCACTTTGTCAGATGCTTTATTTGTGCCAGGGATCAAGAAGAATCTATTATCAGTTTTTGCATTAGCCAAGATTGGATTAGTTGTGAAATTTGTTGATGACAGATGTACAGTTCATGATTTGTCAAATGGCGATGTTGTTATTGCTTCTGGCATTTTATGTCGTGGGCTGTATAAGCTCATAGAAAATGATTTGGCATGTGCAGTAAATGATTCTCAGGCTATGTCAAATGCAAAGCTTTGGCATGCACGCTTTGGTCATCTGAATTTTGCTAGTTTGCTACGCCTGCAGAAATCTGAAATGGTGTCCTCTTTGCCCAAACTTGAGGCACCTGGAAAACATGTTTGTGAAGGCTATATTTTGGGCAAAATGCAGCATTCTTCCTTTCCAAAAGATGGTTCAGTTCGGGCTACACAAAAATTGCAGCTTGTACATAGTGATGTCTGTGGTCCTATGCAGACACCCTCTTTTGGAAATTACCTTTACTTCATGACTTTCATTGATGATTTTTCCAGGCATGCATGGGTACATCCACTCAAAGCAAAGTCCGAAGTGTTCATGTGCTTTAAGCAGTTTTTGGTTTTGGCTAAAAATCTGTCAGCATGTAAAATGGGCACCCTCCATTCTGATCGAGGGGGGGAATATATGTCTTCTGATTTTAATGCATTTCTGGCTGAACGTGGGATAAAACACCAGTGTACAGTGCGTTATACACCTCAACAGAATGGAGTTGCTGAACGAAAGAACAGGTCACTCATGGAGATGGCGAGGTGCATGGTCAAAAGTCAGGCTTTACCACATAGTTTCTGGCTTGAGGCTGTCATGTGTGAAGCATATGTACTGAACAGGTGTCCCACTAAAGCGCTACAGTCTATCACTCCATATGAGGCTTGACATGACCGCAAGCCATCTGTTGCTCATCTGCATGTTTTTGGTTGTTTGGCATATGCATTAGTGCCTGAACAACATCGCAGAAAATTGGATGATAAGGCAGTAATGCTCCTAGAGCTAGTACCTTAGATGTAGGTACATCACGTGGTATGCCACATGGTACACCACATACACCTTGGGATGCTCATAACCATGATGACTCCAAGGTGTATAGTATACGTGATGGAGCTCCAATGATGGATGCAACCGAAAAGGCCATGCATCAGTGCATAGAACAACTTTGCTCCATATAGTTTGGACATTATCATGTTGAAATGGAGTGAACAGGATAAAGATCATAAAAAATTATATCACAGAGATAATCTATCAGAGTACCGACCAACATATGGGCATCCTATTCTCAGCTCAAAGTGGATTCAGTACACGACATGTGAGGTTATGTCCCATCGACAATCTGACACTCATGATGCTTTCAGACCAGGTTTACTGAAGCCTGTATGGTTGCTGATGAGTGGGATATGATTCGCAATGAGCAGCAACAGACTCTTGACTAATATTGTCAGCAACGAGATGTGATGGCCGCACGTCTAGATACGATCGAACCATCACATTTGGGCAGCACTGGATATGACACTATGCATCATGAGTGCGTAAGTATTATTTTGATTCTTGATTTTTTCTGTGTTAATCACGTAATGTATGTTCATCTAACGTTTTGCATATTTATTGCAGGAGTTGGCAATGGGTCATCCTCCAACACAAACCGAGGAGGCTTATGGATATCGTTATGGATTATTTGCATTGTTGGAGGACTTGGAGGGATGTGGTGCGATCGTTTCAAGGGAGCATCTATGATAAGGTGAGCTTATAAACTTGGTTTGGTGTTTTTTATTGTTGTTTGTAAATATCATGTCAATTTGTTGCAAGACTGCAGACATAGATGTTTTGATCCCTCTGGGCATGTGCATGATAGTGGTGTGCCACAATATTGTATTTGGCTCATATATGGGAGTGCTGCACCAGAATTTTGTATTTGATTCCTATATGGTAGTGCTTTGCCATATTTTGTATTTGGCTCATATATGGTAGTGGTTTGCCACACTATTGTACATGCTTCATTTATGGAATATATATCTCTTTTTTACATGGTTCATGGCTCATTCTGTTCATCTCTTTTGTGGCCGACAATGTTTTGCTTTATCAAATCATGTTTTGGTTGATGCTAGAGTACATGTCACATGTACTCAGTTTTTTTTTTGGGCAGAGTGTATGTTCTTTTGCTACACAACAACATGATAATGTTGTTGTAGTAAGAGACAACAACTTTTGCCCCAAAAAAAATTGCAGATATGGTCGCTGGTATAGGTGCTAGTATGCATGTCAGTATGCCCAACCGCATACCGATGTTTATGCCTAGGGGATTACCAACACTTATATCGATGCATATACCAATGCATATGCCGATGCTTATATCAATGCATATAACAGTGCTTATACCAGTAGTTTGGTACCAATGCGTATGCCAAAGCTTACATCGGCATCAGGGGAAAATGACACCCATGCATTTGCCCTAGTAGAAGCCTCGGTATACCCTTGATATGTTGTAGTGATATAGATAGATACATATATACATACATATACATATACATACATACACACACATGCACACATACACACACACACACACACATATATATATATATATATATATATATATAGAGAGAGAGAGAGAGATAGAAAGAGAGATACAGACATACATACACATACACACACACACACACACATATATATATATATATATATGTGTGTGTGTGTATAAATATGTACACGCACATACACACACACACACACACACACATATATATATATATATATATTTTTTTTTTATATATGTGTGTGTATGTATGTACACACACACACACACACACACACACACATATATATATATATAACGAAAAGGTTCAAAGAGAAATTCTAATATATCTAATATTCATCTCACTTTTGAATCACAATTGAATCAAACATAATATAAATCTAGCCACATTGAAGACTTTAACATTGGTAGACATGGTCAAATCAATTCCATATTATAATAATGAATCATCTTTAGTTTTGTGAAAGTTGTGAGTCCACCATAAAATGCATCATCAATTTTGGGTCAACTTTGTAAAAGGATCTTTTTGTTTTAGCTCAATTAAGCTTATCTTTAATGGATCTTATGAAACTAAGCTTACTTTGAATAGCCTCATTCATAGTATTGGAAAGTTCTACATTAGAAGATTAAAGCTTGGTTATTACTATAATAACTTCCATTAATTGGACGTTCCATTTCTTCTTGTCCTATTTTTTTCCCTTTTTTCATTGCATTTTTTATTCTTGAATACTCTTTTGATGAGAGTACAAGTACGCAATCAAACCAATAATAATAATTTCTTTTTTTTCTTTCGAAGCTTAATAATGAGATTTATAGGTTTCTCACTTTGATATCTTCTTATCTATCTCCATGGTCAACCTTTGTCACTCTTATAATTTTGGAACAGGTCTAGCACTCTTCATAATTCCTACTTTAATGCAACCTTGGACTTAAAATAACCACTCTTTAATTATTTCACACTCTTGAGATAAATTATAGTAGTAAGATTTAGCAAAAATTAAATAATTTGGAGACATGGAAAAGTACTTAGTAGCCCTCTCCATATGTTTGAGATCATTGTACTCAAATTCCAACTAGGAATACCAAAATGTGCTAGGGTATGTTGGAGTTTGGGGAGCTAGGATGCACATAAATCAAAGGGAAGAAGGAGAATCTTGGGGACAGAACATGCAATGTACTACTAACTATGGAAAGTATGAAGAGAAGTAGATTTTCAAGGTTATGGGCATATATAGAAGCTAGGAAAGAAATCTATAAAGAGGAAAAATAGTTCCATTGTATTCCTAAGTGTGTTCACATGCACCACCACCAAAATAGACTAATAAATCCCTCATGGGATTGATTTCGTGAACAAAGATTTGGCACTTATATACAAGGAAGTGCCAAGCAACATGGACTAATTTCCATTGAGGAAAAGGAGTGAGCCCAAAGCTTTGCAAAAAAACATCAAACTTCTCACGAGGTAGATCCACTATGAAAAGGTAAAAAGTATTATCTTGTGTGGGCACATAAACTTGATCTCTCTAAGGATGAATCTCTCCCTAACATAATGGTAGTGCACCTCAATGTTCTTAGTTCAAACATGGAACATTCAGTTCCTCTCACTATAAATTTTTTAAGATTATCAATAAAGACGATGATGATAGAAGTCAATCAACACCTAAATCAACCATAAGTCATTTGGACCACACATAATCATAGTTGTGAAAGTTGCCCTATACTTAACCTCAGAACTAAAAGTGGTCATAATAGGTTGCTTCTTGCTTAATTAAGATATGCATGAGCTGCCAAGCATGAATAAAAAACCACTTATTGGCACACGAGTTTTATAAAACCCAACCCAATTAGACTATAGAAAAAAGCATGTAAATGTGGTGGTACTAATCCCTCCTTGGGATAAAACAACCCAAGGTATCGAGTACCAAATAAGTAGTAAAAGATACACTTAACTACATATCAATGCTTGACACATGAAATATGCATAAATCTACTCATTTGAGAGACAACAAATTGAACATCAAGCTAAGTAATGCATGCATAAATAAGGCAACCAACAGGTGGTTGAAACATCAAAAACATCTAAAATCATCAAGACTCAACTATAAGCATGTATTATGGGGGTTGTAATGGGTTTATAGTCCGTAAGGCAAAACTTTGCATTAAAGTGTTAATATATTTTGTTTGACACAAAGCAATGATGTTCTCAACTTACACAAGTTGAGTGCCCAAATAATGATGCAAATGCCCCAAATTTGAAATTTCAAAAGAGGCATACTATCTAGCAAAGCTCGATTGGGTATTTCTGTTCAACTTTTTGAGACAATCTCTATTTTTTGAATCAAGGTAATTAATCATTGGCCATGGCTCAAAGCAATGATATATTCCATATGTTGGTTGTTGAGGATAAGCTTGATCATCCTAATTATCCATTGTGGTCATACATGATGTATCATGTATTGGTAGTAAAAGGCTTGTGGAATATTATGTGGGGTGTTGAAAAATACCCTCCTACACTTGCGAATATAATGATTAAAGGTAACACAATGGTTTAAAGATGATGATCTTCAATTTCCTAGTCCTATTATAGTTCTTGTTCCACCTACTATAGAGCAAGTTTGTTGGGATGCTAAATATGCACATCCACACCCATTGATAGCTTTTTCTATTATTGCTCACACTTGATCTTGCAAAATAGCATAAGATGCTTGGGAACTTGTACAACACTATATCATGAAAGAAATGGGGCTTGTGTTGCTTACCTTTGAAAAAATATGGAAAGTGAGAATATGAATTAAGGAGATTTAATGGTCATTTTTTTAACAAAGATCAAGGTTCTAAAAGATCAGTTGATTTCTATGGGTGAAATCTTGCTAGATAGCTCATTTGTGCAGAACACTCTTATTGATCTTCTAGATTCTTACAAGAGTTTTGCTTCTACTCTTTGATTGATGAGGAAATGAATTCCAAATGCCTTAAAATTTGAGGATTTAGTCTTTATTTTATTGTAAGAAGATTCCCTAGAAAGGACATGTCGATTATGTGTGTTATAGATTAAGCTTTCTTAAAGGCCAAAGGTAAATGGAGCTTGTCTACTAGTGAGCAAGAATCTAATAATGTTGCACAATCCAAGAATGAAGAGGAAGACGAAAAGACAACAACAAATAAAAAATAGTCTTGTGTGTACTAACAAAAAGAAGGCTAATGATGATATCATTAAGAGTTATCCTAAACCGGTTGCAAGAGAGATAAAGAAGAAAAATGTTGGAATGGTTGTTGTAGAGACCTCTACACCTAAAATAGAGTCTATTAACCTTGTTTAGAATGAAGAATGGTTATTTACTACTCATTGTGGCTATGAACCATCTTCTCATGAGTAGTGCATGAATGTAGTAGACTCACATTTTTGGTACTTTGATAGGGGAGCAACCAAACATATCACCTCACAACGCAGTTTCTTCACTTCACTTGAGCCTGCTCCTACATAAAATACTATTACATGTGATAAAAACTCCTCTTATCCTAACATGGGAGTTAAAAATATCACTATCACTACTACTATTAGTAGTTCTTTCACATGTTTAGATCTCTTATACATGCCATGGATGAAGAAAAATATGTAATCAATTGTAATACTAGTCAAGATTAGCATGTTTGTTAAATTTATTGAAAATAGATGTACAATACATGATCTCTTAAATGGTGATGTTATCATTGCTTCTTGCATTTTATGTCATGGGATGTATAAGATCATAGATTATGCAAAATCTAAGAATGATTTAGCATGTGTAGTTCATAATTTGAAGTCTATTTTAGACACAAAACATTGGCATGCATGTTTTGATCATCCAAACTTTGCTAGTTTGCTTTGCCTACAAAAATCTAAAATAATGTCATCTCTGACAAACTTGATTCACATTCTAAGCATTGTCTACGAGGGTTGTATTTTTGGTAAAATGCGGTGTTCTCCCTTCCTCAAAGATGTCTTAGTTAAAGTTGCACATAAATTGCAACTTAGTAAAGTGATGTTTGTGGTCCTATGCAGACACTTTCACTTGGGAATTACATATACTTGTGGAATCTCACTGATGATTTTTCCAATCATGCATGGGTCTATCATTGAAAGCGAAGTCTGAGCTGTTTACATTTATATATTTAGACGGTGATGTGTGTGAACACACTAGGACCATTGGGGCACTTTTTTCCCTCTTTAGGAGGTTTTTTCCCCTGACTTGTATATATGCCTATAACGCTAACTGTTCTTTTATCTTTGTACATTTTCTTGGTAATACATTCAGTATTATGTGTTGTGCTCCAAGCTTCTTCTTCCTCCTTGTGCCGTTCATGTGCTTCTGCAGACCTCAAACTCCAACAATTTGTACCAGAGCAGGTCGCCACTTCATCCAGGGTGTCATCGACACTCCTTAGCTCAGAATCTCAAAATCGCATGAAAATTGGTGAGCATACTCAAGGCCATCAGGAGTTCAAAACCGCTTCGCTCTATCATGTCAAAATCATGATCTAAGCTTGTTTCAACCTTCAAATGCACTCTCACAATGCTTGTGTAGGCAATTTCGTCTTTTTGTGCCAAAGATAGGTACAAGTTTTGGTTCACCAGTATAAGCGTCTTGGAAAACTTGATAGGGTAGTTCTATTCAACGTTTTAAGATACAATCATTTTTTCTGCATCAGGGTATTTTAGTCAGTGGCCATGGCTGAAAGTAGTGACGTATTCCATATGTTGGCTATCGAGGATAAGTTAGATGGTACCAATTACCCATTATGGGCTTCTATGATGCATCATGTATTGGTTGCAAAAGGATTGTGGAATATTGTGCAAGTTGTTGAAAAATGTCCTATTACACCTACAAATATAGTTACTGAAGCTGATGCAGATGGCGTTGAAGATGGTGATATTATTCAAGTTCTTGTTCATGCTTACACCTACAAATACAATTACTAAAGCTAATGCAGATGGCATTGAAGATGGTGATATTCTTCAGGTTCCTATTCGTGTTGCGGTTCCTACTACATTTACTATAGAGCAACCTCACTAGGATGAGAGAGATGCTCAGGCACATGCATTGATAGCCTTGTCTATCAAACGTGCCATTATTCCTCACATTCGCTCCTGCAAAATAACAAAGGATGCTTGGGATAAACTTACCACTTTATACCAGGCAAGGAATGAGGCTCGAGTTTCTTACCTCTGAAAATAGTTGGAAAGTGAGCACAGGAATGAAGGAGATTCCATGGACTATTTTTTGACAAGGATCAAATATTTGAAGGAGCATTTGATTTTTGGTGATGAAGTCTTGTCAGACAGTTCACTTGTGCAAACTATTCTAAATGGTCTTCCAGATTCATATAAGATTTTTGCTTCTATTCTTCGATTGATGATGAAAGTCAATCCAAATGCCTTAACATTTGAGTAGTTAGCCTCTGTTCTATTACAAGAAGATCAATCTATGGAGAACATGTCCATTATACGTGTTGCAGATCAAGCTTTCCTAGCTAGTTAGACGGGCAAAGGTAAATGGAGCTCATCTATTAGTAAGCCAAAATCATCTAATTCTGCACACTAAAAAATGATGAAAAACACGAGAAGAAAATGGAAAAGCAAAAGTTATTTTGCAAATATTTTAAAGGAAATGACCGTGTCTTAAAAAGTTGTACAAAAGTGGTTGCAAAAGAGGCAAAGAAGAAAGAGGTTGAAATGGTTGTTGTATAGGCTTCTACACCCAAAACAGAGTCTGCTAATGTTGTGCAGAATGAAGAATGGGAATTTACTATTGTTTGCAATTATGACCCATCTTCTCATGAACACTGTATGTATGTAGTAGACTCATATGTTTGGTACTTTGATAGTGGGGCAACCAAACATATAACCTCGCAGCGTAGTTTCTTCACTTCACTTGAGCCTTCCCCTAGAGGGGATACTATCACATGCACCAACAACTCATCTTATCGTGTTATGGGAGTTGGTAAAATCATTTCGACTACTGGTGATGATAATTCTTTTACATTGTTGGATGTATTTGTGCCAGGGATCAAGAAAAATCTGTTATCAGTTTTAGCATTAGCCAAGATCAGTTTGGTTGTGAAATTTGTTGATGATAGATGTATAATTCATGATCTGTCAAATGGTGACATCATTATTTCTTCTAGAATTTTATGTCATGGGCTGTATAAGCTCATAGATTATGCAAAATCTATGAGTGATTTAGCATGTGCAGTTCAAGATGCTCAGGCTATGTCTGATGCAAAGGTTTGGCATGTATGCTTTGTTCATCCAAATTTTTCTAGTTTGTTACCTGTAGAAATATGAAATAGTATCCTCTCACCCAAACTTGAGGCACCTGGTAAACATGTTTATGAAGGTTGTATTTTGGGCAAAATGCAGTGTTCCTACTTCCCAAAAGATGGTTCAATTCGAGCTACTTAGAAATTGCAGCTTGTTCATGATGATGTCTCTGGTTCTATTAACTACCTTTACTTCATGACTTTTATTGATGAATTTTCTAGGCATGCATGGGTGCATCCATTGAAAGCAAAGTTCTAAGTGTTTATGTGCTTCAAATAGTTTCTGATTTTGTCAAAAAATCTATCAGCATGTAAAATGGGCACCCTCATTCTGATCGAGGGGGGGAATATATGTCTTCTGGCTGAACATGGGATAAAACATCAATGTACGGTGCCATATACACCTCAACAGAGTGGAGTTCTTGAAAGGAAGAATAGGTCACTCATGGAGATGGCGAGGTGTGTGGTCAAGAGTCAGGCTTTACCTCATAGTTTTCAGCTTGAGGTTGTTATGTGTGGAGCATATGTCCTTGACACGTGTCCCACTAAAGCAGTGCAATCTATCACTCCATATGAGGCTTGGCATGGTTGCAAGCCATCTATTGCTCACTTGCATGTCTTTGGTTATCTGTCATATGCATTAGTGCCTGAACGACAACACATGAAATTGGATGATAAAGCAGTGAAATGTATTTTCGTTGTGTACAATTCTGAAAGCAAAGGCTATTGTCTGTATCATCCATAGGCTAAATGCATTTTGGTTATTTGTGATGTTGTTTTTATGGAAGATGCAATTCAGCCATTACTTTCATGTAATAAGGAGACATCAATTAGCTCCAAATATGTGTATGACACTTTTCTTCCTCTTTTTACAAGTGCACAATCTAATGCTGATTCAAATGAGGCCATTTCTCAGCCTTTACAGGTTTCATGTGATGACATCGATCACTCCATCTCTGATGCAGATTTACATGATGCACTTGTTGATGAGAGAACTGATATAGAGGAGGCAAAAACTATGCCTAAATGGCTAGTGCAAACTTTGTGAGATATAAAATTAGATGCACATTTGTCATATAGTACGCATTGAGGATCTCATAGTGCTTCTTTTGCATCAGATTGCTACCATGGCTACCTCTAGTCTTTGTGATGAGAATGAGCCCGTTTCTTTTGATGAAGCACAAAATTTTGGAAATTGGATGGTTGCTATGCAATCAGAGTATGATGCTATTATGAAATTGTCTTTATGTGACTTGCCTCTTGGCACGAGGGCCATTGGCACTAAGTGTATACAAGCTAAAGTGTAAGCCTCATGGAACAATTGACGGGTATAAGGCTAGGCTTCTCGCAAAGGGTTATGCTCAAGAAAGAGGCATTGATTTTGATGAGACCTTTGCTCCTACATGGTGAATGACTACTGTTTGTAGCATTTGTGCACTTGCAACTCATCATGGTTGGAACATACATTAGTTGGACATTACAACTGCATTTTTGAATGGTGACCTGCATGAAGAAGTGTATGTTTTTCAATTCCATGGTTTTGTGCAAAAAGGGCATGAAAACAAAGTCTGGTGGTTGAAAAAGGAAGTATATGGCTTGAAGCAAGCACCACATGCTTGGTGTGAAAAAATACATGCCTACTTGATTGCACATGTTTTTGAGAATAGTCCAACTCAGAGCACCTTATATATTAAGTGTGCAAATGATGTGCTTGTGATCATTGTTGTGTATGTTGATGACATGCTGCTCAGTGATACTCATGAGAAGCATATTACTGAATTTAAGGCTGATTTGCATGCCTCGTTTGAGATATTAGATTTGAGGCATTTGCATCATTATTTGGGCATTTAGTTTATGCAAGTTGATGGCAAAATAGCTTTGTGTCAAACAAAATATATTAACACATTATTGTAGCATTCTGGCCTTGAAGACTGTAAACCTACTGCCACTCCGATGGAGAAAAGTTAACGGTTGAGTCTTCATGATGCTGGAGATGCATTTGGTGATGTTTTTAATCAGCAAGTTGTTGGATGCTTGATTTACTTATGCATTACTCAGCTAGATTTTTAGTTTGTTGTCTCACAGATGAGTAGGTTTATGCATTGCCCAGGTGTCAAGCATTGGCAGGCGGTTAAGCGCATCTTTCACTACTTGAGTGGTGCTTGGCTACTTGGATTGTTTTAACCCAAGCGGGATCACGGCGCCCAGATTTACATGCTTTTTTAGACTCTAACTGGGCTGGTTGCTATGACACTCGTGTGTCCACAAGTGGTTTTTGCTTCATGCTTGGTAGCTCATGCATATCTTAGTTGAGCAAGAATTAGCCTACTGTGGCCACTTCTAGTTGTGAGGTTGAGTATACGGCAACTTTCATAATGATTGTTGAGTGTGTGTGGCAACTTTCATAGCGATTGTTGATGCCTTATGGGTAATTTGGATGTGGGTTAGTTTTCTGCCACCACCATCTTCACTAATAGTCCGACCACATTGGCAGTTGGGAGGAACCCTATGTTCCATGCTCGCACTAAGAACATTGAGGTGCACTATCATTGTCATGGACAAAGGAAACCATCCTGAATCTCAAATTCCATGTGAATCCTATATATCATGATTGGTTTAGAATTAGGAGAAACCAATGATTCCATTGCGTCTAGAACGTGCCAAAACCCTAAGATCGACTATCTTCTTGCTTGATTCTGACATCCAGAGACCATGTTTCAAATTGATGACATCATCAATGATATCATCGATGACATCATCAATTCGTAACTGCCTTTGAAATGCCCTTGGAAAACCTATATAAGGAGGGGTTGGCCACATTCATAATCAGTCTTGCCAATACCAGTCTTGGGAGCTCAAGGAGTCGTGACTGCCAAGTAAGTACTTTCCAAGTTTCAGTTCCAATTCTTGTCTTGTTTCGTGTTCCAGTCTTGTGTAGTCTAGTTCTGGGACATCTTGTCTTGTCCTCTTGTAATCTCATAGTACGAGATCTTGTCGAGTTCTTTCTTGTATCTAGTTCATCTCCCAGAAGGGAGTTCTTATAATGCAGATATCTTGTTCCATACTTACAATCCCGGGTTGTGGGATCTCCTGTATCATCTCTAGTTGAGTTATTCATACCTAACAGTCCCGGGTTGTGGGAAATCTTGTATCAGTCACGTATTCTTGTATCGTTTCTCTTCGTGGGTGTTCTTATAATCAGAAGTGTATTTTTGAAATCTTGTCTACTGTAGTCAAAGAGCACAATCTAGTACTCCCTTGACATTTTGGCAAGACTAGCTTCTATCCAAGACCAATCATCATGGAGAATGCTTATGAACAGATTGTAGCATCACTTCAGAGTCTCCAACAACAAGTCGAAGACCTAACTCATCGATAGACACAAGTCAAGATGGGACATCCTGTGCATGTAGGTGCACTCCTCCAAGAATTATAAGAACGAATCGGGAGTCTTCAAACAAATCAAGGGAGTATGCAAGTAAATCAACGACCTAGTACATCGTTCATGAGTGGACGCAAGATCTGCATGCCAAAAAAGTTCGATGGGGATGGCACAAAGTTTCGCAGATTTCTCCAACAAGTTAAATTGTACATCCGTATGCAACCTGACGAGGCATCCAAGGTCGACTTTATTGGAACCTTGGTTTGTGGACAAGCATTATCATGGTTTGCCCCAATCTTGGAGAAGAACATGGCAGTACTTTAGGACTATGAGGGGTTTCTTTGAGAACTCACCACCACATTTGGAGATGCAAAAACAAGTCGGGTGGCAGAAACAAAACTTCAAAAGCCCCGTCAAGGTAACCGCCCTGCTTCTACCTATGCATCTGAATTTAGGTAGTTGATATGTGATGTCTCTTGGCATGAAGATTATTTCATAAGCCAATTTAGATGGGGTTTAAGAGATGATGTGAAGGACATTTTGCTCACGATGCCAGAAGTTAAAACATCAAATGAATATATCATGCAAGCTACTCAATGTGATAACCGACTTTTTGAAAGGAAACAAGAAAAACAAGTAGAAGGAAGACCTCGCCAATGGAAACCCTTCTAGCCCACTCCTAAAGATGAGTCTATGCCTGAACCTATGCAAATAGATGTAACTAGGTTTCAACCTCTAACACCAGAAGAGAAACAGAGAAGGAGAGTTAATAAGTTATGTCTCTATTGTGGAAACCCTGGACATATTGCAATTAATTGTCTGAACAAGAGAACAAATTCTAGAGTCGAAGTCACCCTTGTAGAGCAGGGAAACGAGGAAGTCCAGTTGTAAAAGAGACCGTGCAGCAGGACCATGATATAAGAAAGGGTCTCATAATTCCAGCCACACCCATAGAAACATGTCTTGCACCTGTCAAGTTAATCATGCCCAAGAAGACCCTTTCCCTTACAGCCCTAGTAGATTCAGGAGCCTCCTCATGTTTCATCGATGAAGGATTGGTTAAGAAACATGGAATTCTTGTACTTCGGAAGAACAAACCAGTAGTAGCTGAAGTGGTAGATGGACGACCTCTAGCATCTGGGAATATAACCATGGAAACCGCACCATTAAGAGTATACCTTGGTGACCATGAATCCCGCATATGTTTCAATGTAATATCGAGCCCAATACATCTAGTTATCATTGGAATGCCCTGGTTAAAGAATCATAATCCAGACATTAACTCGGAAAAGAATAAAATCACTCGTCGAGATATCCAGAAGAACCCAACATATGTCGGAGCCAAAGCCTTCCTACATGCAGTAAGCGAGGAACCTACATATATGATCTATGCCATACCAGCTGAAGAATCCAAGAAAGATGATTCGGTGCAGCTACCCAATCAGTATAAAGGCTTTGAAGATGTTTTTGAAAAGAAGAATGCAGATATCCTTCCAGAGCATAGACCTTATGATTGTGCCATATAACTTCAAGAGGGAGCACAACCTCCATTTGGACCAATCTACAGACTATCCCCAGAGGAACTTACAGAACTACAAAAGAACATTGATGAGAATCTAGCAAAGGGGTTTATCAAACACTCAAAGTCTCCAGTAGGAGCTCCTATTTTATTTGTAAAGAAGAAGGATGGGACTCTCGGATGTGTGTAGACTATCGTGGATTGAATAGAGTCACTATAAAGAACAAATACCCTCTACCACTCATATGAGAGCTCTTGGAACATCTTGGAAAAGAAGAATTCTTCACGAAGATTGACCTTCAAGGAGCTTACAACCTTGTCAGGATCAAAGAAGGAGATAAATGGAAGACAACATAATTTTGAACAATGTATGACCATTTTGAATATGTAGTTATGCCATTCGGTCTCACAAATGCTCCAGCTGTCTTCCAACATATGATGAAAGATATCTTTCGAGAATATTTAGATGATTTTGTTGTAATATACCTTGATGATATCTTGATATTCTCCAAAAATATAGAGGATCATGAATGTCATGTAAAGATAGTCCTAGATAAACTAAGAGAAAAAGGATTATATGCAAAATTGGAGAATTGCTCTTTCCATAAGTCAGAAGTGGAATTTTTAGGGTACATTGTATCAGATAAAGGAATTTTTATGGACCCTAAGAAGACTGAGACAATCCTTGATTGGCAACCACATTCGTGTGTTCGAGATGTACAATGTTTTTTGGGGTTTTCCAATTTCTATAGGATATTCATCAAAGATTACTCCAAGTTTGTGACCCCTCTTACCAAGCTTACAGGGAACTCCAAATTCTCATGGACCAAAGAAGTAGAAAAAGCCTTGCAAACCTTGAAATCAGCATTCACTATTGCTCTAATTCTAGTTCATCCTGATTCCAGTAAGCCCTTCTTCCTAGAGACAGATGCATCAGACTTTGCCCTAGGGTCCATCTTCCCAATATGGAGATGATGGACACCTACACCCAGTTGCGTATCAGGAAATTCTCCCCTCCAAAAATTAATTATGAAATTCATGATAAAGAACTTCTTGCCATAGTGGATGCATTTGATACCTGGCATCACCATCTAGAAGGAGCAGCTCATAAAGTCACTGTGTATACAGATCCCAAGAATCTATCGTATTTTATGACCACCCGCATTCTCAATAGAAGACAATCTTGATGGAGTAACTTTCTATCCAGATTCGACTTTGTCATCACATACCGTCCAGGATGTCAACAATGTCAGTTAGATGCCCTATCCAGAAGATCTTACCTTGCACCAAAGAAGGGTGAAGAGGCCTTTGATCAACAGGAGAGTGTATTACTCAAGCCTGAGCATCTCCAATTAGCAGCTATCTCTTCAAGCCATCATGAAGATTAAGAAGGAAAAGTCCAAGAGGTAAATGAATTTCACAAAAAAGATGGATTACTACTCTATAAGAACCTATTGTATGTGCCTCCAGGAAAGCCTAGGATCCAAGTACTTCAACAATGTCATGAAAACCTTGCAGCAGGAGATTTTGGAGTGAATAAAACAATAGAACTCATATCAAGGGATTTTTGGTGTCCTCAAATGTGGAAGGAAGTCAAAGAATATATCCGAACATGTGACACTTGCAATAGATCTAAGGTACTTTGACATAAACCTCATGGCCTCTTGCAACCTTTACATATTCGAGAAAGGCCATGGGCTTCATTCTCTATGGATTTTACCACAGATCTACCAAAGTCTGATAATATGATGCCATTCTTGTTATTGTGGATAGATTTACAAAGATGGCACACTTCATTCCAACTACCAAGGCAATCACAGGTGCAGCCACTGCTAGGCTTTTTCTCATATACATCTTTAGGCTTCATGGATTACCTGATGATATTGTCAGTGATTGAGGTCCACAGTTCATATCCAGCTTCTGGAATAGTATTTGCAAGCTCCTTGGTGCTCAAGATAAATTATCTACAACAAATCATCCACAGACTGATGGACAAACAGATCGGGTGAATCAAGTCCTAGAGCAATATCTACGTTGCACTAGCAACTATCACCAAAATGATTGGTTTGAGTTGTTACCCTTTGCAAAGTTTGCCTATAACAATAGTGTTCATGCATCTACTAAGCAAATTCCCTTCTTTGCAAACTATGGACAACATCCAAGGATGGATATACAACTCTCAAATCATGTCAAGAACCCAACTGCCAGAGACAAGGCCCAGTACCTGATGGACATTCACAAAGAACTCAAGGAAGAGATCCATAAAGCTCAAGAACAATATAAGTACTATGCAGATCAACATCGTGTCCAAAATCCATTGTATCAAATTGGGGATAAAGTATGGTTACTCAGAAACAATTTACAAACTTCAAGGCCTTGTGCAAAGTTAGATCATCAAAGATTTGGTCCATTTATCATCTTGTCCAAGATTAATCGAGTCACCTTCAAGCTCCAACTACAAAGTACTATGATAATACATCTAGTTTTCCATGTACCCATGTTGCAACCATATCAGATTTCACCATTGAGGGGGGAGAGACCTAGTCCTTCACCACCTATCGAGATTGATGATCATGAAGCATTTGAAGTCGAGCATGTCCTAGATTCGAGAATATCCCGAGGAAGATTAGAGTACCTTATTCATTGGAAAGGGTATGACATCAATGATCATACTTGGGAACTTGCAGAAAACCTTCAGAGAACACTAATCAAGGTTCGAGAATTCCATAAGAGAAATCCAATGAAGCCGAGATGAGAGAACATGACTGCTCCTCGTGGAACTCGTCGCTTCAGGGGGAGGTGATGTCATGGACAAAGGAAACCATCCTGAATCTCAGATTCCATGTGAATCCTATATCTCATGATTGGTTCAGAGTTAGGAGAAACCAATGCTTCCATTGTGTTTGAAACGTGCCAAAACCCTAAGATCGATTGTCTTCTTGCTTGATTCTGACATCCAGGGACCATGTTTCGAATCGATGACATCATTGATGATATCATCAATTCGTAACTGCCTTTGAACCGCCCTTGGAAAACCTATATAAGGAGGGGTTGGCCACATTCATAATCAGTCTTGCCAATACCAATCTTGGACGCTCAAGGAGTCATTACCACCAAGTAAGTACTTTCCAAGTTTCAGTTCCAGTTCTTGTCTTGTTCCGTGTTCGAGTCTTGTCTAGTCTAGTTCTGGGACATCCTATCTTGTCCTCTTGTAATCTTGTAGTACGAGATCTTGTAGAGTTCTTTCTTGTATCTAGTTCATCTCCCAAAAGGGAGTTCTTGTAATCCAGATATCTTGCTCCATACTTATGATCTCGGGTTGTAGGATCTCCTGTATCATCTCTAGTCGAGTTATTCATACCTAACAGTCCCGGGTTGTGGGACATCTTGTATCAGTCACATATTCTTGTATCATTTCCCTTCGTGGGTGTTCTTGTAATCAGAAGTGTATTTCCAAAATCTTGTCTATTATAGTCAGAGAGCACAATCTAGTGCTCCCATGACAATCATTATGTTAGGGAGAGGTTCTTTGATAGAGAGATCATTTTGCCATATGTGCCCACATAGGAGAAGATTGCAGACCATTTCACAAAGGCTCTGCTTAGGGAGAAATTTGAAGCTTTCTGCAAAGCTTTGGGCTTACTTCCTTTTGTGGATTGATTCCACATAGCTTGGCACTTCCTTATACATGAGTGTCAGCTCCTTGTTCACCACATCACTCCTAGGGGGGATCTGTTGATATATTTAGGCAGTGATGTGTGTGAACAAACTAGCACCATGGGGGAACTTTTTCACTCTTTAGGAGTTTTTTTCCCTCGGCTTGTATATATGCCTATAACCCTCGCATGTCACTTATCTTTGTACATTCTCTTGGTAATACATTCACTATTGTGTGTTGTGCTCCAAGCTCCTTCTTCTTCCTTATGTTGTTTGCATGCTTCTGTAGACCTCAAACTTTAATAGTTTATTTGCTTAAAAAAAATCATGGTTAAAGGTTGAAAAGCTATTAGCATGTAAAATGGGCACCATCCATTCTGGTCAAGGGGGGAGTATATGTTTTCTAAGTTAATGCATTTTTGGCCGAGCGTGGATAAACATCAATGGAAATGTTTTCTCTCATGGAAATGGCAAGGTATATGATCAAATGTCATGGTTTACCACATAGCTTCTAGCTTGTGACCATTTTGGCCTCCAAACACACTATCATAGTGCCTATGCAATCAATTCCTTCCTTTTGTGCAAAACATATATACATGTTTTGGTTTGCCAATACAGGTAGTTCAAAGTTTGCTACAGGTTTAGCAAAGCTCGATAGGGTAGTTCTCTTCAACCTTTTGTGATACAATTATTTTTCTACATTAGGGTATATAGTCAATGGCCATTGGGGAAAGAAATGATGTATTTCATTTGTTGGCTATTGAGGACAAGTTGGATGATACTAATTACCCATTATGAGCATATATGATGCTTCATGTATCGATAGCAAAAGGGTTGTGGAACATTATACAGGGTATTGAAAAACATCATACTAAAGCTGCAAATATAGCTATTGAAGGTGATGTAGATGGTGTTGAAGATGACGATCTTCCAATTCTTGCTCATACTCTAGTTCCTGATACACCTATTGTAGAGTGACTTCATTGGGATGGCACAGATGCTCAAGCACATGCATTGATAGCTTTCTCTATCAAACATGACATTAACCCTCACATTCACTCTTTCAAGACAACAAAGGATGCTTGGGATACACTTACAACCTTATACCACACAAGAAATGAGGCTCGTGTTTCTTACCTCCAAAACCAGTTAGAGAGTGAGCAGGTGAATGAAGGATATTCCATGGACAAACTTTTTGAAAAAGATCAAAGATTTGAAGGAGCATCTCATTTTTGTTGATAGTTCACTTGTGCACTCTATTCTTAATGGTCTTCCAAATTCATAAAACTAGTTGGAGAGTGAGCAGGTGAATGAAGGAGATTCCATGGACAAACTTTTTGAAAAAGATCAAAGATTTGAAGGAGCATCTCATTTTTGTTGATAGTTCACTTGTGCACTCTATTCTTGATGGTCTTCCAAATTCATATGAGAGTTTTTCTTCTCCTCTTTGATAGATGATGAAAGGCAATCCAAATGCCTTAACCTTTGAGGAGTTTTTCTGTGTTTGTTGCAGAACGGTCAGTCCATGCAAAACAGGTCTATTATGGATGTTGTAGATCAAGCTTTGTTATCGAAGGACAAAGGTAAATGGACCTCATCTACTAGTAACTAGAAACCCACTAATGTTACACAGGTGAATAAGGAAGAAAAAGATGAGAAGGAAACAAAAAAGCAGAAAGAATTTTGCAAATACTATAAGGGAATCAATCATGGCATAAAGAGTTGTCCAAAACTGGCTGCAAAAGAGGAAAAAAAGAAAGAGGCTGGAATGGTTGTTGTAGAGGCCTCTACACCTAAAACATAGTCTGCTAAACTTGTTCAAAATGAAGAATGGGAATTTACTTCTGTATGCAGCTATGACCTATCTTCTCATGAGCAATGTATGTCTGCATTAGACTAAGATGTTTGGTACTTTGATAGTGGGGCAACCAAACATGTAACATCATAGTGCAGTTTCTTCACTTCACTTGAGCTTACCCCTACAAGGAATGCTATCACATGAACTAACAAGTCCTCTTATCCTGTAATGGGGGTTGGTAAGATCATGTTGTACTACTGATGGTAGTTATACTTTCACATTGTCAGATGCTTTGTTTGTGCTAGACATCAAGAAAAATCTATTGTTTAGTTTCAGCATTAGTCAAGATCAACTTGGTGGTCAAAGTTTTTGATGATAGATGTACAATTCATGATATAGAACCAGGTTTATAGTTGAGTCATGATGAGCCTATAGATGCATTTGATGTTGTTCTCTATTAGTAGGTTGTTGGATGCTTGATTTACTTATGCATAGCTTGGTTTGATATTCAATATTTTGTTTCTTAGATGAGCAAGCTTTATGCATTATCCAAGTGACAAGCATTGACATGTGGTTAAGTGCATCCTTCCCTATTTGAGTGGTATCTGACTATTTGGATTGTTTTATCCCAAGGGGGATCATTACCGCTAGATTTACATGCTTTTTCTGACTATGTGTGGGTTGGTTGTTATGACACTCATGTGTCCACAAGTGATTTTTGCTTCATGCTTGGTAGATCATGGATATCTTGATTGAGCAAGAAGGAGCCTACTATGGCCACTTCTAGTTGTGAGGTTGAGTATAGGGAATCTTTCACAGTGACTATTGAGTGTGTGTGGCTCAATGCCTTTTGACTGATTTGGGTGTTGGTCAGTCTTTTGCCACCATCATCTTCACTGATAGTTAGAGCACATTGGTAGTTGCGAGGAACCATGTGTTCCATGCTCCCGCAAAGCACATTGAGATGCACTATCATTATGTTTGAGAGAGGTTCTTTGTTGCAATGTTGAGTTTGGCATATGTGCCCACACAAGATAACCTTGTATATCTTTTCACAAAGGCTCTACCTAGGGAGAAGTTTGAAGCTTTTCGCAAAGCTTTGGGCTTACTTCCTTTTGTGGATTGATCTCTTTCAACATAGCTTGACACTTCCTTATACATGAGTGCCAACTCCTTGTTCACTACATCACTCTGAGGGGGGATTTGTTGATATATTTTGGTAGTGATGTATCACACTTAGGAATGTTGGGGCACTTTCTCCCCTCTTTAGGAGGTTTTTTTCCTCGGCTTGTATATACACCACCTAATAGGTTACTTATTCTTGTACATTCACTTGGTAATTCATTGTGTTGTGTTGTGCTCCAAGCTTCTTCTTCTTCCTTATGTTGTTCATGTGCTTGCATGTACCTCAAAGTCCAACACAGATTTTGGGCATTTCCATCATTATTTGAGCATTTAATTTATGCAAGTTGATGGGAGAATAGTTGTGTGTCAAATAGAATATATTACATGCAGGATTTTGGCCTTGAAGATTGCAAAGCTATTGCCACTCCCATGGAGATAGGTTTATGGTTGAGTCTTTATGATGTTGGAGATGAATTTGATGTTTTTCTCTATCAATAGGTTGTTGGATGCTTGACTTACTTATGCATAACTTGACCTAATATTTGATTTTTTATCTCTTGGATGGTTTATGTGCCCACAAAAGATAATGTTGCATACCTTTTCACAAAGGCTCCACCTAAGGAGAAGTTTGAAGCTTTTTGCAAAGATTTGAGCTTACTTCCTTTTGTGGATTGATTTCACTCCACATAGCTTGGCACTTCCTTATACACGAGCACCAACTCAATTTTCACCACATCACTCCTAGGGGGGATTTGTTGATATATTTCAAAAGTGATGTGCATGAGTAGACTTAGGACTATCGAGGCACTTTTTTCCCTCTTTTAGATGTTTTTTCTCCTAGTTTGTATATACATGTATAACCCTAACATGTCACTTATGTTTATTCATTCAATTGGAAATACAATCAATGACATGTTGCTCTATAAGCTTATTCTTCTTCCTTGTGTTGTTTGTGTGCTTCCACAATTATCGAACTCCAATAATTCCATTCTTAAAGACTATGTTCCTAGAAATTTTACCTTTGTATACCATGAAGACACACTTCTCAAGAACTAAGAACACTTTATACAAGCAAAATTTATAAAAAATCCTTTCAAGGCGACTAACATATTCATTTCTTTCATTAGAACACACACATAAGTAATCTAGGTATACATTTAGGCATTTCCAAAGAAATTCCTTATAGATATGGCACATTAGCCTTTGAAATGTGGTTGGGGCATTTTTCAAACCAAGTGGCATTAGACCAAAGCAAACATGCCCCATTCAATTGCAAAAGTTCTCTTATGTTGATCCTATGGTAGAATAGGCACTTGTTTGTATCGAGAGAAACCATCTAAGAAGTTTTATGCTTCATGTCTAGCTACTCACTCTAGCAAATGATATGCAATTAGGTGTGGATAACTATCCTTGATAGTGTCTATGATTATTTTCTTGAGATTAATGCAAACATATGGTTTGTTTTGCTTCTTCAAGACAACCACTATAAGAGACCCATTTTATATGATAGATTTCATAGATGAACCATTTTGCCATTAGTTTTATCAATTTCTTCTTTGATTTTAGAAGAGTAGGACTCATTGTATGTATATGGCCTCTTTTTGGTTGGTTGAGCATGGGGTGCCATCGGTATCCAATTTGCACATATGTTTGGATCAACCCCTTTCAAGTCCTTATATGCCCAAGTGAAGATACCTTGAAATTCTCATAAAAGGTATACCTTCCTCAGAACTTGACAAGTCATTAGCAACATAAGAAAACCTTTCTTCATTGTCTTCAACTACTATGCCCACTTTATTCATGTTCGTTTTGTTGTCATAACGATCTTCCTCTTTCTTTTCTTGATTTGGCATTGAAGAAACTATATTTTGTTTCCTCAATTTGATATTTCTTAAAATGCTGAAGAGCTTCAAAATATATTGCCTTTGTGTGACTTACAACTAGGGACACTAGCCCATTCACTTCCAATCTCTCTTTCATGGACTTGGAAGATAGCATATGTGGGCTTGTGCATGTTTGAAGGATCAACTAGGCCCCCATAATGTTCATGTGCTCTTCTTTGTTGGAGTAGGGCCCTTCCATGCAAAAATGTAGATACTTACTAATCCTCACTTGGTGGGTATGGTATGACTTCACAAGGTCTTAGTAACTCAATTATGAATCTTCAATGACACTCACCATAAAGAGATCCAAATCATAACCTTCTTCATTGCAATAATGTTTCAATGTCTATTTGCTAATTATGACTTTCATGGCACTTAAAATGTGAGTCCAATCACAAGGGTCAAATTTATCCTCTTTTTGATTGGCTTTTGGAATACATTCAGGATCTTGAAAATGCCTTTTGATTGGTGAACTTGGCTTTGGTTCTTTTTGCTTGAGATATCCAAAGACATGTGTCTTGGTGTATCAAAGATGGCTGATTTGAAATTCCACTCTCTACAAAAATTTTGTCCTCATTATCATGAATCCCATGCCATTGGAGGGGAGGCACATCCCTATATGCATTGTTTTACAAGTTTATCTTCTTTTTTGTGTTGTTATGTCTATAAAGTGCAATACCTTCCTAATCGTGTGGGAATTGAACACATGACCTATTGGCTAGGAGTACGATGGGCTAACCACTTGCCCCAAAACGCATGGTTGAGGATTACTTCCTAATCCTCCCTCTTGGGGTGTGGTTGAACCATCTCTTGCCTCTCATTTCTTGAGTCTAACACTCTCTTTGTCTTTTAGAGATCATTGTCGTCAAAGATCAATCCTTGATCTCCCCTTGAATTGATGTCATCACCCTTGCAAAATCTCCTGAATGTTCTTGTTCTCAACCTTGGTCTCTTGAACCCTTGCTCTCATCCGTCATATCTTGAACTTTGCCTTTTTGCTTCGTGGCCACTTTCCTACAATTTTTCCTTCTTCACAACCTTGGTGTCTCAACCTTAGTATTTTGAACTTGGTTCTCATGCATGCTAGATGTCTTGGATCCTCAATCTAGTGCTTTCATTTGAAGGTTAATTTTGAGAGCTTTTCAAGGGTACGTACATGTTGAAATCTGATCCATAGATTAGGAGATACACTATAATCTTTGTCAGGCCAATTTTTGAAAGCACCATGCGTGCCTTCCATCCACCTTGCCCAAGACTACTTCTTAGTCTCTGATACTAATTGTGGGATTTGGATTCATGGCCTAGTAGCTAGGAGTACAATGGGCTAATGACTTGACCCAAAAGCCATGGTTGAGGATTACTTCTTAACCCTCCCTCTTAGGGTGTGGTCCGACCATCTCCTGCCTGTCATTATTTGAGTCTTAGAAGTCTTGTACCACTTTCATCAACTTTAGGAATGGTCTTCCTAAGAGTATTTCATAGTTGCTCACCTTGCCAAATTCGCAAAGATGTGTGTGCAAATGCACAAAGATGGCAATGGTGTGTGGAAATGCAAAGATGGAAAAACATTAGGTCTTTGAGGAGACTTTATGGTATTCCAAATGCCTTTATACTAAATTTAGGTGCATTTTGGTGGGGCACAAGGCTTGATTACCCTAGGTTTCCCATAATTTCTTAATATCAATGAGTACTCTCGTGCTTGAGTCTATAATAGCCTTAGTAGTCACACCATGATAAGTGATTGTCAAAAGAGTATTACCCTCATCTCCTTCATTATTATCTCCATTTTTTTCAAGAGGAATCTCATGGACTTGTGACTTTGTATCCTTGTTTTGTCCTTTGGCTTGATGACCTAGCTATAACTTTCTTACTGTTAGAAGCTACTTCATAATCTCCAATATAGGAAGGTAGAGATTGGAAGTGTGTTGCCACATCAACCCATGACTGTGGAATTAATGGATCATTAAGAGATAAGTCACTCGACTAAGGAGGCTTGAACTAAGGTCTAGCCTAGTTTTCTATAGAACATTCATGTAATACACCTAGTTTTATTGAAGTTTGTTATACCCATAACCATAACTTTGATTATAGTAGTCTTTGTATCCACTTGAGTAGTCTAGATATCACGAACAATCTATGGATTGATCAGAATGTTGCACATATGCATCATATTCAATACTTTCAAAAGAGCATACTTTCCCAATACCTTTTGACGATGTAATAATTAGAGTAGATGACATCATAACATGCTCTATATGCTTTTATGCTTGTCTGTTATTAATTGGTCTCACAAAAACATGCTGAGAAGCATGTGGCTGTAGACTCAACATAGATTGGGCTAGGCACATTGGGTACTTTGACATGGGTCTAGGTAGGTATTGCATTTGTTGCCTAACCAAGTACAAGTATCATGGTGGATATTAGTACTATTGTTGTGCAAAAGGCCTTTGGATTTGATAATTTCCCATGTTTGGTCTCATCTAGTATTGAAATTGTTGTGCATGATACTGCATACATGTGGGAGGAGGTGATCTTCTTGTACACTTATAATAACTCGGATGATCTCCTCTGCAATATGAACAATTTCTAGGTGGGAACCTAGAAGCTCATAAGTTTAGTTTCTTGGTGATCATATCAACCACCTCATCAACAGATGAGAAACAAGATTTTTCACTTGGATTTGCTTTTGTAGCTGGAGGAGAAAACTTCAATTGAGTTACCCAATTCATCCTTAATTCAAATGCATTTCATTATGCAATTTTCTAAGATGGTAGAACACATTAAATATGTTGTAGCACATAACTGAGCATGCTATAAGCCATCTGAGAAGACTACAATGAGTTTGGTTATGTATGATAGGTCCTATGTGATGCAGCATGATATATATTTCGTGTAGCGACATGACACTAACCTTAATTCCTCATTAGCTTCCTGCTTGAAGTCGGTTATAATCACTGAGGTGTTATGTGTTACTCTTTCCTTAATGAATTCAGATATGAATACTCTCAAGAGTTTCTCAGTGTTTTGGAAGTTGTGATAGCTAAGTGGCTGAAAACCACACAAGGGTAGTCCCCTTTGAGGTGAGTCAGAATGCTTCGTATTGTGTAAATCATTTATTTTTTTGCATGAAACACTTATTTGAATTAAAATTCATGTGCACAAGGATCACCCTATCCTTTGCATCTTCTTGCACACACTTTTTTACTTTGGAAGGTCTAAGCCTTCTTCCAAAATCACATGTTACAATAGGGTTCTATGGCATCTAGGGTTGTCTAATTTGTGATGTGCCAAGCCTTGAGAAATGGGGTTGGTTGGTGGTAGTATACACACTTGTTCACATGTGGGAATATTAGATTTTGCAATTTAAGTGACCATTCTGGAAATGTGGGAGGAATAATTTGTTGTGGTGGTATAGTTGGCACAAGCATTGTTATTGGCATTTTTCCAAAAGACTAAGTGGACATAGGTTGTTCTGTGGTGATTGTACTTATGGGTAGAAATGTAACAATTGTTATGGGCATAGAGACTTGTGTGCTATGAGTCAATGGAATTAGATTTGTGTGTACTATTGTAGTGGTGTTTATTAAAGATATGCTTGAAGTAGATGCACAGTAGTGGTTGGGTGATTAATTGCAACATTTGAGACTAGTGGAATGTGATTCCAAGTACCATGAGTTAGGGTGACTATGATTTTAGGAACACCATTCATGAATATGGGTAGACCATGATGTAGAATAAATTATAGAAGTGCTCCTTATTTCTATAACTGCTTTTAGTCGTTCTTGTGTGCATGAAAATATATATGAGACCACCTTGTAATGTCATAGAATTAGATTTTCAACAAGGTCTTTAGGATATAAGAGTCATAGAAGAGCATCTATCTTAGTATCCCCTTTTGTTGAATGTCCCTTCTTAGTTGCAATTTTGTCAGCCTTCTTTAACTGTCGAAATGACAACTCAACCTAGTTTCATTTAGCAATTGATACTTTCTACAAATAAGAATAAAACAATAATCCAATGTTGATTGTCCAAGCCCGTGTAGCCTAGTGGTTTGATGCCTTAAGTCTCTAGGAGGAAGTCCTGAGTTCAAGTCTTGGCTTAACATATGTATGAGTTCCTCAAAGATGGGTGCCTCTACCTTATGAGGTCGGGTGTGAAAGTATGTTTCCAATTCATTGTAATCTTAAAAAAAAAAATCCAATGTTGAAATACTTTGTCTAAAATTTAAGAGATTCTAGAAAAAAATTTAGCAAATAGGGATGTGGGGTGTTTTGATCCAGATTATTATGATTATACTCCTTGAACATACGTTCTCCAAAGAGTGCCACATTATAGATTCATCAAATCATGCACTTACCTTGCCTATGTATGCCATAGTGAGTGTAGACAATGTCATATTACCCAACCACAAAGCAATAGAGGGCATATTATGCTTAACTGCAACATCAAATAGAATGACTATATATAGGCAAAATTTTCAAGTTGAGAACATCCACCCTAGTTTGCATACTATTCTTGATGATGGGAATTCACAACTAGATCCTAAATACTATTGGGTCGTATTTGATGACAAACTGCAACAAGATTTTTTGGAGCATATTCAAGTTCAAGTAAAGACTCTTCAAACAACACTTCTAGGATAAAAAAAGAGGGGAAAGTAGATTTTCCCCTATTTTTTGAAGGAGGGCCATATGGAGGAAGGAACCAACAAATGATTATGAGAGGATAAACATGGTATGAAATTACCATCTAGAAATACTATAGAACTTTATAGTGATCAAAATAAAGGGTACTAATTCAAATTGAAAAGGCCAAAAGGGATTGGAACCAAATCAATAAGGTAATCATCAATGTAATTTTTTCCTCTTTAGGAGACACATTATGTGTTATACTTACAATCAATACACCCTTACTCATTTCTTGTGATCATTATGAAAGTTGTTGAAAATTTTCTTGGTCATATGTACTTCACTATTGCAAAATTTTTTGGATGAAAGGTTTGAAGGAGAAAATGATAATTGTAAATAATAAGTTGCAAGACATTTCAATTGTGTAGATTGTTCTCAATGGGCGACCTAATTCTTATAAGATGTTGTCTCCTACTCTTTGATTGATGATGAAATGCAAATTGAATGCCCGAACATTTGAAGATCTAGTTTTTGTTTTGTTGCAAGAGGTTCAATATAAGAAAAACAGATATATTAGGCATGTTGTAGATGAAGCCTTTGTTGTTATTCAAAAGGGTGAGGACAAAGCTCGCTCTTCCTCTAGCAAGTAGAAATCCATAAATGTTATATTATTCAAATATGAGAAGAAAGTAGATAAGAAACACAATTTTATAGTACTCTAAGATGAATGGTCATGTTGTAAAGAATTTCCCTAAATTTTAAGGAGGCAATGAAGAAAGATGCAAGAATGGTTGGTGGATACACTTTTACTTCTAAAATTGAGTCTACTAAGCTTGTGTAGAATGATGAATAAGCATTTTCTATAGAATATATTTATGATCCTTCATCTAAATTTTTGCTATGGACTTGAATGTTTAGTACTTAGATAGTGGTGCAACCAAACATATTGGTTCTAGATGTACTTTTTCCACCTCATTTTAGCTTGTCTAACGGGGATATTGTCACATACACAAAAGAAATCCTCTTATCCTATAAGAATTCCAAAATCCAAGGTTCTTGCAATGTACCTTAAAATTCACCTGTCTACATTCCAATGTCTTTATTTTGGTTTGTTAGATAACTTTCTTAATACTCCAACAACATAGAATATATCTGGCCTTGTGTTGCATTAAAAAATAAGACTCTAATAATCTTTCTCTACTTTGTGGCATCTAGATCAAGTGTATCAACCTCTATTGAGAGTTTAATATTTACCTCCACAAGTGTGTCAGTGATTTTGTAGTCAATCATCCCAACAACTATAAGGATTTCCATAGCATATTTATGTTGTGATATGAAAATCCAATCATTCCTTTGCCATTGTTCAATGCCAAGGAAATATTGGAGTAGTCTGAGATCTATCACCTCAAACTCATTGCTTAATGAGCACAAGTTTGATTGATGAAATATGCATGATCTCTTGTAATGATCAGATAAGCTACATGCCACTCAAATATATAAATATCATCTTGATCACTTTCCAATGCTTCTTGAAAGGATTCAACATATATCTTCTCACAATTCACACTGTAAATGCAATGTCTTGTCTCATAGCTACCATGGCATACATGAGAGTACCAATAGTAGATTGATAAGGAATTTTGTTTGTGAATTCCTTCTTCTTATGAGACTTGGAACAATCATCCTTTCTAACCTTCACATATATAGGAAACAGTGTACTTTATGCCTTCCACCATGCATATTGAATCTATGAAGTAATTTGGTTATCTACTCACTCTGAGACAAGTATATGCATCTTTTACTCTTGTCACAAGTGATGCGCATGCCAAGAATATGTTTAACATCTCCCAAATCTTTCATGTCAAAATTTTGACTCAAATATGTTTTCAAGATAGGCAAGTCCTTTGAGGAATTCCTAGAAATCAACATATCATGAATCTTTTGATATCATTGTAGCAATAGTGGTCCTCATTGCTTGTACAATAGCCTTGGGACTTCATGAATGCATCAAAATTTTGATATCATTGTCTAGGTGACTTCTTAAGGTCTTGCAATCTCTTCTTGATCTTACACACTAGAATTTCTTTGCAGGGAATTGCATATCCCTTTGATTGTTCCATGTAGATATCATCTATAAGATCTCCATGCAAGAAAGAAATCTTCGCATCCATTTGGACTAGCCTTGTCCTCTTTTGCAAATAATCCAAGCAACATGCATAATGTTGTCATCTTGACCACATGTGAAAAGATTTCCTCAAAATCAACTCCTTGTTGTTGCTTGAATCTTTTTGCTATGAACCGTGCTCTATACTTTGGAGAAGCACTATTTGATATCAATTTCAACTTATATACCCATTTGCATGGTAAAGCTTTCCTACCCATTTGTAATGGTATGAGTTTCCAAGTATCATTCTTAGGAATAGAATCGAGTTCACTCTTCATATCATGCTCCCACTTGACATGACCATCTATCTGCATAGCTTCATTATAACAAGAAGGCTCATCAACATCTATCAACATGACAAAATCCCCTCCTAGAAAAAGTGGATATGATGTTAGAAATGTACAAGATCAAGTGTGTGTGAACCAAGGCCTAACTCAAGTGCCACATCACTTCAATTTTTGGTAAAGTCTACAAACACTTTTCCACAAGTTTTTCAGCTCAACATTCCATCTAACTTGATGGAGAAAAGTGGAGGATTTTGGAGGCATGTTTCGAATGCAAATTCTACACCAACGTTTGGAGCATTATATAAGCAAAGGCTTGTAAGAAAGTCATGGCAGTCCTCAAGCTTCAATTGTGCACTTTTAGGCTCTCAGTAGGAGTGTATACTCCAGATCTAAGCTAGCCTCTAGCTAAGCTAACCCCCTGCTAGCTGAAGTTTTCACTTTGGTTGAGATTTTTTTTCATCTATATCTCATTGTGTAGGTGTCTATTTCATGAGCAAGGTGTCTCATTTTGTAGCTCCTCTTGTAAGCTTTTATTTGAATATAATCTTAGAATCAAGCGTTTATTCTCCTTGATTATATTGAGCTTGAAATTTCTCTGGTCCATATTTTCATATTTCCATATATATGTGTGTGAAGAGGTACACATAAGTATAAGCTCGAGTTTGGGCAGATTTTGGTCTATCTTGTGCAAGGAGGTTGAAATAGGTCATTTTGTCTAGATTGAGTGAACTATTGGAAATCTTAGAGAGTCTAGTTTTATTGTGAAAAATCTCATAGGTTCACTCCTCTATTCCATAGAGCAATTCAATCTTTGGTGGACTCTGGTAGTGAAATGTTTGATCCTAGGAAGGGCATATCAATCTTTTGTTGCAACCAGGAGTGGATATACTCTATAGATGGTATCAAAGCTCATCACTGATCATTGAGTCCATCAAGAGGAGGCCTTGAAGTTGCTTGAGATCCAAGGATTTTCGCAAAGATGAGGAATATTTTAAGACACATTTGAAGCAAGGGGGAGCTTCTATCATCACCAAAGGTTCAAGACAAGTGGAGGCTCTTGTGGGAAGTTAACATATTATTTTTTCTCACATCTATGACAATAAAAGGAGGGATTAGGAGCCAATATGTAGTTTCATACACAATGGGAGACTATAATACTCAAAGTGAGAAGCTTGAAAAGAGCAATTACCAACCTTGGAAGTTTAGAAGCTCTAACTTCGTCATGGGAAAGGGTCTTTGGGGGTTTGTTAGTGGCACTGAGATGAAGCCATACATAGATCCACATACACCTATTGAAAATCAAAGGAGATCCATTAGAGACTGGGAAGAAAGGAATAGGAGAGAGATCTTCATTCTATCTCAATACATAAGCAACTCCATGATAGGTCATATCCAAGACCTAGATACATCTAAGAAGGTTTGGGAGCCTTTAGAAAGGTTGTACTCTACCTCTACAAAGGCTAGGAAAAAGTCAGCTTAAGAATGAGCTCAACAACCTTGGGAAGTCATCAAATCATAGCATTAATTGCTTCATACTCAAAGTAAAAAAGATCTCTAATGCACTTAGCTAAATAGGATGTGTCATAGATGATGATGACCTAGTTTCCTACACACTTAATGGACCTAGAGAAGATGATAAATGGAAGACAATCACAACCTTTGTGTATGTATGGGATTCATTACCTGATTTTGAGTAACTTACTTCTCTTTTGGTGACTGAGGAGATCAATCATGGAGGCAACAAGTCAAAGGGCAGCCAAGATCAAATCTTCTATGTAGGCAAAGGAGGAAGAGGCAAATACAACATAGATGGTTCAAGAGGAAGAGGTAGAAGGAACTATCAACAAGATAGCCAAAACTATCAACAGAGTCACTCAAGCGAAGATGATGGTCAATAATCAAGAGGAAGAGGAAGAGGAAGAGGAAGAGGTAAAGGAAGAAGATATGGCGGTAGAGGCTACTCCAGCTCAAATGGATGCTTCAATTGTGGGAAGAAATGACAATATGCCAAAGATGTTGGCAGAAGCAAGGTGGAAATAGTTACAAAGGGCAAGGCAATTATGTTAACTCCTTAGTATATTCAAAAAATGGGCATTTGTAGCTATAAAGCATAGTAGTGAAGGCCAACCACATGATGAGGTGTGGTATATAGATACTGGTTGTAATAACCACATGTCAGGTAGAGATGAGTACTTCAACAATCTTCAAGCACACAAGCAGAGAGGCTTTGTCAAGACAAGAGACAACACAGAGCATGAGATACAACAAATGGGAGATGCAAAGCTTAAAGGAAAAACATTGGCAAAGGGCAAAGCAACATGGCAACGTTCATCACCTATGGAGGAATGAAGATTGAAGACTTGGATTTGTGGCACAAAAAGTTTGATCACATCAACATTCAAAGGTTGAATGACATGGAGAAGAGGCAATTGGTAAGAGGTTTACCACATTTTTCATTAAAAATGTTGCATGAGATGTTTGAAGCTTTTCAACTAGGCAAGTATCCTAGGCAGCCCTTCAAGAAGAGTGGATATGTAGCACATGATGTGTTAGACTTTGTGTGCACAGATGTGTGGGTGCCAACTGTACTAAAGTAAGTTTATGATCTAGGGATCAAGCTGGTTCAGACGGATATGAAATTGGACACCGTTTGGTCATCTGTGTGTATGACCAAAGATCTCAAGTTTAGACTTACTAAGAGGTCTTGTGCTCTTGTGAACAAGTGATCCACTTAGCTTAGTGGTTAAGTCTCAAGGATGTGAAGGAGGAGGTCTTGGGTTCAATCCCGATGGGGGACACGGGGAGAGTATTTTGCCCAAAGAGGTCTAGAGCCTTCTAGAAGCATCCACTTGAGTTAACTCGAGTTAATTGGGACACTTGGTGCACATGCAGTTACATGGCTCACACATGGATGGTTAGTATCCACCTGCCCAAGAAGGCAGTCCCCTGGAGCGAGCTATATATAGAGGCATTTGGTTGGGAGGAGAGTGATCTCTCTAGCACATGGTGGTCGTAATTCCTAGTTCTCTTGCATTGGTATCAGAGCTCTAGGCAAGCTTCCATGGTGACCCTGGTGGTTCATCATTATCTTTAGATGTAGAGCTTCCTTTCATCAAGATCATCACCAATTCATCTTTGTCAACTCGTGGGTGGCCATCTTTCTTGCTCGCGGATGTGGTGCATAATCATCTCGAATTTGTTAAGATGCGCATACTTTAGAGAGGAGGATGCAAAATGTTTACTTTTGCTGTGATCGTTTATGGGATTCGATCTCATGACCTATGACAAGGAAAGGTGCATTGTTATCCAAGAACACTAGCCACTTGCGTGCTCTCATCTAGTGCAAAGACTATCTCAATCTAACTTCTGCGCTGTTACGACAAGAGCAAAAGAGGGGGTTGCCTACAGTAGTTATACAGCTCTATGATGCAAAATGTTTGCTTCTTCTGTGATTGTTTACGAGATTCAATCTCATGACCTACGATAAGGAAAGGTGCTCTCTTATCCAAGAACACTAGCTGCTTGCGTGCTCTCATCTAGTGCAAAGACTATCTCAATCTAACTTTTGCGCTGTTACGACAAGAGCAAAAGAGGGGGTTGCCTATAGTAGTTATATGGCTCTATTTTTGAGGACGAAAATATTTTCCAAGGGGGGAAGAATGTAATAAAGTAAGTTTATGATCTAGGGATCAAGCCGATTCAGACGGATCTAAAATTGGACACCGTTTGGTCATCCGTGTGTATGACCAAAGATCTCGAGTTTAGACTTACTAGGAGGTCTTGTGCTCTTGTGAACAAGTGATCCACTTAGCTTAGTGGTTAAGTCTCTAGGATGTGAAGGAGGTTGGTGGTTCATCATTATCTTTAGATGTAGAGCTTCCTTTCATCAAGATCATCACGAATTCATCTTTGTCAACTCGTGGGCAGCCATCTTTCTTGCTCGTGGGTGTGCTGCAAAATCATCCCGAATCCATTAAGATGCGCATACTTTAGAGAGGAGGATGAAAAATATTTGCTTCTTCTGTGATCATTTACGAGATTCAATCTCATGACCTATGACAAGGAAAGGCGCTCTCTTATCCAAGAACACTAGCAACTTGCATGCTCTCATCTAGTGCAAAGACTATCTCAATCTAACTTCTGTGCTGTTACGACAAAATATTTTCCAAGGGGGGAAGAATTTAATAAAGTAATTTATCATCTAGGGATCAAGCCGGTTCAGAAGGATCTGAAATTGGACACCGTTTGGTCATCCGTGTGTATGACCAAAGATCTCGAGTTTAGAGTTACTAGGAGCTCTTGTGCTCTTGTGAACAAGTGATCCACTTAGCTTAGTGGTTAAGTCTCAAGGATGTGAAGGAGGAGGTCTTGGGTTCAATCCCCATGGGGAACATGGGGAGAGTATTTTGCCCAAAGAGATCTAGAGCCTTCTAGAAGCATCCACTTGAGTCAACTCGAGTTGACTGGGACACCTTGCGCACATGCAGTTACATGGCTGACACATGGATTGTTAGAATCCACGTGCCCAAGAAGGCAGTCCCCTAGAGAGAGCTTTATATAGAGGCATTTGGTTGGGAGGAGAGTGATCTCTCTAGCATGTGGTGGTCGTAATTCCTAGTTCTCTTGCACCAACCAAAGAGCCCTCTCTTACATGTAATAGGTACTTTGTAACCTTAATTGATTATTACTCAAGGAAATTATGGTTGTATTGTATAAAGCAAAAATCAGATGTGTTTGATGTGTTCAAAAGTTTCAAGGTACAGGTTGAGAAGGAGATAGCTTACTACATCAAAACCCTAAGGTCAGATGGAGGGGAAGAATACTTCTTTGATGCCTCTAGTGATTTTTTGTAGGACCAAGATATAAAGAGGTAAACCACTTGTAGGTATACTCACAAACAAAATGGGGTGGTAGTGAGGATGAATAGGTATATTGCTGAAGTTGCTAGGAGTATGTTAAATGAAATGAATGTGCTTTTAACATATTGGGTAGATGTTCTACCTACTATTGTTTACTTAATGAATAGGTGTCCCACATAAGGGGTACATGACATGAAACCTGAGGAGGCATGGAGTGGAAGGAAACGAGACCTTTCACACATTAGAATCTTTGGGTGTGTATGTTACATACATGTGCCACAAGAATTGAGAGGTAAGATGGATGCAAGGGCTGAAAGATCTATGTTTATTGGTTGTGCTATGGAGCAAAAAGGTTATAGGTGCTACAACCTTAATACAAAGGAGCTAATGGTATCTAGATATGTAGTGTTATGGTATGATTCCAAAGTTCCATTGCAAGATGAAGATATTGCAGAGGCAGAGAGGAGATATGCAGCTAGGGTCAAGATAGCTTGGAAATCAATGGTCCAAACATAGAAAGAAGTTCAAGCATGGATTCAACCCATCAATTAGTGAATAAAGGAAAGGCAAGATTGGTAGATCTTGATGAAGATGGACATGAAGTTGAAGACTTTGAAGAAATATGTTAGAAGGAGGAGCTACTTTCAAAAGTAGAGATCAAGGCACCAAGGCAAAGAAGGTTCATTCCAAGAAAAGGAGAAGAAAGGAGGTCAAAAAGGGTGAAACATCCAATCTCAAGGCTTGTGTATGATACTTATATTGCCAGGCATTATGCTTTCATTTCTAGGGCTATCAAAGGACATGAAAGCAAGCTCCTAGGGCATGGAATCAAAGTCTTGTGTATTTGTACAAGTGTGGATACAAGGCAAGGTGATTAGATCCCTCAGTATACTATTGAGATATCAAGCTCAACATGTGATGATCCAGGATGACACGTATCAATTTTTTTGTTTCTCTGACATGTATAATGGTCACACTGGTATATGTCAGGGATACTTCATTGAGCTTTATTACACTTATCTACCAAAAGTGATGGCACATTTGTTCCTTGCTAGCTCACTCATTCACCGACATTAGGTTTTTCCTTATGTACTGATCTTTATATATTTTACTTGTTGTATTCTAGTTTTTTAGGTCGTTTTGTATGGGCTGAAGCAAGCTCCTCATGCATGGCATGAAAGGATTGTTGATTACTTGACCACCATTGGGTTTTCTATGTGTGACACAGATCATTCACTATATGCAAGGAAGGGTGATGATGGCATCACAATTGTGGCTATCTATGTTGATGACTTGATTGTAGGTGGTGATAATGAAGAAGGCATCAAAGAGGTAAAGCAACTTCTTATGCAGGAATTTGACATGAAAGATCTTGGTGTGCTATGCTACTTCTTGGGCATTGAGTTTATACATACAAAAACATGTATATCGGTGTGGCAAAGGCAATATGCCTTGAATATGCTGCAAAAGTATGGTATGGCTAACTGTAAGCCAATTTCTATGCCATTAGATCAGAATTTGAAGTTGGATACTACATCAGGTGAAGCATTGGAAAATGCTACTATGTACAAGAAAATTGTGGGAAGTCTTATATATCTCACAATTACAAGGCCTGATTTAAGCTATATTGTTGGACTTGAAAGTCAGTTTATGCAGGTTCCCAGGAAGCCACATTTGGATGCTGTGAGGTGCACTCTACGTTATGTGAGTGCTACTTTGAATTATGCATTGTTTCATAAAGCTGGTGTAGATTTGCAGGTTCATGGATACACCGATGCAGATTGGGCTGGTAGCATTCCAGATAGACGATCTACTAGTGGCTTTCTATTCTCACTTGGAAGTGCAGCTATTACATGGAGTAGCAAGAAGCAACCCATTGTTTCTATGTCGAGTACAGAGGCTGAGTATAGAGGTGCTGCAATGGAAGCATGTGAGGCATCATGGCTGGAGATGCTACTTGCAGATTTAGGTGTGGAAGTGCAAAATTATATCACTATCTATTGTGATAATCTTAGCAGTATACAGTTAGCATGGAACCCTGTTTTTCATGCTAGAACAAAGCACATTGAGGTACATCATCACTTCATCAGAGAGAAGGTATAAACAGGTGATATTGATCTTGTTTATGTGAGAACAGATGAACAGGTTGCTGATATTTTCACTAAAGCACTTGGAGCAGAGAAGCTAAAGAAGTTTCGAAAGATGCTTAGATTAGAAGACATGACGTTGAGCTTGAGGGAGAGTGTTGAGATATCAAGCTCAACATGTGATGATCGAGGATGACACGTATTAGTTTTCTTGTTTCTTTGACATGTATAGTGGTCACGCTGGTATATGTCAGGGATATTTCATTGAGCTTTATTAGATTTATCTAGCGAGAGTGATGGCACATTTTTTCCTTGCCAACTCACTCATTCGCGGACATTAGGTTTTTCCTTATGTACTGATCTTTATATATTGCACTTGTTGTATTCTTGTTTTTTAGGTCATTCTTGTGCATTCCTTTTTATGTCATAGAAGAAGAAGAAGAAGAAGAAGAAGAAGAAGAAGAAGAAGATCATTCTTCCTTGCCTCAATCTGAGTGTGTGCTTCTCTTTGATTGTGAGAGTGTGTGCATGAGATCTCTTCCTTATCTCCTTCCTCGTGACATATAGCTCAAGAGGGAAGGAGGACTAGTTGTCTACATATACATATATGTGGATGAATTGATCATAATACGAAGTGATGATCCAGTTATCAAATGGATCAAGGCTAAGCTTGGGAATGACTTCAAGATTTGAGATCTTGGAGTGCTCATATATTTTCTTGGGATTTAAGTTATTTATGTAGAAAATGGTGTTTACCTAGCTCAAAGGATTACTTGCTAGGTGTACTTTATAAGTATGGTATGAAAGGATGTAAGCCACTCACACAACCTCTGGACCTAGACACTAGGTTATGTGTAGGTGAAAGGCAACCTCTTGAATTATCTCAACATAAAGAAGCATAATTGGAAGCCCTAATTCTGCTACCATCACAAGAGCTCACTTGAGTTATGTTGTAGGAGTTCTTTGTCATTTTTGAGTCACACATGAATGTAGCCAAGAGAGTGCGTAGGTACATCAAGCACACTATCAACCAAGGGTTGTACTACCCTTATGGAGATGGATTACAACCTCAAGGCTTTAGTGATGCTGATTGGTCTAGTTCAAAGGAGAACAAAAGTAGCACATCTGGCTATGTCTTCATGCTAGGTCAAAGAGTCATCTCATGGATGTCCAAGAAGCAACCTAGAGTTGCATTATCATCTACCGAGTCTGAGTACACATGTGAGATCATGTGGCTCAAGAAGCTCTTCAAAGAATTGGATGTGGAGGTCAAAGAGTTTACTCTATTTGGAGATAACATATCAATCATTCATCTAGCAAGCAATCCTATGTTCCATGCAAGAATCAAGCACATAGAGGTGGATTATCACTTTATTAGAGAGAACATACCAACAAAGGAAGTGGACATCAAGTACATCAACAAAAAGGAGCAACTAGCAAATATCATGACCAAACTCATGGATGCAAGCAAGTTGGAGAAATTCAAGATCAACCTCAACTTGAAAGAGATTAATGGAGACTAACACTTGAGCTTGAGAGGGAGTGTTAGAAAACTACAAGCTCAATTGTGTGAGCCAAGGCTTAACTCAAGTGCCACATCACTTCACTTTTTGGTAAAGTCTACAATCCCTTTTCCATGATTTTTTCAACTCAAGATTCCATCTAACTTGATGGAGAAAAGTGGGGGATTTTGGAGGAACGTTATGAACTCAAATTCTACATCAACTTTTCAAGCACTATATAAGCAAAGGCTTGGAAGAAGGTCTTGGCCATCCTCAAGCTTCATTTTTGCACTTTTAGGCTCATTAAGAGTGTATAATCTAGGTCTACTCTACCTGCTAGCTAAGCTAGCCCCATGTTAGCTTAAGTTTTCACTTTGGTTGAAATTTTTGTTCATCTATATCTCATTGTGTAGGGATCTATTTCATGAGCAAGATAACTCATATTTTAGCTCTTCTTGTAAGCTTTAACTTGAATATAATCTTACCATCAAGTGTTTTTTTCCTTGATTATATTGAGCTTGAAAGCTCTCTAGTGCATCTCTATATATTTTCCATATATATATATATATGTGAAGAGGTACACAAAGGTATAAGCTACCAGTTTGGGTAGATTCTGGTTTTTCTTGTGCAAGGAGATTGATATAGGTCAGATTTTCCATGCATGTTGAAAAGCTTAGAAAGTCTAGTTTTACTGTGCAAAATTTCATAGATTCAGTCCTCTATTCTAGAGAGAAATTCAATTTTTGGTGGACTATGGTAGTGAACTATTTGATCCTAAGAAGGGCACATCAATCTTCTGTTGCAACTACGAGTGGATGCACTCCATCATATGAGAGTTGTGAAGATAATCTCAATGGTTGTTGATCATGAGCACTATCAAATGCTGATATATTTTTGTAGTGATGTCTGTGAACACACTAGGACCTCCTGGTCACTTTTTTTCCCTCTTTAGGAGGCTTTTTTCCTAGGCTTGTATATTCTCCTATAACCCTAATGGGTCACTTACCTTTGTACATTCTCTTGGTAATACATCCAATATTGTGTGTTGTGATCCAAGCTTCTTCTTCTTCCTTGTGCTGTTTGCATGCTGTCACAGACCTCAAACTCAAACAATTGGCATCAGAGCAGGTCATCGCTTCATCTAGGGCATCATTGACATCCCTCCAGTCATCCTGTTGGTCACGGTCTCAGAATCACACAAAATTACAATCTGATCTCATTTTGGTCTTCGAACACTCTATCATAGTGCATGTGCAGACAATTTCATCATTTTATGCCAAAGATATATATAGGTTTTGATTCACCACTGCATCTCAAAGTCTACTACAAATCTAGCAAAGCTTGACCAGGTAGTTCTCTTCAACTTTTCAAGATATAATCATTTTTTGCATCGAGGTATTTTAGCCAGTGGCCATGGCTGAAAGCAATGATGTATTTCATATGTTGGCTATTGAGGATAGAAAGGATGGTGCTAATTACCCATTATGGGCATATATGATGTGTCATGTATTGGTTGCAAAAGGACTTTGGAATATTGTGCAGAGTGCTGAAAAACATCCTATTACACCTGCAAATAGAGTTATCAAAGGTAATGCAGATGGTGTTGAAGATGACAATATTTGAATTCCTGTTTGTGTTGCAGTTCTTGTTGCACCTATTGTAGAGCAACTTTGTTGGGATGGTAGAAATGCTCAGGCACATGCATTGATAGCCTTGTCTATCAAACATGCCATTATCCCACCCATTTGCTCTTACAAAACAATTAAGGATGCTTGGGATACACTTACCACTTTGTACCAAATAATAGATGAGGCTCATGTTGCTTACCTCCAAAAATAGTTGGAGAGTGAGCATATGAATGCAGGAGATTCCATGGATTTTTTTTTGACAAAGATTAAAGATTTGAAGGAGTAGTTGATTTCTATTGATGATGTCTTACTAGATAGTTCACTTGTGTAGAATCTTCTTAATGGTCTTCAAGATTCATATCAAGGTTTTGCTTCTACTCTTCGATTGATGATGAAAGGCAATCCAAACGCCTTAACATTTAAGGAGTTAGTCTATGTTTTGTTGTAGGAAGATTAGTCCAGGAAAAACATGTCCATTATGTGTGTTGCAGATCAAGATTTCCTAGCTAGTCAGAATGGCAAAGGTAAATGGGGCTCATCTACTAGTAAGCATAAATATACTAATGCTGCACAGTCAAAGAAGAAAGACAAAGATGAGAAGAAATGAGAAAAGCAAAAACTATTTTGCAAGTACTATAAAGGAAATGATCATGTCATAAAGAGCTATCCAAAACTAGCTACAAAAGAGGCAAAGAAGAAAGAGGCTTGAATGGTGGTTGCAGAGGCCTCTACACCTAAAACAAAGTGTGCTAATCTTGTGCAGAATGAAGAATGGGCATTTAGTAAACTTTGTAGTTATGGCTCATTTTCTCATGAACAATGTATGTTTATGGTAGGCTTAGATGTTTGGTACTTGACAATGGGGCAACCAAACATATTACCTTGGAGCAAAGTTTCTTCAGTACACTTGAACCTGGCCCTATAGGGAATACTTTCACATGTGCTAACAAATCCTCTTATCCTATAATGGGAGTTGTTAAGATCATTCTAACTACTATTGATGATAGTTCTTTTACATTATCAAATGCTTTGTTTGTGCCAAGGATCAAGAAATATCTATTGTCAGTTTCAACATTAGCGAAGATCGGCTTGGTTGTCAAATTTGTAGATGAGAGATGTATAGTTTTTTATCTATCAAATGGTGATGTTATTATTGCTTCTCGCATTTTATGTTGTGGGATATATATCTCATAGGTTATGCAAATCTATGAATGATTCAGCATGTGAAGTTTAAGATTCTTAGGCTATCTCAGATGCAAAGCTTTGGTATGCACGCTTTGGACATCTAAATTTTGCTAGTTTGCTATGCCTATGGAAATCTAAAATGGTGTCCTCTCTGCCCAAACTTGAGGCACCTAGTAAACATGTTTGTGAAGGTTGTATTTTGGGCAAGGTGTAGTGTTCCTCCTTCCCAAGAGATGCTTTAGTTCGAAGTACTCATATATTATAGCTTGTTCATAGTGATGTCTATGAACAAGATATTATAGGTTGTTCATAATGATGTCTATGTAGACACCTTCTTTTGGGAACAACCTTTACTTTGTGACTTTCATTGATGATTTTGCATGGGTGTATCCACTGAAAGCAAAGTCCAAAGTGTTTATGTGTGTTAGCTAGCATTATTGGTGATTCTTTTGCACTAACATGTCTTCATTGTTTGGAATAGATGTTTTGATTCTAGGTCTTTTGCATGGGAAGATGGCTATCAATGGAGTTAGATTAGAATCAAGTGAGACTCCAAGCAGGTGGACATATATGGGTGATGTCAGCTACAATTTTTGCCACGATTTGATTGATCCAGAAGGCCCATTGACCCCAATACTTGTCTCAATTATAAGTAAAAGATTCATCCATGCTGGATGGCCTAGATAATGCAGCCATCGAGATGGGAGAAGCCAAGGCTTGCCTTTATGACATCTGTGTGTCAGAAAAAAGGACATAAGTGATTTGTTTGAACTCAGAAATGCCTGGGATGGTCGATGGTGTTGGTTTACAACTAGATGCATTGCATCTTCTTCCCAGATTGGTGGAACTCATAAGGAAAGTCACTCCCAAATAAAGGTTCTATGTAAGGCCAAGGAAGATAGATTGGCAGATACTACATTGAATGAAGCTCTCCCTTCATAAGATCAGGCAACCACCTAGGGAAAACTAATATGGATGTGCATTGTATTGCTACTTGTCTCCCATGTGGTAGTGAAGGATTTCTTCTCATGTTTGGATGCTGGAAAAAACTAGATTAAGAGATGTCTCAAGGTATTGCCATCTAGATGAGTCCCTCCAAGGGGAAGGATTGGTTTCAAATAGGCTCCACAAAATGTCTGAGATAAAAGAATTTGACTACCTCACTCATATTGTCCTGAGGATGTACAAAAATATAGTGCTAGCTCTCGATGATTCAAGGTGTAAATTGAAGAAGGGCGGTATGCCCCATGAGTGCATACATGAGAAGGGGTACAAGAAATAACACCTCACTGGATCTTCTCCTCTTTTTCGAGGATCTGCTGGTGGCAGTGGGAAAGGAGGCACACATTTGGAGTTGGCGGGTCGCTGCCAAAACCACTCTATGGGACACTACCAAGGGTCGGTCTATCTCAGTTTTTCTCTCTCTCCTTGGACAAAGAATAGGAGAAGAGGGTGATCTATATGATCAATGTCTACCCCTCATGATTGTATGCACATTTTGTAAGGCCCCCATTATGAGGAGAAGCCAAGCGTGCATTACCCAATTGATGGGAATCCCACGTTGCATGTTGGATGATGTCATATTTGACCATTAAGGTATTGTAAGGAAAGGGAGTTACCAAGGTCCCCAATTGTGGGGTCTGGGGCAGTCGTGAGCAGCCCTGGCTGGGGGATCCAAGGGGGCCAGCAGGCCCCTGTTGGGGTTCGGGGGCAGCGCCCCCGACGTGATGGTAAATGGAATATTCCATGGAATATTCCCTATTGAAGTAAAAAATCATTAACATTTGTTAGGTTGGTTCAACCGGCCTAAGCCGTGTATGCTAATTACGAGGGTGGTGGTCGCCCAGGCTCTACTGCCCATGTATAGCCGTCCATGGAAGGCCACCCATGATCCTATATATACATGACTTCTGCACTACCTGAAACATCGACTTGAGCCAGCACACCTCTACCTTATATCTCCCTATCTAGAGTTGTCTAGATCACCATTTGAGCTCTAGCTTGAGAGCGCACGGGTGGACAATGCCATCTTCTTTGTACTTGCTCTTAGTAGAAAATTGTTGAGATTCTCCTATATCTGTTATCTTCTCTGCTACTGCTCCTGTGTTATATTGCATAACTATTGTCTTACAGAGGGATCATTGGGGCTTTGTTTGTGGGGTGGGGGGTCAGTTTCTCTTCTATTAGAAGTTGCTGAAGGTTTTTTGGGAGGTTTGGGGAAAATACATGTTTGTTCGGAGGAGGTCTCCCTGTTTTCTTGTCTTTGGTGAGAATCTTGGTTTCATTGTTCTATCAGATAGGGTTGTGGAGCAGAATGGGGGAGCAAGTGGTTGGATTTTCCCTCCTTTCGTGAGGAGGTTTCGATGGAGAGCAAGATAAAAGGGGATCTAGGGAAGACGGTCAACCATCGAAGGTAGTGTTGGCAAATGCTAGGAGGCAACATCTTTCTCTATGTGCAGACGAGAAGGGCAGCTACTGAAGAAAGAAGGAGGCTACTTTTGGAAGCGTTGAAGATTGACGCTTTTGTCTGAGAGGAGGTGTGGCCATGCTTGGGGGGAGGAGTTCATGTGATTGTTGGGGTTCACACATCAACGAAAAAGAACTAAGGGCTCCCACAACCATTGCCTGTGCAAGTTGTCCAAGAAGTTACTGCAAAAATAAGCGATCTGTTGAGACCAAAGATTGCGTTCTCTTAGGAAACCTTGCTCTTCCGCAGCATTTGTTATGACTTTCTATTGCACTAGATTATTGGAAACTTGGCTATTGAGGTAGGTTTGTCAGAAAGTGGGGGAATGTGGGAGTGAGTGAGAAAAGAGAAAGGAAAAAAGAAAAGAGAAAGAAAGAGAGAGAAGAAGAGAAAAAAAGGAGAAGGGGGAGAGGCAATGCAAGATTAGAAGGGTTACGACCACCACGTGCTAGAGAGATGACTCTCCTCCCAACCAAATGCCTCTATATATAGCTCTCTCCAGGGGACTACGTGCTTGGGCAGGTGGATACTAACCATCCATGTGTCAGCCATTTAACTACATGTGCACCAAGTGTCCTAGTTAACCAGAGTTAACTCAAGTGGATGCTTCTAGAAGGCTCTAGATCTCTATAGGCAAAATACTCTCCCCATGTACCCCATGGGGGTTGAACCCAAGACCTCCTCCTTCACACCCTTGAGTCTTAAGCACTAAGCTAAGTGGATTAGTTGGTTACAAGCGTAAATGACCTACCAATAAGTCTAGACTCGAGATCTTTGTCCACACATACGGATGACCAAACAGTGTTCGATTTCAGATCCGTCTGAACCAGTCGGACTCTTAGATCATAAAATTACTTTATTACAAACAAGCTAAGAGGAAGAGAGCAAGTTCAAGGGAGAGAAGGTAGAAAGAAATGAAGAGGTGGATTTAAGGTGAAATAGATAGAGTGATCTAAGTGTTTTTGTTCAAGGCTGAATGTGAAGAAGGGATATCCTGAGAAAAAAGAGTGAAAACTGAGTATAAGGGAGAGAGTAAAGAGAAATAGAAGGTTGGAAGGTAAGCATAGGCTATTAGTATTTGGAGAATTCATAGGACCACAGAAGTAAAAGAATAAAGGGCTATTGGACCAACTTAACGGAAATAGAACCTGGGAATAGGCCAAGGAAGAAAGTCTGTGGAGATTGCCTAGGCTTATCAATTTGGCAATTTTGCTAAGGACCGAAAAAAATGTGTTGTCTGCACACATTCATGAGTTGAGGGTGAGTAAAGGTTCCCCAAAAACAGAAATTTGAGCAATTTAGTTGCAAACAAATAGCTTTTCTGTGGCTTCATAATAGTCCATCAATGTGTTTCAAATACTTTTTGGTTTTGGTTGAAAATCTATCAACATGCAAAATGGGGACCCTCCATTTTGATCAAGGGGGGGAATACATTTCTGACTTTAATGCATTTCTAGCTGAACATGGGATAAAACATGAGTGTATAGTGCCATACACACCTCAATAGAATGGAGTTAATGAAAGGAAAAACATGTCACTCATGGAGATGGTGAGATGTATGGTCAAAAGCCAGGCTTTACCACATAGTTTCTAGCTTAAGACTATTATGTGTGCAACCTATGTACTTAACAGATGTCCTAGCAAAGCATTGCAGTCTATCACTCCATATGAGGCTTGGCATGGTTGCAAGCCATCTATTGCTCATCTACATGTTTTTGGTTGTTTGGCATATGCATTAGTGCCTAAACAACAATGCATGAAATTGGATGATAAAGCAGTGAAATGTATTTTTGTTGGGTAAAACTATGAAAGCAAAGGCTATCATCTATATCATCCATAGACTAAACACATTTTGGTTAGCCGTGATGTTGTTTTTGTGGAAGATGCAATAAAGCCATTACTTTCATGTACCAAGGAGACTTCTGTTGGCTTTAGAGATGTGTATGACACTTTGTTGCCTCTTTTTATAGGTGGACAATCAAGTGTTGGTTTAAATGAGGTAATTTCTCAACCTTCACATGTTTCATGCGATGATGTAGATCATTTCATTTTTTATGCAAATTTACATGATGCATTTGTTAATGAGAGGACTGATATAGAGGAGGCAAAAACTATGCCAAACTGGCTTGTGTAGACTTTGCGAGATAGCAAATTAGATGCACCTCTACCATATCATACTTGTTCAAGCTCTCATAGTGCTTCTTTTGCATCAGATTGCTATGCTATGGCTGCCTCTAGTCTTTTGTGATGAGAATGATCCTATTTTGTTTGATGAAGCACAAATTCAGAAAATTCAATGGCTGCTATGCAATGAGAATATGATGTTATTATGAAGAATTGTACCTGATCTTTATGTGATTTGCCTCTTGGCAAGAAGGCCATTTGCACTAAGTGGGTATACAAGCTGAAGCATAAGCTTGATGGGACAATTGATATGTATAAGGCTAGGCTTGTTGCAAAAGGTTATGCTCAAGAAAGAAGCATTGATTTTGATGAGAACTTTGCTCCCACATGGCGAATGACTACTGTTTGTAGCATGTGTGCACTTGCAACTCATCATGGTTGGAATGTACATTAGTTAGACATTAAAACTGCATTTTTGAATTGTGACTTACATGAAGAAGCGTAGGTTTTTCAGCCCTTTGGTTTTCTTAAGAATTGGCATGAAAACAAAGTGTGCAGGTTGAAAACGGCATTATATGGTTTGACCACGTGCGAGAGCACATTATATGTTAAGCATGCAAATGATGTGCTTATTTTCTATGTTGATGACATGCTGCTCACTTGTCCTAATGAGAAGCATATTGCTAATTTTAAGGCTAATTTCCATGCTTCATTTTATATGTTAGATTTGGGGCATTTGCATCATTATTTGTGCATTCAATTTATGCAAGTTGATCGCATAATAACTTTGTTTCAAACAAAATATATTGACACAATTATGAAAAGATACATGCCTACTTGATTGCACATGGTTTTGAGAATAGTCCAACCAAGAGCACCTTATATGTTAAGCATGCAAATGATGTGCTTATGATCATTGTTGTCTATGTTGATGACATGCTACTCACTTGTCCTAATGAGAAGCATATTTCTGATTTTAAGGCTGATTTGCATGCCTCATTTGAGATGTTAGTTTTGGGGCATTTGAATCATTATTTGTGCATTCAATTTATGCAAGTTGATGGAGGAATAGCTTTGTGTCAAACAAAATATATTGACACATTATTGCAATTTTTTGGCCTTGAAGACGGCAAACCTATTGCCACTCCTATGGAAATAGGTTTGAGTCTTCATGATGTTGGAGATGCATTTGATGCTATTCTCTATCAGCAAGCTATTGGATGCTTGATTTACTTATGCATAATTGGGCTTGATATTCAATTTGTTGTCTCATAGATGAGCAAGTTTATGCATTGCCCACGTGTCAAGCATTGGCAAGTGGTTAAGCGCATTTTTTCTACATGAGTGGTACCTAGATACTTGGATTGTTTTATCCCAAGGTGGATCACTACCATCATATTTACATGCTTTTTTTGACTCTGACTAGGTTGGTTGCTGTGACACTCGGGTGTCCACTAGTGGTTTTTGCTTCATGCATGGCAACTCATTCATATCTTAGTTGAGCAAGAAGTAGCCTAGTGTGGCCACTTGTAGTTGTCAGGCTAAGTATAGGATGGCTTTCACAGTGATTGTTGAGTGTGTGTGGCTCATATGCCTTATGATTGATTTGGGTGTTGGTCTCTCTTCTACCACCACCATCTTCACTGACAATCAGAGTGCATTGGTAGTTGCAGGGAACCTTGTGTTCCATGCTTGCAGTAAGCACATTGAGGTGCACTATTATTATGTCAGGGAGGGGTTCTCTACTGGAGAGATCAGTTTGGCATATGTGCCTACACCAGAGAAGGTTATAGACCTTTTCACAGAAGGCTTTCCCTAGGGAGAATTTCGAAGCTTTTCGCAAAGCTTTGGGCTTACTTCCTTTTGTGGATTGATTCCACATAGCTTGAAACTTCCTTATACATGAGTGCCAGCTTCTTGTTCACTGCATCGCTCCCAAGGGGATTCGTTGATATATTTTGGTAGTGATGCATGTGAACACACTAGGACCACCAATGCACTTTTTTTCCCTCTTTAGGAGGTTTTATTTCCCATGGCTTGTATATTCGGCTATAACCCTAAGGGTTCACTTATCTTTGTACATTCTCTTAGTAATACATTCGTTATTGTATTTTGTGCTTCAACCTCCTTCTTCTTTCTTGTGTTGTTCGTGTGGTTCCACAAACCTCAAAATCCAATAGGAGACTCTTGTTGAACATGTTGATATATTTAGGTCATGATGTGTGTGAACACACTAGGACCGTTGGGGCACTTTTTTCCCTCTTTAGGAGGTTTTGTTCCCCTAGGTTGTATATACGCCAATTGCCCTAATGGGTTACTTATCTTCATACATTCAAGTGGCAATACATTCATCATTGTGTGTTGTGCTCCAAGCATCTTCTTCCTCCTTGTGCTTTTTGCATGCTTCCACAAATTTTCAAACTCCAACAATTGGTATCAGAGCAGGTTGCCGCTTCATCTAGGGCATCATCGACATCCCTCCAGTCATAGTCTCACAATTGCATGAAATTCGGTGAGCATGCCGAGTATGATTAGGAGATCAAAACTGCTTCAATTTGTGGTGCCAAAATCATGATCTGAGCTTGTTTTAGCCTCGGAATGCAATATTATGGTGCTTGTGTAGGCCATTTCATCTTTTTGTGCAAAAGGTATATACAAGTTTTGGTTCACCAGTATAAGCGTCTTGAAGTCTGCTACACAGAACTTGATAGGGTAGTTCTGTTTAACTTTTTTAGATATATTCAATTTTTTGCATTAGGGTATTTTAGTTAGTGGCCATGGTTGGAAGTAGTGATGTATTCCGTATGTTGGCTATTGAGGATAAGCTAGATGGTACCAATTACCCATTATGGGCTTATATGATGCGTCATGTACTGGTTGCAAAAGGACTGTGGAATATTGTGCAAGGTCTTGAAAAATGTCCTATTACAATTGCAAACACAGTTGCTGAAGGTGATGCAGATGACATTGAAGATGATGATATTCTTCATGTTCCTGTTCGTGCTATAGTTCCTGTTGCACCTACTATAGAGCAAATTTGTTGGGATGGCAGAGATGCTCATGCACATGCATTGATAGCCTTGTCTGTCAAACGTGCCATTATTCCTCACAGTTGCTCTTGCAGAACAACTAAGGATGCTTGGGATACACTTACCACTTTATACCAGGCAAGGAATGAGGCTCGTGTTGCTTACCTCCAAAAACAATTGGAGAGTGAGCACACGAATGAAAATGATTCCATGGATAGTTTTCTGACAAAGATCAAAGATTTCAACGAACATTTGATTTCTGCTGATGAAGTCTTGCCTGACAGTTTACTTGTGCAAACCATTCTGAATGGTCTTCTTGATTCATATCAGAGTTTTAATTCTACTCTTCATTTGATGATGAAAGGAAATCCAAATGCCTTAACATTTGAGAAGTTAGTCTCTGTTCAGTTGTAGGAAGATCAGTCTAGGCAAAATAAGTCCATTATGCATGGTACAGATCAAGCTTTCCTAGCTAGTCAGAAGGGCAAAGGTAAATGGAGGTCTTCCACTAGTAAGCATTAATTGTGCACAATCAAAGAAGGATGACAGAGACACCAAAAAAAAGAAAGGCAAAAATTGTTTTGCAAGTACTGTAAAGCAAATGATAATGTCATAAAGAATTGTCGAAAACTGGTTGCAAAAGAGGCAAAGAAAAAAGGGGCACGAATGGTTGTTGTAGAGGCCTCTACACCGAAAATAGAGTATGCTAATCTAGTGCAGAATGAAGAATGGGCATTTACTACTATTTGCAGTTTTGACCCATCTCCTAAACAGTGTATGTCTGTAGTAGACTCAGATGTTTGGTACTTTGATAGTGGGGCAACCAAACATATCACTTGCAGTGTAGTTTCTTCACTTCACTCGAGCCTGCCCCCATAGGGAATACTGTCACATGTGCCAACAACTCCTCTTATCCTATCATGGGAGCTGGTAAGCTCAATTTGAATACTCTGATGGTAGTTCTTTTACATTTTTAGATGCTTTATTTGTGCTAGGGATCAAGAAGAATCTGTTATCAATTTCAACTTTAGAGAATATTGGCTTAGTTGTGAAATTTGTTGCTGATGATCTGTCAAATGACGATGACATTATTGCTTTTGGCATTTTATGTTATGGGCTGTATAAGATCATAGACTATGAAAGATCTCTGAATGATTCAACATGTGCAGTACAAGATTCTTAGGCTATGTCAGATGCAAAGCGTTGGCATGCATGCTTTCATCATCTGAACTTTTCTAGTTTGCTATGCCTACAGAAATCTCAAATGGTGTCCTCTCTACCCAAACTAGAGCACCCGGTAAACATGTTTGTGAAGGTTGTATTTTGGGCAAAATTTAGCATTCATCATTCCCAAAAGATGGTTCAGTTCGAGCTACTAAAAAATTGAAGCTTGTTCAGAGTGATGTCTGTGGTCCTATGTAGACACCTTCTTTTGGGAATTATCTTTACTTCGTGACTTTGATCAATGATTTTTCTAGGCATGCATGGGTATATCCATCAAAAGCAAAATCGAAAGTGTTTATGTGCTTCAAACAGTTTTTGGTTTTAGCTGAAAATCCAGCAGCATGTAGAATGGGCACCCGCCATTTTGATCGAGGGGGGGAATATACGTCTTCTGACTTTAATGCATTTCTAGCTGAACATAGGATAAAACATCGGTGTAGAGTGCCATATACACCTCAATAGAATGGAGTTGCTGAATGGAAGAATAGGTCACTCATGGAGATGGAAAGGTGTATGGTCAAGAGTTAGACCTTACCACATAGTTTTTGGCTTGAGCTTGTCATGTGTGCAACATATATACTTAATAGGTGTCCCACTAAAGCATTGCAGTCTATCACTCCATATGAGGCTTGGCATGGTCGTAAGCCATCTGTTGTTCAGTTGCCTGTTTTTGGTTGTCTGGCATATGCATTAGTGCCTGAACAAGAATGCAAGAAATTGGATGATAAAGAAGTGAAATGTATTTTTGTTTGGTATAGTGCTGAAAGCAAAGGCTATCGTTTGTATCATCCATAGATTAAATGCATTTTGGCTAGCCATGATGTTGTCTTTGTGGAAGATGCTATTCAACCACTACTTTCATGTACTAAGGAGACATTTATTAGCTCCAAAGACATGTATGATACTTTGCTGCCTCCTTTTATAGGTGGATAGTCCATTGCTGGTCCTAATGAAGCAACTTCTCATCCTTTAAAGGTTTCATGTGATGATGTAGATCATTCCATTTCTGATGCAGATTTGCATGACACACTTGTTGATGAGAGAGCTAATATTGAGGAGGCAAAAACTATGCCAAAATGGCTAGTACAGACTTTGTGTGAAAGCAAATTAGATGCATCTCTATCATATCGTACTTTTTCAAGCTCTCATAGTGCCTCTTTTGCATCAGATTGCTATGCTATGGCTGCCTCTAGTCTCTGTGATGAGAATGAGCCTATTTCCTTTGATGAAGCACAAAATTTAGAAAATTGGATGGTTGCTATGCAATCTGAATATGATGTTATAATGAAGAATGGAACCTAGTCTTTGTGTGACTTGCCTCCTAGCAAGAAGGCAATTGGCACTAAGTGGGTATACAAGGTTAAGCATAAGCCTAATGGAATAGTTGACAGGTATAAGGCTAGGCTTGTTGCAAAGGGTTATGATAAGGAAAGAGGCATTGATTTTGATGAGACCTTTGCTCCTACTTGCCGAATGACTACTATTGGTAGCATCTATGCACTTGCAGCTCATCATGGTTTGAATGTACATCAGTTGGACGTTAAAACTGCAATTGTGAATGGTGATTTGCATGAAGAAGTGTATATTTTTCAGCCCCATGGCTTTGTGCAGAAAGGGCATGAAAACCAGGTGTGCAGGTTAAAGAAGGCATTATATGGTTTAAATCAAGCACCACGTGCTTGGTATGAAAAGATACATGCCTATCTGATTGCACATGGTTTTGAGAACAATCCAACTAAAAGCACCTTATATGCTAAACGTGCTAATGATGTGGTTCTGATCGTTGTTGTGTACGTTGATGACATGATGCTCACTGGTCCTCATGAGAAGCATGTTGATGATTTTAAGGGTGATCTACATGCCTCATTTGAGATGTCAGATTTGGGGCAATTGCATCATGATTTAGGCATCTAGTTTATGCAAGTTGATGGCAGAGTAGATGTGTGTCAAACGAAATATATTGACACATTGTTGCAGCATTTTGGCCTTTAATGGAGATATGTTTATGATTGAGTCTTCATGATGCTGGAGATGCATTTGATGCTGTTCTCTATCAGAAGGCTATTGGATACTTGATTTACTTATGCATTACATGAATAGATATTCAGTTTTCTACCTGACAGATGAGCAAGTTTATGCGTTGCCCAGGTGTCAAGCATTGTCCTTGGGATTGTCGGGGCACTTTTTTCCCTCTTTAGGAGGTTTTTCCCTCAGATTGTATATACATATATAACCTTAATAGGTCACTAATATTTTTACATTCACTTGGTAATACATTCTATATTGTGTTGTGCTCCAAGGTTCTTCTTCTTCCTTGTGCTATTCATGTGCTCCCACACACCTTGAACTCCAATAATTGGTATCAGAGTAGGTCGCCACTTCATCTAGGGCATTGTTGACACCCCTTCGATCACATGGCTGCCTCTAGTCTTTGTGATGAGAATGAGTCTCTTTCTCTTGATAAAGCACAATATAAAAACATTGAATGGTTGGTATGAAATCATAATCTTATGCTATTATGAAGAATTGTACTAGTTCTTTATGTGATTTTCCTCTAGGGAAAAAGGCCATTGGTACTAAATGGGTATACAAGCTAAAATGTAAGCCTGATAGAGTAATTGGTAGGTATAAGGTGAGGCTTGTTGCCAAAGTCTATGCTCAAGAGAGAGGCATTGATTTTGATGAGACCTTTGCTCCCACATGCTGAATGTGTTGATATATTTAGATAGTGATGTGTATGAACAGTCTAGGACTCTCGCGGCATTTTTTTCCCTCTTTAGGAGGTTTTTTCCCCCTAGCTTGTATATACGCCTATTACTCTAATGGGCTACTTATCTTTGTACATTCTCTTGGTAATACATTCAATATTGTGTGTTGTGCTCCAAGCTTCTTCTTCTTCTTCCTTGTGCTGTTTGCATGCTTCCGTAGACCTCAAACTCCAACAATTGGTATCAGAGAAGGCCATCGTTTCATCTAAGGTGTTGTTGACACCCCTTTGGACATAGTCTCAAAGTCATATGAAATTTGGTGAGCATACTCAAAGCGATTAGGAATTCAAAATAGCTTTTCTTCTTGGTGATGAAATCATGATCTGAGCTCGTTTTGGCCTCTGAACACACTATCACAACACCTGTGCAGGCAATTTCATCTTCTTGTGCCAAAGATATATACAAGTTTTGGTTTGCGAGTATAAGCATCTCGAAGTCTGCTACAAGTTTAGCACAACTTGATAGGGTACTTTTGTTCAACTTTTCGAGATGCACTCATTTTTTTGCATCAGGGTATTTTAGTCAATGGCCATGGATGAAAGCAGTGATGTATTCGGTATGTTGGCTATTGAGGATAAGTTGGATGGTACCAATTACCCATTATGGGCTTATATGATGTGTCATGTATTAGTTGCAAAATGATTGTGGAATATTGTGGAGGGTATTGAAAAGTGTCCTATTACACCTGCAAATACAATTATTGAAGGTGATGCAGATGGTGTTGAAGATCGTGATATTCTTCATGTTCTTGTTTGTGCTGTGGTTTCTACTACACCTACTATAGAGCGAATTCATTGGGATAGAAAAGATGCTCAGACACATGCATTGATAGCTTTATCTGTCAAACATGCCATTATTCCTCACATTCACTCTTGCAGAATAACAAAGGATTCTTGGGATATACCACTTCATACCAGGCAAGGAATGAGGCTCATGTTGTTGAGCTCCAAATATAGTGGGAGAGTGAGCACATGAATGAAAGGGATCCCTTTGATAATTTTTTGACAATGATCAAAGTTTTGAAGGAGCATTTGATTTTTGCTGATGAAGTCTTGCCTGAGAGTTCACTTATGTAGACTATTCTGAATGATCTTCTAGATTCATATAAGATTTTTGCTTCTACTCTTTGATTCATGATGAAAGGCAGTCCAAATGCCTACCATTTGAGGATTTAGTCTCTGTTCTATTGCAGGAAGATCAGTCTAGGCAGAACAAGTCCATTATGCATGGTGTAGATCAAGCTTTCCTGGCTACTGAGAAGGGCAAAGGTAAATGGAGCTCTTCTACTAGTAAGTAGAAATATGCTAATTTTGCACAATCAAAGAAGGATGAGAGAGATGAGAAGAAAACAGAAAAGTAGAATTTGTTTGGCAAATACTCTAAAGGAAATGATCATGTCATAAAGATTTGTTCAAAACTGGCTGCAAAAGAGGCAAAGAAGGAATAGGCTAGAATGGTTGTTACAGAGGCCTCTACACCCAAAAGAGAGTCTACTAATCTTGTGCATAATGAAGAATGGGCATTTACTATTGTTTCTAGTTATGACCCATCTTCACATGAACAATGTATGTCTGCAATAGACTCGGATGTTTGGTACTTTGATAGTGGGGCAACCAAACATATTACCTCGCAGCATAGTTTCTTCGCTTTGCTTGAGCCTGTTCCTACAGGGAATACTGTCACATGCACCAACAACTCCTCTTATCGTGGTAAGATCATTTTAACTACTGCTAATGGTAGTCCTTCAACATTGTCAGATGCTTTATTTGTGCCAAGGATCACAAAAAATCTGCTATCAGTTTCAACATTAGCCAAGATTGGGTTGGTTATGAAATTTATTGATAACAGATGTATAGTTCATGATCTGTCAAATGGCAACATCATTATTGCTATAGAGATTTTATGTGGTGGGCTGTATAAGATCATAGATTATGCAAAATCTATGAATGATTCAACATGTGTAGTTCAAGATTCTCAGGTTATGTCAGATGAAAAGCTTTCATCTGAATTTTGCTAGTTTGCTACACCTATAGAAATATGAAATGGTGACCTCTTTGCCCAAACTTGAGGCACTTGGTAAACATGTATGTGAAGCCTGTTTTTTGGGCAAAATGTGGCATTCCTCCTTCCCAAAAGATGGTTTAGTTCGAGCTACTCAGAAATTGCAGCTTGTTCAGAGTGATGTCTGTGGTCCTATGTAGACACCTTCTTTTGGGAACTATCTTTACTTCATGACTTTCACTGATGATTTTTCTAGGAATGCAAGGGTATATCCATTGGAAGCAAAGTCCAAAGTGTTTATGTGCTTCAAACTGTTTCTAGTTTTGGCTAAAAATGTGTCGACATATAAAATGGGCACCCTCCATTCTGATCGAGGGGGGAATATATGTCTTCTAACTTTAATGCATTTCTGGATGAATGGGGATAAAACATCAATGTATAGTGCCATATAGACCTCAATAGAATGGAGTTGCTGAAAGGAAGAACATGTCACTCATGGAAATGGTGAGGTGTATGGTCAAGAGTCAGGGCTTTACCACATAGTTTTTGGTTTGAGGCTGTTATGTGTGCAACAAATGTACTTAATAGATGTTGCACTAAAGGATTGCAGTCTATCACTACATATGAGGCTTGGAATGGTTGTAATCCATCTCTTGCTCACTTGCGTATTTTTGGTTGTCTAGCATATGCATTAGTGCCTGAACAACAACATATGAAATTGGATGATAAAGTACTGAAATGTATTTTTGTTGGGTATAGTTCTGAAAGCCAAGGCTATCATTTGTATCATCCACAGGCTAAGTGCATTTTGCTTAGTCGTGATGTTGTTTTTGTGGAAGATGCTATTCAGCCATTACTTTCATGTACCAAGGAGACATCATTTAGCTCCAAAGACATGTATGACATTTTGTTGCCTCTTGTTAGAGGTGGATAGTCTAGTGCTGGTCCTAATGAGGCAACTTCTCAACCTTTACAAGTTTCATGTGATGATGCAGATCATTCCATTTTTGATGTAGATTTACATGATGCACTTGTTGATGAAAGAGCGAATATTGAGAGGCTAAAAATATGCCAAAATGGTAGACTTTGCATGATAGTAAATTAGATGCACCTCTATCATATCATACTCATTCAAGATCTTCTAATGCTTCTTTCGTTGGAAACAATGTCAAACTTGTCCAAAATCCTTAATATAGATTTATTATTCTTCTTGATAAATTGTTGTGTAACAAAAAGCCAAGGGTGCCTTGGCTAAGGTAGGCGCCTCTTAAACGATGGACATGATTTCAAATCCCGATGGGAGCATATTGTGGTAGCTTTACTTTTTGTGGAAAAGCATATTGTGTTGATTTGGCAAACGATTTATGATTAGTGATCAAATTAGATCGTATGATTTTTTAATTTGGTTTTATGATAATAGCTTTTAGAAGTGATTTTCAATAGGGGCACTCAAAGCTATATAAGAATGAAAAATCCTCATTGTTTACTCATCATTCAATCACACAAGCTCAAGCTCTTGGAGGAGAACTTGGAGGAGGTGATCAATCTTCTCAAGCTAAGAGAAGATCTTGGAGGCCATCTTGGAGGAGGAGTTCTCACACTCCTGGAGGAGTTGTGGTCTACATCTTGGTGATTATCACAAGGAGATTCTGCCAGCTTACCATCAACATCCATTGTTGATTTACTGTGAGTAGCAAGTGTATTTTTGTTCTTACTTGCTAGGTCACTTGTTTTTTATTTAGGTTAAAAAAAATTGGGGTTTGCTGTAAAACAGTTCTAAACTATCGGTATTCCCCATATTCTCTCTCTCTCTCTCTCACTCTTCATACCTCTTAGGCACAGAATTTCTTGTATCTAGTTCCTTTTTCTGCCTAGATATAGATATTGTCAGTTTGTATCATATTCACACATTGTAATTGAAATTGGAATATAGATAGTGTAGTTGAGCCTCATAGCTTAATGTTACACTTGTAATCTTGTCTATTTTCTCTCTATCTCTCACTCATCAACTTTTTGAGTATTAAGGTGTGTATGTTAAGGTTCATCTGCTGGAAGATCTTGTAAACCTGTGATATATTGTTATTGTGGCCCACTACCACTTCCAACATATGGTATTCAAACCTTAGAATGCCAACATTTGGTATTAGAGCTAGGTTGACATACTCCCTTAACAAGATGAGTGACTATAGACTTGAGAATGAAGACAAGCTTGAGGGCACGTCTAATTATCCAATGTGGATTTTTATGATGATGAATCTGTTAGTAACAAAGGAGTTATGGAATATTGTCAATGGCACTTATCCATGGTCAAGACAAGTTGGAAAAGATGTTGCTTCATCTTCTAGAAGACCTGCTGTTCCTATTTCTGCTCAACAGGAGGTTAGTGAAGAAGAAGGAACTCTATCATCATCAGGAGTCCGTACTACTACCAGATCATTTCCTACAGAAGAGCAAGCTAGATGGGATTCAAGGGATGCTTTAGCACTTTCATATATTTCTATGGGAGTCAAGAGGCACGATAGGCTTGGTTGGAGTTAGAGAATCTCTATCAAAGCAGAAACCTTGCTAGGAAAGCTCATCTAAGTAGACAACTAGCCAACACAAGGATGAAAGTTGGTGAATCAGTTTAGACACATATTTTGAAGCTTTCAGTTGAATGTTGGAGTCATCATTTCGGATGAAGAGATGGTAAACACACTTCTAAACTGACTTCCATCTATATACTATGCTTTTGTTACTTCTTTATCTCTCTCTATAACAGATAGAGAACTTTCATTTGAAGAGTTACATTTCCTATTACTTCAAGATGAAGATCAACAAAAGGGTATGAAGAGAATGATGAAGCTATGTTATCATCATCAAAGGGAAAGAAGAAGAGGGAGAAAGAAGGAGCAAAAGATTCAACATTCCAAGAAGTAAGTCTTCTAATCCTAAGTTTTCTAGTTCTGCCCCTAATGCTTCCTCTACACCCAAAGAAAAATCTTTGACTACATCTAATTCAAAGAAAGGAGTATGCCACTACTGTAAGAAACCAGGTCATTTTATAGCAGAATGCAAAGCAAGGATTTTCAATGAGAAGAAGAAAGCATTAGGTAATAGCGTTGAAGATGATCCAAAACCTAAATCTTCAAAGTTAGATTCATATGCATGTGCTACTATTGAAGAGATAGCTTTTGATCAGGCAACATTAAATGCAATCTCAGATAATCCTTGGATTTTTGATTCTGTAGCTAGTAAGCATATCAGAGGTTGTAGAAAGGTATTTTCTTCCCTTTCAAACTCTTCAGGTAGAAGAGTGACCATTGCATATGTTCATGATTTGGATGTTGTTGATGTTGGAGAAGTGAACCTTAAGTCTAGAGTAGGTGGAAATTTCACAATTTCCAATGTTCTTTATGTTCCAGAAATAAAGAAGAATTTTCTCTCTATCTCGACTTTCTTGTCAGATGGTTATAAGGTAGTTTTTAAGAAAGATTCATGTCTGATCCTCTCACCAGATGAGGAGCATTGTCTACTTGAAGGTAAAAACAGAAGTGGCATGTTTGTTTTGTCCAAAATTAGTCATGCTAATGTTGCTAGGTCTACTACACCTTAGGAGAACATGAAGTTATGGCATGCTAGATTTGTTCATATCAGTTATATAGCTATCAAGCATATCAAAGATCAAGGTATGGTGGAGAGGTTGCCTACTTTTGCTTTACCAGATGATGCGGAGTCATATGAAGGATGTCTTGAAGGAAAGCTTCACAAAATTCCTTTCAAGAAGCATGGATATATTACAGCCCAAGGAAGTGTGAATGGTTTGATGAGAATAGAGTCTATTCAAGGTTAGAGGTACTTTTTCATGTTCATAGATGATTTCTCAAGCTATTCATGGATTTACGGTCTTAAAGTGAAGTCAGAGTTTTTTCCTACTTTCAAGAAATTCTTAGCTATGGTTCAACCAAAGATCCAAATTTTGAATAGTGATAGAAGAGGAGAATACATGTCTAAAGACTTTAAGTCTTTTCTCAAAGACAAAGGTATCACTCATCAACTCACTATTGCTTACATGCCCAAATAGAATGGCTTTGTCAAGAGAAAGAATAGGATGTGAAAGCCATTAAAGCGGTCTTTATTGGTTATGCAATTGAAAGCAAAGGATACAAATTATATGTTTCGGATACAGGTGATATCCTACTCTCACACAATGCATATATTGCAGAAAGTCAGATTTATGATAAGAAGGAAGAGATTCGGGATTTCATAAAGGCAGATGACTATGCATTTTTCAGAAGGAATTTGGGTACTTACATCCAACCATACAAGGGAGGTGGTGAACCTTCTCGAAACCCATAAGATACAGGTGAAGAGAGAATTTCATTACCTACATCATACCTTGTCCATCATCAATACCTCTTGAAGTTCTGACTTATGAAGTTGGAGAAGGTTCGAAAGTTCTGAAAGAAAGAGACACTGATGAGCCAAAAGATATACCACCACTTTTCAGGAATATGCCAAAGTTGTTATATCAAACATGGAAAGATAGTGGTATACATGAATACACATGAAGAACTAGAAGTTAGACCAGGAGACAACAAAAAGACCAGGTAAATTTTGCAGAATATTTTGAGATTCATAATGTTTTAGCTCTTAGTTCAATTGAGAATGAACCAGCTAGTGTTCAAGATGCACTAAGTAGTCCTGTATGGAAGAAAGCTATGCAAGAAGAGATTGATTCTATCCATAAGAATCAAACTTGGGAGCTTTGTGAGTTACCAAAAGATAAGAAAGCCATTGGTGTTAAGTGGATCTTCAAAATCAAAAGAAAAGAAGATGGTACCATAAATAGGTATAAAGCAAGATTAATTGTCAAAGGTTATGCACAAAAGAAAGGTATTGACTATGATGAGACTTTTGCACCTACATCTAGAATGACAGTGGTCAAGATAACACTTTCTTTAGCCGCATTCTTTAGTTGGAAAGTATAATAGCTAGATATCAAAACTGCATTTCTTAATGGTGATCTACATGAAGATTTTTATGTTCAACAGCCAAAAGGTTTTGAAGAAACAGGTAAAGAGCATTTAGTGTGTAAACTTATCAAAGCTTTATATGGAGTAAAGCAGGCACCAAGAGCTTGGTATGAGAAGATACATGTTTATCTTCTATCTATTGGTTCTGAAAACTCAGATGCAACTCCCACTCTTTATGTTAAAGCTGAAAAGGATGTTTTGATTATTACTATCATATATGTTGATGATATGATCATGACACATCCCGAGGGTTCAGATCTTCATTTGTTTAAAGGAAAACTTAAGAATACATTTGATGTAAATGACATAGGGATTTTACATTATTATCTAGGGATTGATTTTAAATACAGAGATGAGTGTATCTACATGACATAGCAAAAATACATTGAGAAATTACTGGAAAGGTTTGAGATAAGAGATTCCAAGCCTATGTAGACACCTATGGATGTTATGTTGGGGATGTAAGGGTCATGTGACCTTACCCCCATATTCATATATATACATGATATATAGAGCATTGCCTCAAGAGAGATCATTATGTGGGTTTCGAGGCTCCCACACATATCTGCGCGTCTCTCCTCTCTTCTCTCTCCCTCCATCTCCTCCTTCCTCCTCTTGTTCTGCACACCAAAGCCCTTCATTGGTATCAGAGCATGCTGAAGGCTGGTGTGCAAGAACCTTCAATGGAAGCTTAGGTGAGAAGAGGTAGAAGTGCAGGTCGGCATCTCTCAACAGTAGTTCAGTATTTCGGCCGTAATTTGAGCTATGAAGCTCAGATTGATGCGTTTTAAAGTTCTGTGCGTAGCTAACACAGAGAACTACAACTTCACAGAAGGGCGCAAAACCTGTTTCGGACTTCTGAAGTGCCGAAAATAAAACGTAGAAAATTGTAGAAGGCGAATCTACATTGAGTAGGACAGTAGGTCGGGTTTTTTGTCATAATTTGAGTTCTACAACTCCGAATGCGATGATTCAACTTGCTGCTCGTAGCTTGGAAAGATAGCTAGAATTTTGTAGAAGAACTCAGATTCAGTTTCTCAGTGCAAGGTCACCGAAACTGCAAAATACAGAGTAGTAGTGTTGCAGGTGATAGTGAAATTGACAGCAGGTGCTTGTTTTGAGCATATCTTGAGCTACGCACCTCCGATTGAGGTGTTCTTTATCTCGTTACGTAGCCAAGAGTTAGATCTTGAAGTTTGCTGAAGGCCAGAAGTTCAGATTCAGAGGTTATCACCTCTGAAACAGCAAAACACAGAGCAGCACATCTTCACTAATTGCACTTGGAGGTTGAATTTGCTTTGGAACTTCTTCGAGAGAGAATTTTTGGTGTGCAAGCTCTTATTTTTAGAGCTTCAAGGCATTGTACATGTATGATCACTGTGGTAGCTCCTCCATATGAGAGTAGAGCATGATCTTGTCATGTATTTGGCATGTAAGATGACATTGTGGTATACTCTTTTTTGAGAATTATGTCATCATGAGTTCGATCATGGATGTATAGTGGCATTGTGGTCTATATCTTGCTTATGCCACTTGGTTATGGATTTACTTGCCGGTTGCACATACTTTTGTGAGAGTTGATTTTGGATCTTGTTTGGTACTTGTATCTTTGTTTTCTTTGCAGGTCCAGGATCTAGATTGGAGCCTCAGTTACACATTCGTTTGTCACCTTGATTTGTTATTCTATTAGCAAATGTTCATTGGTTTGATGTTGTGGATGGTGATTCCCACATGGTTATTTTGGTTTTAGAGTCCATTTTACAGAGGAGATGCTGCCGAAATTTCATCGGCTTTTATGCTAGAAAGGAGCTCTAGTGGATCTTGAAGCTTGTGCGATAGCTTTGGATCATTGTTTATCTCCATTCATTTGGACTTGGTCACAGGTTATTTATGATAGGTTGCACCATCTTGCAGGATTCATTCTTGAGTGGGAGGTGCATCACCATTGTATTGGCGTGTATTGCCATTAGTTTTTTGGCACATGTAGTTGCCATTATCTTTTGTTTATATCAGTGACAGGTGGTGACAGATTATTCATTGTTCTTTTGAGATTGATTATCTTGTTTGATTGCTCAGTTTACAAGGGATACTCTGACGAAATTTTGCTAGGATTCTTTCACATCTACTTAGTCACTTTGGAGACTTGGTGAGCAGGCTTATGCTCATGGTTTTATGTGTATGCTAGATGCATGCTTATGTGACAGGTGGTTCACATGGTTCTTTCTCCATCGAGACATTTGTGATGTGAGTTATGCATATGGATATGCAGGTGTGATCCTATTGAGGATAGAGTATTGTTCGAGTCTCTTGTTACATTGCTAGTCTTGGATTGCCAGCATGGTGTCTTCTCGATTTGATGGCACTGACTTTCCGAGATGGAAAGCTCAGATGTGGCATACATTGGTTCGTGCATGGTTACACATGTATGTGCATAGAGATGCACAGAGGCCTCGTGACATGCCCGACCACGTATGGATGGATATGGATGCATTGGCCAGCTCCACTATCCGATTACAGCTTGTGGATTCTATATACGAGTCTGTTATATATGAGGAGACGAGTAGTGCATTATGGCAGAGACTACATGATATGTATGCGAGTCCATTGACTCATGTGAGACATAGATCACATCGACGACTTCGATGTTGGCATTGTGGTCATGAGGGCCATATTCAACGACGTTGCTTCACGCGGATGCGATGACGACGTCAGAGATATGCACGTGATGCAGATCAGGTAGTGATTTCAGGAGAGTCTATGGCAGTTGATTATGCCAGTGATGGTGATATCACTTTCTCCTATGGTTCATCTCAGGATTCCTCTTATTCATTGGATAGCACGCATATGGCTTGGTTGCTTGATGCATTTGCCACTTTTCATGTTACTCCACATCGTGAGTGGTTTTGTCGATTCTCAGGTGAGAGTCGTGGATGTGTGCACATGCCGGTATGACATATGATATTGAGGGTGCAGGAGATATATGCCTTATGCTACCTAGTGGAGCATCACTTATTCTCAGACATGTACGTTATGTGCCTTCATTCCCTATGAGCTTGATTTCAGTTAGCCAGTTACAGGAGAGCAGATGTTATGCATTCCTTGGTGAGCATCATTTTCAATTGCAGTTGGGACAGCTTATGCTTGTCAGAGGTGCCAGGGTTGGGCACAGGTATCCACTGCAGGTACTTCATGTGAGAGACAATCTCGTCTCAGTGAGAGTTCAGCCTTATGTGCGATGTGAGACTCGTCATGTCTCATTTTGTCTACTTATAGATAGGTCTATTGACATTCGTGATGCACATTTATGGCAGGATTCAGATGCTCAGATGGATGCATATATAGAGCATGTTTTGGATGCTCATGATGCTTATGGAGAACATGATTATTCTGATCATATAGATGCTCTTACAGAGCACACTTTGGATGATCAGTTGGATGCTTTAGAGCATGATCTGGATGCTCATATAGAGCATTGTGATGATACTCAGTTAGAGTTTGATCATCAGTTTGACCTTGGTATTGATGTTGTGCAGTTAGCTCATGTGAAGCATGATGATACACTTGGTGTGGTAGAGCATGATAACTCTTATGATACACAGTGTATACCAGAGCATACTAGCTCTCAAGATGCACATCTAGATACATCCTTGGTTGCGAGCATGACTGATTTAGATGTTGATGAGTCAGCGATCATGCAGTCATTCTTGGATTCGCTCATGCCAGATGTTGACACATGTATGTCAGGACATGTTGGTCTTGATGATGGTGCTTTGGATGCCTTGGATACAGACATGGCCGACATACTTAGGTTAGCCACGATAGCACATGTTTCGTCAGCATTTGGGAGTCTGATGTACGAGCTATTATGCTCGAGACCAGATGTTGTAGTTGCTATTGGAGCATTTGCACTTGGAGTTGTCAGTCGTTCGATGATTGACATAGGCATAGAGCGAGTGGGAGCTTTGCAAGAACTTCATCAGTTCTTGCATCAGTCAGATACGAGCTCGACTCTTATCGATATGAGTCTAGAGCAGTTTGAGGTGCATGGATACACCTTGTTCGAGGCAGTTGGTGTAGGCTGATCAATATGGGTAGAGATCCTGACTCTCCCTGTACATTATTGTATAGTACTACATCATTCTTTGTATATTTTTCCACTTATGGTCACATTGACCCTTAAGTGGGAGATTGTTGGGGATGTAAGGGTCATGTGACCTTACCCCCATATTCATATATATACATGATATATAGAGCATTGCCTCAAGAGAGATCATTATGTGGGTTTCGAGGCTCCCACACATATCTGCACGTCTCTCCTCTCTTCTCTCTCCCTCTGTTGCAGAGCTAAAGAGAGCACAAGGCAGAGAAAAAGACGGGCCCCAAAATTTTTCCGATTTGGACATCATATTTTTGTATCATAACCATTCTTGTAATATATTTTCCGTTGTAAAGGCACTAGAGGAGTCCTCTAGATGCATACCCGCAGAAGATTAGAGATTTACCCATGTAAAATAGTAGGAAATTAGTCTTTTAGTGAATAAAGTGCCGGTCTCTTGTGTGAAAGGACCATTTTTAGGGCACTAGTATATAAGTCAAATGTGACTCTTTGTAAATGACTTTTTGGCCATTGTGAGAATAGAGAGCACAAAAATTCGAATTTGTGTCTTCTTCACTCTGTATCTTCTTCTCTGTGAGCTTGTATGCATGTGTATTGCTTGGAAAGAGTGCTTGTGAGTGTTGTCTATCCATGAAAGTGTTTATTTGCTGTAGGTAAGGTGTGTGCGAAGTGTAGGAAGTGCTGAAGTGTAGGAAGGTATTTCCCGCGACTCAGTAATTTGCTGATAACTTGAAGTAGGAGCGTCAAAATTGAGTGAAACCACTGCCATTGGATGCGTCTTCTTGAGAGCTTCAAAACGCATATGTTATTTGCTATGTTTGGAGCTCGGAGTTGGGAGAAAAGTCCAAAATACTGACGGCTGCTGCACCAAGTATCGTGACACCATGACCAACAGTTGAAGCTTGTTTGAATAAATCTTTGCCTTGTTTACACTCTTTGAGTAGTTCATTTGCATTGATCATCACATGATTGCATGTCCTCATACACTCGGGTAGGTTTGTATACTCTTTGGATTGATAATTAAAAGCGTGTATCCCCACTATATGCACTCGAGAGGGGATTGAGGTATAGTCTCTTTCTCCGCAAGTCCCTAAGTTGGTACTTAGGTCAACACACTTTTTGGCGCCGTTGTCGGGGAGTGACGAATCAAACCGAGGCATTCGTGTGATGGTAAGTAGCTTTTTGCATTGAAGCAAGAGGAGGAGTGGTGATTTTCTCTTCTTTGGTAAGTCATTTTCAACCGGACTTGCTACTTCTCATTCTTGGAGTGTGTGTAGTGAGTTGTTAGCCTAGACTAGGAAGAGTGAGGGAGTAGACTAGGTAGCTAGAGTAGTGTTCAGTCTTTGTTTAGTTGGAGTTCTTCTTTTGAAGTAGAAAAAATCCCAAGTATAAAAGCCCAAAAAGTATCATTTTGCAAGTTACTTGTGTTTTTGAGCAATCGTGAAGAGTTCCTGTCGGGTATCGTGGCTGAGAAACAAAGCTATTGGGAGCTACGCGGAGCAAAAGAGGGTGCTAGAAGAGTGGGAAAGAGCATCAAAGGTGGGCCAATCAATTGTTAGTCCTTTTTCATCACTCAAAAAGTCAATATCAGAATGAAACGATTTGCGTCAGGTATCGTTTAGGACCTACAGGGTTGAAGAAGTGTGTTTTGGGTGATGCAGAGAGTGAGGAGAGGGTAGAAGACCTTGTGAAATATCTGTGTGTAATCAAAACTTGGAAAATCTTAGCAAAAATTTTGAAAAAAGGATCAAGTATCGTTTACTCCCGCGGTCGAGTATCGCGATACTTAGCAAGTATCGTGAGCTCCTATGGTTGAGTATCGCGATATTTCCCTCCGATCGTGTATCGTTTCATACCGATCGCGATACTTGGACAGAGATCGTAGATCGTGTATCGTTTCGTCCAGAGATCATTTCGGCCAGAGATCGTTTTGGGCAGAGATCGTTTCGGCCAGAGATCGTTTTGGCTAGAGATCGTAGATCGTGTATCGTTTGGGTCAGAGATCTCGTATCGTTTCAGACTCAAAGATCGTGTAACGTTTGGGTCAGAGATCGCGTATCGTTTCAGACTCAAAGATCGTGTATCGTTTGGGTCAGAGATCGCGTATCGTTTCAGACTCAAAGATCGTGTATCGTTTGGGTTAAAGATCGTGTATCGTTTTCTCCCAAGTATCAAGTATCGTTTTCCATCAGGTATCGTGTATCGTATTGAGCCAAGTATCGAGTATCGTTTGTGCCCAAAGATCGTGTATCATTTTGGGCCAGAGATCGTGTATCGTGGAATTTGGGGGTCAAGTATCGTAATCTGAAACAATTCCTTTTTCAGTCAATTCCCAGCCAAAATTTCTCTAGAATTCCAATCCATAGTAAAGAGTTCTAGAAGATAGAGGTTAGCAAGGACTGACCAGAATTGTGAAGTGGATGAACCTGAGATCTGGAAGAACCCTAGGAAGCCGAAGAAGTGTAATCTCTTCTGTAGGTAGTGTAGCCGAACCAAGTAGCCGTCCACATTATTCGGAGACCTCCAATGAGTCAGAGGAAGAAATTCCCATGGCTTCAGAGGATATGCAGAACACAATACCCATGATTGGCATGATGTCAATCATTGAGGGAGAGTACAGGACCTCCTTGGAGTACGTGAACACTAACCAAAATGAGATCCCTATTTACTTGGATGGTCTAAACAGATCAGTAGCCAGGCTCAAGAAGGCCTCAGAGGCTTACATAGTGCCTAGACCAGCAGTCAAATATGTAGGAGGATTTTACATGGACAAAAGAGATATCCAGTATGTTGTCACGGAGCACCCGGAATACATTAATGAACATGGTGAAGAAAATAATGGTTCAAACTTAAATGGAGGTGGGAATGAAGAGCAAGTAACTACACCTAGAGGGAGATCTACTGTAGCTAGGATATGGAGAGGAGACCTGATTCCCCAAGATGACTCCCTAATGGATGTGTATTTGATCAATGGGATAGAGCATCTTCTTAGAGCACATTCCTCGATATGGGAAGCTGCTCCTAATCCAGTTACCATCTATGAGTTACAGGATCTTGATTTCCCCACCATCATCACCTATCTGGATAAGAATCAGAGAAGATATTGGCCCTTAACAGAATTAGAAAGAGCTGAGTTGAAATATCAAAATATTCCAGTGTTTCCCCCTAGGGACCAAGCCACTACTTCAAGAAACCCACTTGGAACCATCACATAATGATTCATATCAACAGTCAGGGCAAACACAGCAAACACAAATCCCAGTTAGACCACATGCGCAGTTTGCAATGCCAGCAAATAACCCTAATTACAGACCTCAACCAACAGTTGACCCAAGACATGGGATTCCTGCTCCAGTCAGACCGCCTGTAGCAAGAGGACCAGGTATACCCATAGGAAGACCAATTTTCCCAGTAATGCCTAGACCACCCGAAGCAGGAAGAAGATTAAGGCCAATTCAAGTTGCCAAATGCATGAGAAACCATTATGATGGCTCGAGTGAACCTTACAATCATATAGCTGAATTTAAACAAGTAATCAGAGCCGAACAGGTAGAAGACTTCTTGATTCAATATGAGTCCTTTGGTCTCACATTGTCAGACATTGCGTTAGCATGGTTCCAGCCATTGGATCCTAATAATTTTCAAAACATGGAACAAGTCTACCAAGAAATGATTGAGGAATTCACTAAGTCAGGAATTAAAAACAATTCTTCATCATTGATTCATAGCTTTAAGCAGGCCCCTACCGAATCAGTGAGATTGGAAGCAAGAAGATTCAAGCAGTATGTGGACAGATGCCCAGTAGAAGAGAGACCTACCCAAAATAAAATGGTGTCATTATTTTTGGAAGGATTGTTGAACGGATCTTTGAGATCTTTGGTATATGTAAAGAGAGTTCAGACTTTGCAAGAATGCATGAAGGAATGTATAGACCTAGAAGACAACCTAGCAGAAGATTTGAAAATACCTCAAGGTAGCTTGAAAAGTGAAGATTCGGCCAGTAGCACGTCAATCCCTAAAAACAATATAGAGGAAATAGCCAATCTGGTAGCAAAGAAGTTGAACGTTCAAGGACAAAGGAACTACCCCAATAACCCTATGAGAGTGCCCATGCTCAGAAAATGTATGCAGTGCGGAGGTGATCATCCTTCTCACTTGTGTACTAGGGGAGTAGTCCCACCACATGCTTATGCTTATAATAGACCCACTGTCCCAGGACCTCTACAATATTGCAGTATAGAACAAAAATATACAACTCATAGTACAGAAAATTGCCCTTACAATAGGCAAACGAGACCAGCACAGCCCTACATGAGACCTTATGGATATCCCCAGAGAGAGCAAGGAGGTGAAGCAGGAAGGTACCCAACCTATCAGCAGCAGGCACCAGTGCCACGACCATATGCGTATCAAGGATACGCCCAACCACAACCAGTACTAGGACAACAACCGCCCCATCCTCAGAACGTTGTCCCAGTCAAGATAGCTCAACCTGAAGAGAACCTAGAGAGAGCTATAGTCCCAGCCACACCTTTGACTAGTAATGAACCATATGACTCTTTTTACGACCTTAGTCAAGGAGCATATCCCAATTATGAAAGCTCTATGATGGAGTATGGACAACTGTATGAACCATATGCCTATGGCATGGAAGTACTGGATAGTTCATACGGATACGAGCAAGACTATGTGTCACTAATGTACACAGCTCCTAGAGCAACCATACCACCCCGACCCATGAACAGACCGCCTGTACCCAGAGGACCATGTTACAGATGCGGAGGTGATCACTACATCAGAGAATGCACATTGCCAAACCCACCACCACCACAATGAGTTTGGGAAGGCTACTGTAGTGATTGTGGTAAAGAACATCTTTTCAGAGATTGCCCCAAGAATCCCAACAAGGTTACATCCAACGTGCAAATCAATGTGATAGAAGTAATCGAATCATCAGGGAGTGATAAGGAATATACTGTACCATTGAAGGCGATAACAAGAGCCAAAGTTAGAGAGACCTCAGAAAAATCTGAAAAACACAATCAAAGTGGCTCAGAAATGAATACACCCACACCTCAGAGAGTGGAAGACTCAGAAGAGCCTGAAAAAAGTGTTGTAAGTAAAAGAACCCAAAGATGGAAGAACCGTAGAGATAGGATGAAAGAAAAGAAGTTACTGCAGAAAAAGGAAAATGAGAAGAGCAAACAAAACCCAAAGGAGGAACAGAAAATTGAAAAAGAAAATAAAAATGAAAAACATAAAAGAGAAGAGGTTGGATCAATCTTAGCAGATCCCATGCCTGAAGAATTAGCCATGTGGATTCAGGCGTACAAGGCACGAATAAGAACATGACCTACCATAGAACAACATGAAAGAGAATATCCTAGAGGTGACCTAGAGAAAGAAAGGTTGGAGATCTGCAAAAAATTAATAGAAGTTGCTCAACAGACCTTAGAGAAACCTGCACTGCCATTACCTAATAACCGAATTCCTGAAAGAGAATTCCAAGAGTGCATCAACACCAATGACCACGAAAAACCTGAAGTAAGTAAGACACAGAATGGCAATTATTGTGAGGAAAAAAGGGAAGGATCCGTTGTTCCCGAAGTGGAAGGAGAATGGCCTAAAGATTTGTGGGCTAGAGTCCAAGAGGACAGATGGAAGAAAGTAGAAGGGATTGAACCACCTTTTGAAGAGATAGAAGCGGAAGAGGAAATAGAGGATTCAATACCTGAATTAAATTCAGAAGAAATTTTACCAATGGATCCTAGTGACAAAGGAGATGATGGAATAAAGGAATTGCCCAATTACACAGGAGAGTATGAACATAATTCAGAATTATATTGTATTCCCTCGATAAGGAAAAAAGAACCGAACTCATCCATCCAAACATCGGACATCATACAACACCTTAGAAAGGTAAAAATCCCTTGTACCCTAACATTAGAAGAACTGTTGAAGATTAAACCACATTTGAAGGAGAAATTAACCAATCAATTGGAGATCAAAGCAGAAGAAAAAGAGATATCTGACGAAGTAAACACAATAAAGATCCCGGTGGATAAGGTAGGAGATTTTAGTGAGGGAGATGAAGGAAACACTTGCCTTCCAATTACTTTTAGGGGTTATACCACCAAAGCCATCTTAGATTCAGGAGCTGGTGTAGGTATTGCTACTAGAGAAATCTGAGAGAAATGGGGAAAACCAGCTTTAAGACCAATGCGTATGAAAATACAAATGGCTGATGGACACATAGAAAGACCCTTAGGATTATTGGAACGAGTAATTTTCGCCACCTGCGGAGTTGAATTTGAACACACCTTAGCAATTTGTCAATTTGAAAGGGCGAGTAACTATGAAATGATACTTGGAAGACCTTTCATGAGACAGTTAAAGGTTGTGCAAGATTGGGGAAAAGATGCAGTATACCTACAACATGAAGGAACAACCACGAGAATAAATCTTCACACTTATACATATCAAGATGTTCCTCCCTTACAATGGAATCAAATTCATAAGGAAGAAGACAACCAGTCAATTCACAGCATAGGTTCTAGTGACCAATCTTGGATGAACGAGGACACTCATCTATGGATTTGCCAAACTGCCAAAAAGGAAGAGGATAGGAGAAAGGGATGGCAGCAAGGGCAAGGAGTAGCCAGGTCTGTACAAGATCCAGCTTACATGCCTCAAGTCTTTTTAGATGAAGAGTTTGAACCTCATGGCTGGATGGAGATTTTAGCGACCCTCGATGTATGCGTGAACAAAGAAGTAATAACTATGAATGAATGCATTGACGAGGAAGGATACGACGTTAGTCTCTATGTAGTAGTTCTTCAGGAGGCTGAAGAAGGAGAAGTGATAGAGAAAGAATGGAAGGAGGACTATGAGAGCATTGAGATGGAACCAGAACCAATGGAACCTGAGGATGAAAATAAAAAAATAATCATCACAGCTAATGAAAACAACCAGGAGCCTGCGAAGAAAGAAGAGCTAGAGTTAGATAAAGAGCCAGAGAATGAAGAAAACAAGCCACAAGATCAGTTTGAAGTGCCAGCTCACTTCAAAAAATATGAAGTAGAGGAGAGAAAAATTGCTATTCAAATGCCTAAAAGAGAGGCACAGTCGGGAATAGCTTATGACAATAAAGAACAAACCAAGAAGATCGTAGTAACTTTGGAAGAAGGAGAAGAACGATGTACTTTCATAGGACAAGACGTCTTCATAGAGGAAGAACAAGAGTTAATACGCCTCATAAGGGAATATCGGGATGTCTTTGCATGGACCTATAAGGACTTGAAAGGAGTAGATCCATCTACATGTGCCCATAGAATTCCCATGACATCCGAAGCCAAACCTTCTAAACAAAGACCATATACATACAATGATGTGTATTCAGCAAAGATAAAGGAAGAGATAGACAAATTGTTAGATGCTGGATTCATATATGAGATTGAGCACACGGAATGGGTGTCACCTTTGGTGGTTGTACCGAAAAAGAATGGGAAGTTAAGAGTATGCATCAATTTGAAGAAAGTAAATGCCGCGACCATAAGGGATAGTTACCCATTACCCATTACGGATCATCTGTTGGAAAGGGTGGCAGGGAAGGAAGTTTATAGTTTTCTGGATGGCTTTTCAGGGTATAATCAGGTAGCTATTGCTCCTGAGGACCAACATAAAACAGCGTTCGCAACTGAATGGGGAGTATACGCCTTTAGAGTCATGCCTTTTGGTCTGACGAATGCCCCAGCCACTTTCCAAAGATTGATGTGCCATGTATTCAAAGAATTCCTAAGAAAAAGTATGGAGGTATATGTGGACGATCTTTGTACTTATTCAGCTATACGATCAGAGCATATTCCTGAACTAGAGAAGATCTTTGCCAAGTGTCGACAATATCGAGTATGCCTCAACCCAGAAAAATGTGTCTTCATGGTTAGACAAGGGAAAATATTAGGACATATTGTCTCTAAAAATGGAATCTCAACTGATGAAGACAAAATCAAAGTAATTCTGGATTTACCAAGACCAAAGACTGCTAAAGAAGTTCAAGCATTTATGGGACATTGTGGATACTATCGAAGATTTATACATATGTACGCCATAATTGCTAGACCTCTTTATGCGTTATTGACTCAATTTAATTGGACCGAAGAATGCGAGAAAGCCTTTACGGAGCTTAAGAGTCGATTGAGTTCAGCACCAATCCTTTGAGTACCCAACTGGAATAAGCCATTTCACATTCATGTGGATGCTTCCAAGTTTGCCATTGGTTGCATCTTAGCTCAACCTGCAGATACAGGAAAACTAGACCACCCTATAGCCTATGCCAGTAGACAATTAAATCAAGCAGAACGCAATTATACCACCACTGAGAGAGAAGGCCTAGGGATGGTGTACGCAGTCAAAAAGTTCAGACATTACTTATTGGCAAACAAATTCAAATTCTTCATTGATCATCAAGCCCTACTGTACTTAGTCAATAAACCTTGTAATACAGGAAGACTAGTACGATGGTTTTTATTGCTAATGGAATTTGATTTTGAGGTAGTAGTCAAGAAAGGAAATACCCACATAAGAGCAGATCACTTATCCAGAATGACCCATGGAGAACCACCCATAGGAGTACCCGATGATTTGCCAGATACATACCTTTTTAACCTGGAAGTATGTCCCCAATGGGCAGAAAAGTTGATCCCTATACTTACACATGGACCTAAAGATGGGATCACACCAAACCAAACCATGGACCTCTGGAAGACTAAAAACATTCATGTCATTGCGGGAAGTTTGTATCACCAAGATTCAAGTGGATTACTCATGAGATGCGTAGAAGAAGAGGAACAAGAAATGTGGCTTCAGAAAGCACATGTAAACCAATGGAAAACTCATTTGAATGCAAATGGAACATGGAAAACTATGAAGAGGTTAGGCATATATTGGCCGACCATGCAGAGAGATGCACATAACTATGTATCAGCTTGCCAAATTTGTCAAGAACAAAATCCAGATGAGAACTCAACTTTATGCTATTCCGTAATAGCACCGAGATGGAGCATGCCTCTGGTAAAGTTCTTAAAGACTCGAGAATACCCAGAAGGAGCCACTTCAGCAAGGAAACGTGCACTTGTAGAACAAAGTAAGGATTATGCCATTATAGGAAAACAACTTTTTAAACGAGGGAAAGATAATCAATTACGAATGTGCGTTCACGAAGACGAATATCTTTCTGTTTTAGAGATGGCACATACAGGAGCTGCAGGAGGGCACTTCTCTGCAGAGAAAACTGCAAAGATGATCCTCTTTGCGGGAATGTGGTGGCCAACTCTACATCAAGATGCTGTAACATATGTGCAACGATGTGATACCTGTCAACGAACGAAATATCCAATTAGAAGAGATGAAGTGCCACTGAGACCCATGATGAGTGCCAGAGCTTTCACCAAATGGGGAATAGACTTCATAGGACCCATTAGCCCACCAGCGAAAGGATCCCATGCCGAGTATATAATTGTAGCCACAGACTATCTGACCAAATGGTAGAAGCCAAAGCAACCAAGAAAAATGACGCGATAACTACGGCCAAGTTTCTCTTTGAAAACATTTTCACGAGATTTGGACTACCAATAGAAATTGTGAGTGATAGAGGTACGCACTTTGTGAATGAAGTTATAGAAGCCCTACTGAATGAATTCGTGGTAATTCATAAGAAATCCGCTCCTTATCACCCACAAGCCAATGGACAAGCCGAAAGTTCGAATAAAATCTTGTGTACTGTTCTCACAAAAATTGTTAACAATGGTAGATCGGATTGGGATAAGCAATTACATCATGCTTTATGGGCATTTCGAGTAGCCTATAAAACCGCCATAGGCACTACTCCTTTCAACTTGGTGTATGGACAAAATGCCATTTTGCCAATTGATTTATTAATTCCCACTCTCAGAGTAGCAACTACTTATGAGTGGACGGGGCATGAACTATCAGCTCAATTGGATCAAATAGAAAAACTTCATGAAACTAGGTTACAAGCTGTAGCAGGCATTTATGCTGCTAAACGACGACAGAAAGCATACTTTGATGCTCACATTAAGGACAAAAATTTGAAGGAAGGAGACTTAGTTTTGGTATATACTTTGAAACAACACGCTAAGAAGTTGCAGAAGAGAGGATATGGCCCATTAATCATCAATCGTATATCGACAAGTGGAGCCATCAACTTAGCAACTTTAGATGGGGATGTATTACCAAACTATATCAATGGATGTCGAGTAAAAAAATATCTAGGACCATTGACCGAAGAAACAATGTCTCGATTAATCAAGGGCAAGAATAGATGAATTGAGGAGGAAAGGATACGAGAAGAAGCGAGACAGGAAGCCCTAGAACGAATTAAGAAACGGAAAGAGTGGATGAGAGAGAGAGATGAGAGATATCGACTAGGAGAAGAACTCATCCCAATGGCCAATTTTAGAGCCACTCAAAGCGTAGGCTCACAGAGAACGCAACCATATTTAAATTTGGGAGCAGGTAAAACGGAGTACCACTTGGTGGCTGCTCTCATTGACACAGGAGCTGCCATAAGCTGTATCAAACTTTCTTTGACCCAGAAACTCAAGGAAGAAGTACGCCCATCGATGGCACAATTGATAGGAATAGGAGGAACGATTACTCAATGCATAGGTGAGATCACCTTACCTCTGCATCTTGGCAACAACACTATGGAACAAAAGCTACTAGTGTGTCATGATCAGGATTTACTTGAAGATGTTGTGTTAGGTCAAGATTGGATTTACGAATATGAGGTGACCATTCAATTGGCTTTAGGATACATCTCTGCCAGGATAGGACATCGTGAGGTATTTAGTTTGCTAGACGAACGACCAATCAAACTTGTAAGCATAGATCCAAAATTTTATCCCAATGAACAAAGTCAGGAGTGTATGTTCACTAGCACTATAGAAACCCCATCGTCAAGTACTTCATGTGAGGATACATTGAATTCTGCTTGCATACCATCTTCTAGTCTAGCAAGTCACGAGAGTGTCAATCAATCTGGAACTGACCTAAGTGTTGGTGTAATTCAAGCCTTAACACTTGGCTTGGATATCAACCTTGAAGACTCAACATAAAGCTTGGATCTTGGAAGCCTAGCTTGGGTTAATTCATGAGGATATCACTTGAAGAATGAACCATAGGAACCTAGTCCTATTGTTCTTACCATTTATCTCATGTAAAAGTCTATATGACTTTAATCACTCTTGTAATCACACCTACTTGAGAAAGTCGTGGAAAGTAGATGAATGATTGAGAGAATATCTCATTCACTTTTAGGTACAAGATTCTAGGAGATTTGAATTAGAATTCAAAATTCAAATTCTCACTCAAACTATATATATGTGAAGAAAAAGTCGCGGGTATGTGTCACTCTTCCCGAGGCAATTCTGAGTGAATCATTGAGTGTGTATGAGCTATACCCTAGCCTACACCTCTGAGTACCATTGGGCATTACATATCATGCCAATGGGAATGTACAATCAATAGATTTAATACATATACTCATATTGATCATCTCTGTTATTCTCTGAGTGTATTCTTCAACTCTGTCAACTTCAACAAGGCATATCTTAAGATCTACTGAACCAAATCAAGAGTTTAATAGCTCGTTGGAACCGGCTCAAGGTCTTCTACAAGCATAAAAAATTTCAGAAGATTTCATTCAGCCATTTGGGAGAAATCGTGCTCGAAGCAGCCATTGGTCTATCTCTGCAACTCTCCTAAAAAGTCGGGGGTAATCCTAAGTTTGCTAAATCAATTTCTCTGGATGTGGTTTATCATTTCCTTTCATTCCACTTGTAAATGGAAGCTTACTAAGCTAATAGAATATCTCTAGAAGGAATTTTGCTAATTGTAACTACACTGGTCACACTGAGCATAACACTGAGCAGGTGTCAATACCAAAATAGCAAGTTTTTCAGGATTTTGAAGTCACAAGTAGTCTGTCTTGATTTGATCATTACTCATAACATTTGCAAAGCACATATATGGTTTCTTGGTATCATTTGGAAGCTCAAGGAGTCTACTAAGCATATCTGGAGTCAAAAGAGGGCAGGTGTGAAGCAGGTCTAGCAGCACCAACTTGATCTTCTGAGTGCATCCAACCATCACTCCCAACAGTGGTATCAGAGCATATAAGGTAATCATGGGTGATGGTTTCCCTTCCTTCATTGACAAATTAGACAGGAACAACTACCAAGCTTGGTCTCTAAGGATGAAGACCTATCTACAAGGAAGGAGCTTGTTTGGATTCATATCAGGAGATGAGGAATTGCCCTCATTCAAAGCAAGAGGCCTACCCACCAAGGAAGAGCAAGAGAGACTCAATCAATGGTGTGCAAAAGATGCTTTGGCAAGGTCATATCTTCTAAACTCTATTTCTGATTTCCTTCTACCACACATAAGGAATTGTAAGACTTCCCAAGAGACTTGGGAAACCTTGTCAACTTATTTTTCATCAAGCACAAGGGCCAGAAAGAATCAGCTATGGGTTGAGTTTACAACTCTTAGGAAGCAATCAAAACAATCTGTCTCAGATTTTGTTACCAAAGTCAAGGACATTGCAGACCAACTTGCAAGTGTTGGAGAGGAGATTGAGGAAGAGCAAATAGTCAGACAAGTGATCAATGGACTAAAGGCAGATGACAAGTGGGAGAGCTTTACCACAGCAATGGACTTATACATGGACATCCAAGCACCTGATCTAACAACCTTGATTGGACAACTCTTTACACATGAAGCTAAGATCACAAAGAATGGAGAGCAATCAAAAGGTAACCATCCTTCTGCCCTATATACTGATAAGAAGACTAAGGACAAGGGTAAAAGTAAAAAGGTTGATGAAGAAGGCTCTATCTCCCAAGCAAACTATGCAGGGAGAGGTAGATCTTCAAGAGGTAGAGGCAGAGGAGGTAAGTCAGGTAGGGGGAGACCCTACAATCAATCTCCATGCAATATTTGTGGTTTGTCTAACCATACCACAGATGAATGCTACAAAAACTACAAGAACCAAAGAGGAAGAGGTCACCAAAGAGGAGGATACTCTCAAGGCAGAGGCAGATTCAATCAATCTCAAAGCTATCATGGCTACAACAATAATTATAACAACAACTACAATCACAATGGCAACTATCAAAGTGGATACAGAAATAGGAAGGATTACAACAATTATGCAGAGGAGCAAGATGATTCCTTATTGATCATGAACATGACATCTAAATCAGGTATCAATGATGATCACTTATTCTATATTGATTCAGGTTGCTCTAATCATGTAGCTGGAAATGTTGCATTACTTTCTGATTTGGAAGAACCCAAAGGCAAGCACCAAGTGCAGACAGGTGATGACACTAAACATTCAGTTGTTAAAATAGGTAATGTCAAAACCAGTGATGGTAATCAGAATCTATTGAGCAGAGTGTTGTATGTTCCAACAATCACCAAGAATCTGATGAGTGTAGGTCAGATTGTGGAAAAAGGTCTACAGGTCAGGTTCACTCAACATGGTGCATATGTGGAGGATCCAAGACATGGATTCAGAAGGATAGCCAAGGGAGAAAAATCAGGTAGATTGTTTACCTTTGAACTTGAAGACACTAAGAATATTGCTTTGTACAACTATAAAGATCAAACCCTGTCAGAATTGGAGATTTGGCACAAGAGATTAGGTCACATTGGAGAGAGGACCTTAAAGCAAATGAGTAGGGATCAATGTGTGCTTGGGATACCTAATGTATCCAAGAAACACATGATATACAAGTGTGGGGCTTGTCAATTTGGTAAGTCACACAGATTGCCCTATACAAAGAAAGGTTTCATGCATGAAGATTATATAGAATTGGTGCATACAGATGTTTGGGGACCTAGCAAAGAGCCATCCATATCAGGATCAAGGTACTATGTGTCCTTCATTGATGACTATAGCAGGTGGACTGTCCTATACTTCATGAAACATAAAGATGAAGTATTTAATTGTTTCAAAAAGTATCTTGCATTAGTTGAAAATCAAACAGGTAGACATTTGAAGAAACTAAGGTCAGATGGTGGTGGAGAATACTTCTCCAATGACTTTGAAGATTTCTTGCAGGAAAGAGGCATCAAGAGGGAGATTACTACAAGGTACTCACCTGAACAAAATGGGGTAGCTGAAAGAAGGAATAGACTCATTGTAGAGACAGCTAGGTCTATGCTAAATGAAAAGAAATTGCAAAATTATCTATGGGCAGAGAGTGTATCTACAGCCACATATTTAATTAATAGGTTGCCATCAAAGACACTTGATGGAATGACACCCTATGAGGCTTGGCATGGTAAGAGACCATCACTGGATCATTGCAAAATCTTTGGTTGTGTTGCATATGTGCATATTCCCTCACAGGTAAGGGGAAAACTAGACCCTAAAGCTGAAAAATGTATCTTCATTGGTTATGACTTGAATCAGAAGGGATACAGGTTTTATAACCCCTCAAACAAAGGCTTTAAGGTAAGCAGAGATGTCATCTTTGATGAAAATGATTCATGGTATGAAAATGAGTGCAGGAAAGTTAGCCTACCTTATGATATGGAAGAAGACTTCCCCAAGCTTATCAAAGAAGAACCAACTCAGAAAGAGGACACAAGCTCAGATGATGAAGACACCATCAACATTGAAGAGTTTAAGGCTTGGAAATCCAAAGGGAAGATGAAGATGAAGCAACTAGAAGATAATCCAGAATCCTCAACATAAGCTATGAGGAGATCTCAAAGAGAAAAGAAAAAACCTATTAGGTATGGGTATGATACTTCACTTGTAACCAAGCACTCTGTATATCTTGCAAAGGATCTCTTGAATGAAGAACCAGGTACATTTGAAGAAGCAATCACTAAACCAGAATGGAAGGAAGCAATGGATGAAGAAATGGAGGCTCTCAAGGAGAGTGATACTTGGGACTTGGTACCCAAGAAGGACTCCATGAAGGTGATAGGATCTAGATGGATCTACAAACTCAAGAGGAACTCAGATGGTACAATAAGCAGGTATAAAGCTAGGTTGGTAGCCAAGGGTTTTGCACAAACCCAAGGCATTGATTATGAGGAGACATTTTCTCCTGTGGCCAAGATGCCAACTATCAGAGTTATGGTGAGTGTAGCTGCATCCAAGAATTGGAACATGTACCAATTGGATGTGAAGAATGCATTCTTGAATGGATGGATATCTGAAGAAGTCTACATGTCACAACCACCTGGCTATGAAGATCCCAAGAAGGTAAATCATGTTTGTAAATTGAAGAAGGCTCTGTATGGATTGAAGCAGGCACCTAGAGCATGGAATTACAGGTTGACAACCTACCTCCTAGACCAAGGATTTATAATGAGTAAAGCAGATACTTCATTGTTTATCAAAAGGAATAATTCAGAGGTAATATATTTGTGTGTCTATGTTGATGACATCATTATTACAGGAAATGATGTTCAGGGAATTAGACACATCAAAGGACAGATGATGAAGGAATTCAAGATCAATGATCTTGGATTATTGAAGTACTTCCTAGGACTTGAATTGGTCTATGCAAATTCAGGTATCTTTATTACTCAGAAGAAGTACATTCAGGACATGGTCAAGAAGTTTAATTTGCAGGAAGCTAAAATCTCAAACACTCCTATGGAGATCAACCACAAACTCAGTGCTCATGAAGGGGAAGAACTCCAAGATATTACAGGCTACCAAAGTATGGTAGGTAGTCTTAATTATGCTACCTTAACCAGGATTGATATATCATATGGTGTTAGTGTACTTAGCCAATTTATGCACAAACCAAGAGTACCTCATTTGGAGGCAGCAAAGAAGATAGTAAAGTACCTAAAGGGAACACAAAATCATGGTTTGTACTTTCCCTATTCATCAGACATTGATATTAAGGTAGCACAATATGCAGATTTGCTGAGACAAGAGCGCGCAGTGAGAGAAGCATCAGAACGGACGCACAGTCAAGAAATCAATGAATTAAAAAAGCAGTTAAATACAGCACATGGCAAACTTGCAACAAGCTACAGTGAAAACATGGATAATGTGGCTGAAATCGGAAATGAGTTACTTGCAGCAAAAGAAGCACTCAGGGCAGCCATGCAAGAAGTAAAAGAGAAAGATGAATGCATATCACAATTAAAGACTCAAATAAAAGAGAAAGCACCGATCGGGACACCAGTAGAGCCAATAAAGGAAAATCCTACTGACGAGGTAGAGGTACGTCCTCTATCTCCCCCGATTTGTCATTCTCCACTACATGAGCAGTTGACAGACATACATGATGATCATCCAATGCCATACACTGCAGAAATAAGTCAGAAGGAACGGGCACTAGTGGTGTCCCGATTGACGGAAAATTTTGAAAATGAAGTCATTAAGGTAATGAAAGAGGCCAAGATCAAAGGTAAAGACTTGGACAAGATCATGAAGCCTTTCAATGTTTCGTACGGACTATTGAAAGAGAAAACGAGACGCTACATAAAGAAGACCACAAAGCAGAGTCCAGATGAGCAGCTCAATTTTAAACATAATACATTCGATTACAATCAAGAAGAGTTCGAAGCTGCACAACCAATCTGGAGAAGAAATTTTTTGGAGAAACATCCCACACTACGGGTGCATTGGCAAGCAGCACCATATGTATTACAGGTAAACCCTTCATTTTGTCCTATACCACGCAGAAGGGATACTAGAGAATTTTTGGACTTGCAAAAAAGCGGAGCTATAAATAAACAGTGGCTGAATTATCCCATGCTTCCGAGCCCGCCTCATAATTACTTGCCAACCGAAGAATATATGGTCAAAACCATCGAATTTTGGCTACGGAATTATGCGACAGTACCCGACTTAACTATCAAAATGACCAATAAAATACTTAGCATGATACTTATAGTTTTGAAAGTGTTCAAGCATGCGGCCTATACTTTTTTGAATTTCATTGGCATTAATCAGAGCACGGAAATCCTCATTTTTGATCTATCAGTTATGCCTAGCCGACCAACAATAATGGCGTATTATTCCAGATTAATGTTCTTGCCAAGTATATATATGCAAACCTTTGAAGAAGCATTCTTTACAGGATTTTTTGAGATTGATTCAGAAATTTTTTTGAAGATGTCGTCAAATTTAAATGCCAGATTAGTTGCATACGAACTTAGCTTCTTCGCAGATCATAGACAGCCACCCAATGACGGTGTGAAGGCAGAACAATGGAAACAACTAATGATACGTGAAGCCAATCTGCTAAATGATACAGAGCAAAAAGTATATAAAACATATGCCCGTCGCTTATCAAAGCCTGTCGGGGACGACAGAGTCCAGGAGGGGGGCAGTGTTGAGGGAGAATCAAGTAAAAGAAAGAAAAGAAGAAGACAACGAAAGAAGCAGCTTCACTACAAAAGAAATATCTGAAGACATATCTCTGCAAGAAGCCCCGCAGGGGCACGCATCAGGCAACAACGCGAATCATCCAGGCCCTGAACGGTGGAAAAAAGTAAACAGGCTCAAAGCCATACAACGGGGTCATATGTTTGCAACCAGGACAAATCAGAGTACCACAAGCAAGACATAGGTCACTGGTGGCGTGCGTGGCAACCCAATTGAATACAGCAACCCAGATATGTGATATACGGAATACCAAGGGGCAAAAACAGAAGCAAAGGACATAGATCGGACAAAATAACAAATTCTCTAACAATCCTTATTGCTTCTTTGACCACTGGGTGCGTGTATTCAGAACTCTTAAAGTAAGCCAAAAACAGAAGCAAAGGACAAACCTCGGATAAGATACCCAATTGTCTAACGGTCCTTATTGCTTCTTCGACCAAAAGATGCATGCGGACAACAAGCTAAAGACAAGAAGCAAAGCCTGTCAAGGGACGACAGAGATGAAGAGGGGGAGAGTGTTGCAGAGCTAAAGAGAGCACAAGGCAGAGAAAAAGACGGGCCCCAAAATTTTTTCGATTTGGACATCATATTTTTGTATCATAACCATTCTTGTAATATATTTTCCGTTGTAAAGGCACTAGAGGAGTCCTCTAGATGCATACCCGCAGAAGATTAGAGATTTACCCATGTAAAATAGTAGGAAATTAGTCTTTTAGTGAATAAAGTGTCGGTCTCTTGTGTGAAAGGACCATTTTTAGGGCACTAGTATATAAGTCAAATGTGACTCTTTGTAAATGACTTTCTGGCGATTGTGAGAATAGAGAGCACAGAAATTCGAATTTGTGTCTTCTTCACTCTGTATCTTCTTCTTTGTGAGCTTGTATGCATGTGTATTGCTTGGAAAGAGTGCTTGTGAGTTTTGCCTATCCATGAAAGTGTTTATTTGCTGTAGGTAAGGTGTGTGCGAAGTGTAAGAAGTGTTGAAGTGTAGGAAGGTATTTCCTGCGACTCAGTAATTTGCTGATAGCTTGAAGTAGGAGCATCAGAATTGAGTGAAACCACTTCCATTGGATGCGTCTTCTCAAGAGCTTCGAAACGCATATGCTATTCGCTATGTTTGGAGCTCGGAGTTGGGAGAAAAGTCCAAAATACTGACAGCTGCTGCACCAAGTATCGTGACACCATGACCAACAGTTGAAGCTTGTTTGGATAAATCTTTGCCTTGTTTACACTCTTTGAGTAGTTCATTTGCATTGATCATCACATGATTGCATGTCCTCATACACTCGGCTAGGTTTGTATACTCTTTGGATTGATAATTAAAAGCGTGTATCCCCACTATATGCACTTGAGAGGGGATTGAGGTATAGTCTCTTTCTCCGCAAGTCCCTAAGTTGGTACTTAGGTCAACACCCTCCATCTCCTCCTTCCTCCTCTTGTTCTGCACACCAAAGCCCTTCATGTTAATGTGTTATTACAATCAGCAACAGATTCAAAACCATTTGATGCTACATTATATAGTCAAGCAGTCAGTTGTTTGATATATTTATGTAATACACGACCAGACATTCAGTTTGCAGTTTCTCAAATATCAAGGTTCATACACAATGAACTCAAGATTCAATGGAAAGAAGTGAAGAAAAAGACAAAGGAAGTTTTGCAGGTTATTTAAACTTGTACCACTATGATATTGAAGGGGGGATTGTTGGAGACAATGTCAAGTTGTCCAAAATCCTTAATATAGATTTATTATGCTTGAACTATAGTTGTATAATAAAAAGCCAAGGTCACCTTGGCTAAGGCAAGCGCCTCTTAAATGATGGACATGATTTCAAATCCCAATGGGAGGATATCATGACGGCTTTATTTTTTGTGAAAAAGCATGGATGGTGCCGTGTTGATTTGGAAAAAGATTTATGATTAGTGATCAAAATTGATCGTAGGAATTCTTGATTTGGTTTTATGATAATAGCTTTTAGAAGTGCCTTTCAATACGAGCACTCACAACTATATAACAAGGAAAAATCCTCATTGTTTACTCATCACTCAATCACACAAGCTCAAGCTCTCGGAGGAGAACTTGGAGGAGGTAATCAATCTTCTCAAGCTAAGAGAAGATCTTGGAGGCCATCTTGGAGGAGGAGTTCTCAAACTCCTAGAGGAGTTGTGGTCTACATCTTGGTGATTATCAGAAGGAGATTCTGCCAGCTTACCATCAACATCCATTGTTGATTTACTGTGAGTAGCAAGTGTATTTCTGTTCTTACTTGCTAGGTCACTCATTTTTTATTTAGGTTGATCAAAATTTGGGTTTGCTGTAAAATAGTTCTAAATTGTTCGTATTCTCCATATTATCACACACACACACACACACTCTTCATACCTCTTAGGCACACAATTTCTTGTACCTAGTTCCTATTTTTGCCTAGATATAGATATTGTAGCCTAGATATAGATATTGTAAGTCTTTATCATATTCACACATTGTAATTGACATTGGAATATAGATAGTGTAGGTGAGCCTCATAGCTTAATGTTACACTTGTAATCTTGTCTATTCTCTCTCTATCTCTCACTCATCAACTTTTTGAGTATTAAGGTGTGTATGTTAAGGTTCATCTCTTGGAAGATCCTGTAAACCTATGATATATTGTTATTGTGGCCCACTACCGCTTCCAACATATGGTATTCAGACCTTAGAATACCAACATCTTTTGCATTAGATTGCTATGCTATGGTTGCCTCAAGCCTTTGTGACGAGAATGAGCCAGATCCTTTCGGTGAAGCACAAAATTCAGAAAATTGGATGGCTGCTATGCAATCAGAATATGATGGTATTATAAAAAATGCTATGTGGTCTTTATGTGACTTGCCTCCTGGCAAGAAGGCCATTAGCACTAAGTGGGTATACAAGCTGAAGCATAAGCATGATTGAATAGTTGATAGGTATAAGGCTAGGAATATTGCAAAGGGTTATGCTCAGGAAAAAGGCATTGATTTTGATGAGATCTTCACTCATAGATGCGGAGCATTTGTGCACCTGCGGCTCATCATGGTTGGAATGTACATCAGTTGGACATTAAAATTGCATTTTTGAATGGTGACTTGCATGAAGAAGTGTATGTTTTTGAGCCCCATGGCTTTGTGTAAAAACGGCATGAAAATCAAGTGTGTAGGTTAAAGAAGGCATTATATGGTTTGAAGCAAGCACCACATGCTTGGTATGAAAAAATACATGCCTACCTAATTGCACATGGTTTTAAGAACAATCCAACTCAGAGCATCTTAGATATTAAGCATGCACTTGATGTGCTTTTTATCATTGTTGTTTACGTTGATGGCATGCTGCTCATTGGTCCTCATGAGAAGCATATTGCTGATTTTAAGGCTGATTTGCATGCGTCATTTGGGATGTCAGATTTGGGGAATTCACATCATTATCCGGACATTCAATTTATGCAAGTTGATGGCAGAATAAATTTGTGTCAAACAGAATATATTGAAACATTATTGCAACATTTTGGCCTTGAAGAATGCAAACCTATTGCCACTCCTATGAGACAGGTTTACAGTTGAGTCTTCATGATGCTCGAGATGTATTTGATGCTATTCTCTATCAGTAGACTGTTGCATGCTTGGTTTACTTATGCATTACATGGCTAGATATTCAATTTTCTATCTCATAGATGAGGAGATTTATGCATTGTCCACGTGTCAAGCATTGGAAGGTGGTTATGCACATCTTTCCCTACTTGAGTGATAGTCAGATACTTGAATTGTTTCATCCCAAGGGGGGATCACTATCATGATATTTACATGCTTTTTTTGGCTCTAACTAGGTTGGTTGCTATGATACTCGCATGTCCACTAATGGCTTTTGCTTCATGCTTGGTAGGTCATGTATATCTTGGTTGAGCAAGAAGCAGCCTACTGTGGCCACTTCTAGTTGTGAGGCTGAGTATAGGGCAGCTTTCATAGTGACTGTTGAGTGTGTGTGGCTTAGATGCCTTATGGCTGATTTGGGTGTTGGTCAATCTTCTACCACCACCATCTTCATTGATAGCCAGAGTGCATTGGAAGTTGCAAGGAACCCTATGTTCATGCTCACACTAAACACATTGAGGTACACTATCATTATGTCAGGGAGAGGTTCTTTGCTAGAGAGATCAGCTTGGCATATGTGCCCACACAGGAGAAAATTGCATACCTTTTCACAAAGGGACTACCTAGGGAGAAGTTTGAAGCTTTCTGCAAAGCTTTGGGCTTAATTCCTTTTGTGGATTGATTCCACATAGCTTGACACTTCCTTATACATGAGTGTCAGCTCCTTGTTCATGGCATCACATCTCCCAGAGGAGATTTATTGATATATTTAGGTAGTGATGTGTGTGAACTATAGGACCACTAGGAACTTTTTTCCCTCTTTTGGAGGTTTTTGTCCCCTGACTTGTTTATATGCCTATTACCCTAATGGTCTACTTATCTTCGTACATTCTGTTGGTAATAGATTTAGTATTGTGTGTTGTGCTCCAAGCTCCTTCTTCTTCTTTGTGCTGTTCACGTGCTTACGTAGACCTTGAACCCAATAGAATGATCATGTTTTGTAGCATTTGTGCACTTGAAGCTCATCATGGTTGAAATATACATCATTTGGACATTAAAATTACATTTTTGAATGGTGAATTACATGAAGAAGTGTATGTATTTTAACCCCATGGTTTTGTGCAAGGACATGAAAATAAAGTGTGCATGCTAAGGGGCATTTTATGGTTTGAAGCAAGCACCATGTGCTTGGTATGAAAAGATACATGCCTACTTGATTGCACATGGTTTTGAGAATAGTCCAACTGAGAGTACCTTATATGCTTGGTGTGTAGATGATGTACTTTTGATCATTGTTGTTTATGTTGATAACATACTACTCATTTGTCCTGATGAGAAGCATATTGTGGAATTTAAGGCTGATTTGCATGCCTCTTTTGAGATGTAAGGTTTGGGGCATTTGCATCATTATTTGGGAATTAAATTTATGCAAGTTGATGGAGGAATAGGTTTGTGTCAAACAAAATATATTGACACATTATTGCAGCATTTTGGACCGAAATATGGCATAGCTAATGCCACTCCTATGAAAACATGTTTACGGTTGAGTCTTCATGATGTTGGAGATGCATTTGATGCTGGTCTCTATCAACAAGCTATTGGATGCTTGATTTACTTGTGCATAATGTGGCATTGTATTCAGTTTGCTATCTCTCAGATGTGCAAGTTTATGCATTGCCCATGCGTCAAGCATTGGTAGGCGGTTAAGTGCATCTTTTGCTATTTGAGTGGTAATCAACTACTTGGATTGTTTTATCCCAAGGGGGGATCATTACCGCCAGATTTACATAATTTTTTTTTACACAGAATGGGTTGGTTGCTATGGTAGTCGTGTGTGCACTAGTGGTTTTTGTTTCATGCACTACATTGGGTCTACTCTTTATGGATTGATTGATAGAAAGTGTACTAGTGCACTCTCATATTGCATGTTGATACTTTTTGGTGCCATTGTTGGGGATGGGGCGACCACATTTAAGTATCTTATGTGAAGGTTTTCCATTTTGTGAAAATGTTTGAGTGCTTGTAATCTTGTGTGTAAATTTCTAGTTTTTCTACTTGATGACAAGAGATTCCAAATTTATGCTTGCTCTTACATTCCATAGTTATAGGATTGAATGCTAAGAGTGTGGGATTTTTGTGTGTCATTTTTCATTTTTTCTCTTCTTGTTTTCTCTTTGCCACCTACTCTTAGGTTTCTTTTACTTGATAATTCTTTCCCTGATGAACTTTTCTAAACAATTGTGTGTAATTCTCATATGAGCTCATAACTTGGAATCGATGTGGATGTGGTACCTCAATGTTGAGCTATTACATAGTGAATTGGATAATTATACAGGGCCTTGGGTATTGAATCCTATTTTTATGTTTTTTTAGTACATATCCTTTGCAAGTCCTAAGAGATCTAACCCACAAGCCCAAATTGAGTTCATAAGCTTTAAAATGTGAGGTCCCTATATTTAAGGACATTGGATAAGGCACCACCAAGAGAGAGGATGATGACTGCAATTATACATCAAAGAGGGAAACCTTATGATTCATCATCCTAAACATGCCATTATAATTGTATCCTCATAGAAATCCATGCATGTGCAAAGTTTCTTATAGTTTGCTATCTTCAATAAGTGGTGTCGATAAATAAATGCACAACAAACAAATTGTATCTCATCATATGATGGCACTTCTACGTGCATTGGTGCTTGATCCACCACTTCCCTTCTAAATGTGAAATCATGAAAATAAAACTTCAAAAACAAAACATGTGGAATCCAAACTAAAAGACCTGCCGAAGATAACACGATGTGAAACAAATTAGATCACCAAAAAGTGGTGGTATAAGTCATTGTGTTGGATTATTGGGCTAATATAAAACATTATTGTGAATAAACTGAGCCAGTGACCTTAGATGGTAAAATTAAGAAACTCATCAATGGTTTGGTAGAGTAGTTATACAAGGATAATTCCATGTGTCCCTCCAAGTGTCCATGTGGACACTTTCCCAAGGTTAATCACATGAGTTCTATTTCAATTGAAGCCTTCCCTTCATGTACGAGTCAAGGTGGCACTTGGGAGAATCCCAAGCGTAAGGTCCTCATACCTTAGGATAATTAATCGTGAGGGTAAAAACCATTTAATTGAGGCTCCAATTAAATGAATAACTAAGGGTTCCTACAAGGGTTAAAACCAACAATTGATATTCCAACTTCAAGGGTCTAACCCAAGTAAATAAACCAAGGGTTCCCAAGGTTTCAATTCATTATCAAAGGGTCTAACTCAAGGGCTATATACCATTCTTCCCCTCTTTAATATTTTTGTCCTTGAAAATGTGTGTTGCTATATTATGTGGAGTATTCCCTCATGCACCATGATCAATCTCATCGATCATGGACTCACTCTCAAAGATTTGCCTCATTCCTAACTTAGATTTGGAAAAGAGGGAAACCTTTTTTTGGTGGAACTTACTCATTCCCAAGTTGCACTTCCTTTGGTCCCATCTTTCCATTTGATTAGACACTCTTTGTATAAATGATTCGGGTCTTTTTTATCTTGAATGTGTAATATTCACTACAACATATGAGGGGCATACCGACACTGCATATACCGACGGTCACAGTCGGCGTCGGTATGGGCCTCGGAAAATGTCACTTAGAGATACCGACGGTCAAGTGACCGTCGGTATGACCGTTTTAAACGGATCGTCGGTGTGGCCCGCAGCCGTCGGTATAGGCGTCAGTATGAGCGTCAGTATAGGCGTCGGTATGAGCGTCGGTATAAGCGTCGATAATTTACTGACAACTACCGACGCGTATACCGACGTCCATACCGGCGCCTATACCGGCGGCGAGTTTTAAACATACCGCGAACTCGAGAGCAAAACTTCACATTTTTGCGCATGTTTGAGTATTGTCGGTCTACTGTCGAACTTGTGCGCGCGAACCTGCATTGTCTTGTGCACACACACACACATAGATCTCTCTCTCTACACACACACACTCTCTCTCGGCTTAGCTCTCACATCTTGGTAAGTGCTGCATGTACTGTTAGCATTTGTGTTTCTCTATGCTTTAGGGTTTCTAATTTCTCTTTTCGTTGATTTTGTAGAAGTTCTTTGGCGTCGATTGTTTGGAATTGGATGAGAGACGACCTACATTACGCTTTGATGACAACGATTCAAAGAGGAACATACTTGTAAGTGATTCTTTTATTCGCTATTAATAGAGAGAGAAGGAGAGAGAGAGAGAGAGAGAGAGAGAGAGAGAGAGAGAGAGAGAGAGAGAGAGAGAGAGAGAGAGAGAGAGAGAGAGAGAGAGAGAGAGAGAGAGAGAGAGAGAGAGAGAGAGAGAGAGAGAGAAAGAGAGAGAGAAGAGAAAGGAAGATACACATTAATTTACACATGCATACATACACACATACATGTACACACATGCATGCTTACATACACACACCTATACACACATGCATGCTTACATACACACACACATATACACATATGCATGCATACACACACACATAAATTTACACACATGCATACATACACACACATGCATACACACATACATACATACACATATATACACATATGCATACATACACATACACACACACATATACACACATACATACACACACGCATATATACACACATATACACACATGCATGCATACATACACACACATATACCGGCATGCATGCATACACATATATATACACACATGCATACATACACACATATACACACATGCATGCATACATACACACACATATACCGGCATGCATGCATACACACATATATACACACATGCATACATACACACATACACAAACATGCATGTATACATACACACACATGTATACACATGCATACACATACACACACATACACATACATGCATGCATACATACACACATGTACACACACATGCACACACATGCATGCCTACATACACACACATGCATGCCTACATACACACACATACACAGACATGTATACACATGTATACATACACACACACATGTACACATGCATACATACACACACATATATACACACACATATATACACACATGCATACATACACACATATAATCCTATTTTTATTTTGAAGTTTTTTTTTACATCAAATATATAAAAATAGGATTAGGGTTTTAGGGTTAAATCTTTAAGATTAGGGTTTTAGGGTTTTAACACCTACATAACATATATGCACACATACACATGCACATATAATACATATATACATGTATATACACATGTATACAGAAATATACATATTTTAGGTCTAGATATTTAAGATTAGGGTTTTAGGGTTTAGTATTTCAGATTTAAGTCTAAGTCTTTCTGATTAGGGTTTTAGGATTTCAATATGTAGATAACATATATACACAAACACACATATACATATAATACATACATACATGTAGATACACATGCATACAAAAATATACATATTTTAGATTTAAATCTTGAAGATTAGGGTTTTAGGGTTATAACACCTACATATAATATATGCACACATACACATACACATGTAATACATATATACATGTATATACACATGTATATAGAAATATACATATTTTAGGTCTAGATATTTAAGATTAGGGTTTTAGGGTTTAGTATTTCAGATTTAAGTCTAAGTCTTTCTGATTAGGGTTTTAGGATTTTAATATGTAGATAACATATATACACAAGCACACATATACATATAGTACATACATACATGTAAATACACATGCATACAAAAATATACATATTTTAGATTTAAATCTTTAAGATTAGGGTTTTAGGGTTATAACACCTACATAACATATATGCACACATACACATGCACATATAATACATATATACATGTATATACACATGTATACAGAAATATACATATTTTAGGTCTAGATTTTAAGATTAGGGTTTTAGGGTTTAGTATTTCAGATTTAAGTCTAAGTCTTTCTGATTAGGGTTTCAGGATTTTAATATGTAGATAACAAATATATACAAGCACACATATACATATAATACATACATACATGTAGATACACATGCATACAAAAATATACATATTTTAGATTTAAATCTTTAAGATTAGGGTTTTAGGGTTATAACACCTACATAACATATATGCACACATACACATGCACATATAATACATATATATATGTATACAGAAATATACATATTTTAGGTCTAGATATTTAAGATTAGGGTTTCAGGGTTTAGTATTTTAGATTTAAGTCTAAGTCTTTCTGATTAGGGTTTTAGGGTTCTAATACGTAGATAACATATATACACAAACACACATATACATATAATACATACATACATGTAGATACACATGCATACAAAAATATACATATTTTAGATTTAAATTTTTAAGATTAGGGTTTTAGGGTTATGACATCTACATAAGATATATGCACACATACACATGCACATGTAGTACATATATACATGGGAGATTGTTACCGTTAGTGTCCATGTGAAAGGCCAAATGGCCACCGGACACTTCTTTGTATATGTTCTTTAATAAAACATATAGTGGCCTGGTCAGTCACAAACTGTAAGTTCGACCGCATTTGTAAGACCTAAGAAGTCTGTCTTCGTGTTCCCTGTGTACTGTGTTTTCTACGTATTCTACAGCCTCTGTGCGGAGTACTGTGTGCGGCCTCAGGAGCTCATTTTTCTACTCCAAGCATATCATCGTGGAGCTCTCGAGAAGGAGAGCGCACTGTGGTGCATCGCCATCAAAATACTTCAGATTATGGTATACTTCTCCAACGTTGGCTTTTCTTTTGGGCATTTGTACCATGATTCTTCTCTCTTCTATTTCGTACTTCTTGAAGTTCTCGATTACTTCCATGAGAGCTTCTTCTTCTTCTTTTATTTTAGGTGATTTCTTTCTCTTCTTTTGCTTACTTTCTGTATCTTTTGTGAGGGACTCATGTTGTTCCATTTGGCTTTCCTTTTCTTCTTCATGGGTTTTGGCCTCTACAAAATAAAGATATTCCTCTTCTGTGGAACAGAAGGGTTCCATGATGATGGATTCTAGGTCCTCGTCATCACTCTCATCCGGTTCTTGGGTCAGTTCCATGCATTCTTCTGGATAAAGTCTTCCTCGATAGGTTCAATCATAAAGATGGAAATGTTGTATCCGTGTTCATCACAATGAGGGGTCCATTGTTCTACATTCATAGCTATGTCCATTATAGCTAAGATTTCTACCCAACCATGAGGCTCGAATTCCTCATTAGGAAAGACTATAGGTGCATAAGCTAGATCTTAAAGGGTTCGTGGATGTCATTCTGAACCTAAGGTCCTAGCTTCGAATTGTTCTTCCTCTTGTTTTGCTACCTTATATGTCCATAGATGAGGGGTCAGATTCCAATGAGTGTACCGACCCTGTTTCTTCCTGTGTCTTATGGAGGGTGTTCCATTGTATTGGGGGTACATCTCGATGGGAATAGTCTTTCATATTGACTTTAGTAGTCACTCCTATATGTTGCAAGTACAAAGAATTAGTTCCCCAATCTTGTATGATTTGTAGCTGACGCATGAATGGTCGTCCTAAAATCATCTCGTAAGCATGATTTTTCCCAAAATCACAAATGGAAAAAGTATGTTCAAACTCCACACCACAAGTGGTGAGAGATATGCCTTCTAGTAAGCCCAATGGCTTCTCTATGTGTCCGTGAGGCATTTGTAGCTTCATCCTGGTGGGTCTTAGTGCTGGCTTACCCCAACGTTTCCATAAAGCAATGGTAGTGATGGCTACTCCAGCTCTAGAATCTAAGATGGCTTTGGTGCGTAGCCCTAGTGGGTTATTGGAAGATAAGTGTTACCTTCCTCTCCCTTGCTCACATCTCCAATTCCTTCCATTGGTATTTCTAGTACCTTCTTGTGTGATCCTATTTAAGAGTGTGTGGTTGTGATCTCAGGGAATTGGTTTGCTACGTGCTTCCACAATTCTGGTTTAATCTTTAACACCTCCTCTAGAGTGAGATGGCACTGTACTTTAGTGTTCTTAATTACTTCCGTGTTCCTAGGAATTACTCATTCTTCATTCCTTACTATTATCATGGGTGCTCTCATGCTAATAGACTTTGCTTCCCAAGGTCCTGTGAACTGAGGTAATTCTTGCAAAGAATTGGATTTAGAATCTGTTTGTTCACTCAATTGTTCTTCCTCTACATCATCATAGATAGAGGGGATGTCTTGGGGAAATTATTCCTGCAAGTCGTCTATTTCTTGAATAGGAGGATGGGCTTCTTGCTCTCTTCTCCATTTCTCTTCTTTGATTTCTCTTAAAAATTCATGTGAGGAATGGAAGACATGTTGTCTTCAGCTTCGGTATTTGGCACTAGAGACAGGGATGGTGCACGTCTTTCTTGTGTCTTAGGAACAAGAGGGTTCCTATGTAGATTCTTTTTCTCATTGCTATTGATCAAGTATTCTAACCTCTCCGGTAGTCCTTGAAAGTGTAATTCGGGTTTTGCCATGTTATTTCAATTAATATATCGAGAGGCTTCAAACATAGCTTGTGCTAATTCTACCATCTTCATGCAAAGTTTAGTCCTCTCAGTCTCTAAGCCTGCTCTTGGGTAGTTCTTACTCATTTCAACTACCTCAAGTCCTTCTTTTAATCTAGCCTGATATGCACAAAACATCGTGTCTAGGTTTTCAGGCATGAGTTCAACTAGAACTCATCCTGATCTTTGAGCTTGGTTCTCCCGATTAGATTCTTGAGAAGTCAATTCTAGGATTTTGGCTCTCGATTCCTTTAGACTTCCTTCCAACTCCGTTATCTTTTTACTTCACTTCCTCTTAATTCTTTCTCTAGAATCTTTCCAAGAGTTCATTTTTTTATTACTAGACTCTCCAACTTCACTAGTTCCAGCTAGTTTGGGTCACGATGGTGTGTGACCGTCGTGATGGTCCAGCCGAGCCGTTGCGATGGTGTGAGCCAATGGCAATGGTGTGACACAATCATCATGTTCCATTAAACTTTGAGTTCTGCAAAATCGAGTGTGGATTCGTGCAAGCACTATGGTCGCCTGTGTCGTGCAATAGACGCATACCAAAAATTCTAAGTTTCTCACACCATCACGATGGTCCAAGAGCTTCGATAGATATGGCAGAAAGTCTAATTTTTTATCTGTATGGAGCTCTCCTGATGCTCTAGAGCACTATACCTGCAAGAAAACTCAAAAACACACACATCACAACAAGCACAAAAGCTCTCTCTCTCTCTCACATGCACAAATGAGGGAAATGAGGGGGATAGGTGGATATGGTGAACTTCCTGATTTTTTTGGAGTGGAAGAGGACAATGCAGTGGTGAAGGAGGAGTAGAGGAGATGAAAAACACAAAAAACTACTTAAAAACAACAACCAAAACGGAAAATTTTACCTTCCAACACCAATTCTTGCTATTCTCTTACAATCATGCATTCGTCCTAGACTTGATCCCTGGCAACGATGCCAAATTTGGTGTTGGTCTAGTACAATGGTAAGCACCATGTTAAGAAGCTCCACCTCCTTAATGCGAATCTGTGGAAGAGACAGGAGTGATATGAAGATCATCAACTATCGAGCATGGTCAATGAGGATGGAAGCTAAAAGCTAACTTCCTAAGAGGAAGATGAGGTGGAAAAGTTAGAGGAAGAGGCAGGAGTAATAAAGATGGAGTCAAAGCTTGCTGGATTTGTGGTAAGACAAATCACTTAGCTCATGATTGTTGGCATAATACTCAAAATAATGGTGAATATAATCAGAACTTTAATTCAAGAGGAAGAGGTGGCAGAAATCAAAGAGGTAATTTCAGAGGTAGAGGTAGTAGAGGCTACTTTGGAAGAAATGCAGGTAGAGGATTCCAAAGTCAACAATACAACAATACCTACTACAATTATGCTTCAGATCAGAAGGAGGATTCAACATTGATAATGAATGCAACTTGTGAAAGGCAAAGTGAAGATCAAAGAGTCTTCTACATTGACTCAGGGTGTAGCAATCACCTAAGTGGCAACATAGCTTTGATGACTGATTTGGAGAATAAGGTAACTAATCATGTAGTTCAAATAGGTGAAAATACAAAGCACAATGTGAAGTCAATGTTGGAAAACAATGTTCCTATTGGTCAAACTTGCTCACAAATAATAGCATGTGTAGCTTGTGTTCTTAGTCCTTGTACACATAAGCAGATGGGCGGAATAAGCATCTGTAAAACTGTTTTGTAGTTCTTGTACAACAGAACAATGTGGGCATGATGGTTAGTCTGTAAGCCTCTCATGTTGCCCACCAGAGTTCAAATCTCAGGAACTGCAACAGCGACGTCGACCCAAACTTTTGCTTTAATTAGCGGCAGCGAAGACGAACGGATTTTTTTCGGATCGTGAAGGCGGCAGATGCGTTTTAGATTTTTTCCAATCTTTTCTTTTCGATTACGATCACGTACGATCGCTTTAAGAGTTATGCTTTATTGGATGCTTTTCAAGGCTCAACAAATACTATAAAAGAGCATGCTTGGCTTATTGTCTTGTATCCTACACCTAGTATTCAACACAAGCTTGGAGCTTGGACCTCAATAGAGGTGGTGTCTCGTCTAGCACATGGGGCAGCCATGGTGCTAACTTGAAGCATGTTGAGGAGCAGCTATGGAGTTCTTCTTAATGATTCTTCTTGGAGAAGATGAAGGGTGTGCTCACACTCTAGCTCATGGAGAGGAGGTTATCTCTTGTTCATGGCAAGAAGATTTGGTCATTAGCAACTTGATGATGAGGATCGGCCATCTACATGTTGTAGTTGAAGATTGTCTTCTACAAGAAGATGTCGGGCTATGTCAAAGACATTGGATGGTGGTTAACATAAGATTTACATCTTATGTTAAGTATTCAGGTACATATTCTCTTTATGCACATAGGTACTACTTGAAGTTTATGGAGGCAGTAACATCCATATCAGGAGGAGTCCTATTCGGCATAGGTACAAGAGAATCAGTACGTATATGCTTTATGCATATTTGGATGAGGTGTTTCAGAAGGTGTGTTCACATGAGTTTGAGGATTTATGGCAACAAACTTGTTAGCATTCTTTGCTACTTTTTAAGTATGTGATCTTTTCACACACATATCTAACTTAGGGTCTTCCATAGCCTAAGGTTAGATGAGGGTTTGTTGATTATCAGTTTCACACTGATCCTTCCTCTTTCAGTCACTCATATTCACTCTTCTATAACCTATAAGGTCACACATCTTATGTATATTCAGATTACTGCGCATACATCTGAATATGTCGTTACATTTGTACATTCACTCATTCATCTATTTCTTATCACATAGAGTGGTTGAGAGTTTTGCTCCCACATTGTACATTGAACATTGGTATATATGATACTATGAGTAAGCGATGGCTTACATAACACCTTACACATGTCGTCTATTCTTTCTCTATCTTTATCTCATCATCTGTATGATTAAGTTGTGGTATGTTCATGTTTTGTCAATATTGAAGAATGCTGGAATTAATGTTGTATATACTAGAACTATGGAACCATGGACCTGTGACATGAGCCAAGGGCCTACCTCACTTCCAACATTTGGTATCAGATCACTAAGGTTTTGGTTTCATAACTTTAGATCTTTGGCATCAATGCATTAAGGCTCATTCAAATTCCCAAGTTTTCCAGACCTCCAGGTTTACAACATTAGATTTAAGAGCATCTTCTAACATTTGACATTTGACATACACACTTAATCTAGATGAGTAGAGATTTGATAATTAGACAATTCAGTCACATGTGCATTCATCAGTGTGGAGTATGAAGTTGATGATCTGTTAGCAGCCGAATATTTTTGGAAGAGTATGCAAATACTTTACAAAAGTATTATTTGAAGACCCAGACTTGATGAAGAGAAGACTACTTCAAATTCAAGGAAGAACAATGGTTTAGAGAAGATGAAGAAATCAGATCAACATCAAATCACAGGTATCAGTTTCTACTATCATATTATCATTTGCAGGTCATATCTTAGAGAGCAGTTATGAAAAGATTTGAAGGTTTCAAGGAGTGCTTTTATACACTTTCATCATTTGAAAGTTAAAGCATTAGCTACATCAAAATAGGTATCTAGAGGTTTTTCTAGAGAGTTTTGAGAAATCTCTTTCATGGCAAGAAAGTTCATCTAAGAAGACAAATGTGAAGATGGGATGAGTTTTTTTTTTCAGCCAATTTTGTGTTGTAGTTGGTTGGATATCAAGGTACAAATGTGATCTAGAGACAGTACTTTAGAAGGGTAATTCATCATTCAGACAAAAGATTGGTGAATTTAGTCATTTCAAACATTTGAAGCAGAATTTTGATTCAGAGATATGAGGATATGATAAAACATGATTGTATATTCACTTCCATTTGTATACCATGTTTGTTTTATCTCTTACTCTTAGTACTAGAGGAAGAGAAAAAAGTTCATTTGAAGAAGTTGAGAGTGCTTACTACTTCAAGATGAAGGGAACAAAAGGTATGGAAGAGAAGTTTGAAGATGTTGACATCATCAGGTGGAAGAAAGATGCAGAAAAAGAAAGTCCATCATTTCCAAAAGAAAAGTAAGGCTTCCTTTTCTCTTATATTTTCCATATACTTTTCCTGTTTTATCCTCTACATCCAAAGACAAGTCTACGAGAATGTCTTGTGTGAAGATAGTTTAAAGAAGAAGCAGCTTCTTGTTTTGCATTACAATGGTCATGATTTAGTAGATTTGACAAAGAATTGCATTGAGAGAAAGAAAAGCAGCAGATATATGTTTCGACTCATATGTATATGAGTTATGTTTTAGTTGAAGCTTTTGAGCAGGCAGCTTATATGTTCCCTCAAAGAATTCTTGGAGTGTCAATACAGAGCTACTTGGTATATGACAAGTTGCAGAGAAGTATATTTCTTCTTTATCTAACTCTTGAGGTAAAAGAGTTTTTTGTAGCAGATGTTGAAGACTTAGGTTGAGGTTCTATGTTTGGAAAAGGTTACCTCATATTCAGTATTTTCAGAAAACTTCAGAGAATTCAGATTTGTTGATGTACAAGTCAATGAAGAATCTACTTTCAATGATTGTCTTGATTTTTGGATACATGCTTGTATTAAAAAAGGTGTTCCATCATATCCTATCACTTGATTGAGAAGTGGAGTTAGCCAAAAGAAAATCAAGTAGGTACTGTCACATTTCACCCGGGTAAAATATGAAAGTTATGAAGTATCAACTTGCAGCTTTTGGAGTTCTCAAGGTGAGAAGTTTGTCCACTTATGTTTCAAGTAGGAGTTACAGATTCTTGGAAAGGATTTGTTTGAAGAAAAGTTTTACAACTTTATGTCAAACATGGACACTTAGAGACATTCAGGTAGGAAATCAAACATTCAATCATGAAGGTTTGATGAGAGCAGATTCTACACAAGAGAGATCATTAATCTTGAATAGATCTTGTATGATCTTTTTATGAGTCAGTTGTCTATCCTTTGTTTGTGAAGATTCTTAACATTGAAAGAAGTAAGTCAAAGATTCAGGTTCTATCAGATTTGTGTTACAAAAAGATAGAAGATACTTGTTATGTTACAGAAGGTTATGAATCCTAAAATGCTTTCAGCAAGGTTTTGCTATGTTAGGATCAGCTAACCTTATTCTACAATTTGGAAAGCTGAGGAATGACATGGAAAGCTATTGGCATGTGTACAGTGCTAATAAAAAGGGTTCAGAGATTTTGTTTTAGATACGGGTATTGATCACTGAAGATCAGATTTATGAAGAACGACGTCCAAGATTTCATAAAGTCTGATATAATTTGAAGAATACTGGATACTAGTGTTAAGTCATCCAGGGGGGTGATGAAACATGAAGACTTATTTTCAGCCATATGTAAAAGAATGCAGAATCATACCCCCAGGTATTCCTATTTCAGGTATTCCTATATTTGTCAGGTTCTCTTTATGTTCCAGCTTTGAAAGAAGAAGGAAGAAGGAGAATGTTTGGAGAAAGTTCCTGTTAGGATGTTCCCGTTCAGGAGAAGGTTCCAAAATTCTATTGAAGAGAAGCTTGATATTTCAGAAAGGTATATTTCAGAAGTGCGCACATATATGTTTATACTAGGTTCTCAAGGAAAGAGGTATGAAGGATTTAAAGGATGAAGACATGATGACATCATAGATTTTTTGACTCATATTTCAGTTGATTTCAGTTGATTTCAATTGAGTTGAGTTGATTTGACTTGAGTATAGTCAAAGATGAACCAGCAGTGTTCATAATACACTAAGTTGTGAGTTGTCAGTCACAGGTTCCAGGATTCAGTTCTTGATTTTGTTTAGTGTATTTACATGACGCAGAAGAAGTACGTTGAGAAACCTTTTTTGTAGGGTAAATGCAAATATGTGGATCCTAGTGTATGTTTTCAGGTTTTTGAAGACAGGAGATAGCAGGTTCAGAGACAGTTCATGCTACATTTGTTGTCAAGCAGTGATTGCTTGATGAGTTCACTATTGGATATCTAGTTTGCATATTTTCTCAAGTATTATGGTTCATATTCAGCAAATTCATATTTTTGAAGAAAAGTCAAATTCAGTTTTGAAGAAGACTTTTGAAGAACAAGTTCTGAAGTGCGGGAGTACAAGCTTGAAGCTTGTGTAATTTGCAGCTTTGAGAGTTTGCAGATACAGTTCAGTTTGTACCAATATGAAATTGCAGGGAGGATTGTTGGAAAACAATGTTCCTATTCGTCAAAGTTGGTCAAACTTGCTCACAAATAATAGCATGTGTAGCTTGTGTTCTTAGTCCTTGTACACACAAGCAGATGGGCAGAATAAGCATCTGTAAAACTATTTTGTAGTTCTTCTACAACAGAACAACATCGGCGCGATGGTTAGTCTATAAACGTTCGGGAAATTTTCTTTTTTAACGAATCCAACATCTGTTTCAGTATCTCTAGTTCTACTAACTGGGCATCAGTTCTAACTGAACTAGTAGCAATTACCTGGCTCATCAAAATTTCTGCCTGTGTTTGTAGAAAAACTTCTTGCAGATAAAAGTCATTTGATAGAGCTGCATCACGGTTTACCTTCATATCGGCAATCTATTGATCTATTCGTGATAATCGTTCTGCTTGAGCTCCAATTTGCCTTTCTTTTCTCTCCAATTCTTGATTCTGAAATGGAATGGTCTGGTAGTAAGCATCACGCTCTCTTCGAATTGCTGGGATCTCTTTCTAGAGCTGCGCGACCAACATCATCTGCGTTTTAAGAGCAGAATTGGATTCAGTTAGGGTGGCATTTGCAAACTCTAGCTCTGTATTGGTTTGCTTTAGTAAAATGGACATTTCCTGTCCTTTCTGCACTGCTTCAGCCAATTGATCTGTAGTTTCCTTTAACAAATATCTTAGTGCTATGCGGGCATCCTCTTTATCTTTAACTATCTCCCGTAATTGAAGAATTTCTGCATCAGCAGTGCATAATAAATCATCTTTTATTCTGACTTCGACCAAGGCAGCATCTCTTTGATTGATTACTGTCTCTTGTTCGGTAAGGCGAGCCTGTAGCTGTTGAATCTGTATGTGGAGAGCATGATTCTCTGCTTTTACTGCATCTACCTCTTCCTGCAACGGAATGATATCCGCTTCTAAAACATCAACTTTATGTTGTAATTCGTGTCTAAGATTATCAGTAATCTCCTTCATTTGTGCTGGTAGTTCCTGTGACAGGTTGATCAACAAATGACCCATAGATGCGAGCTCAATAATCATAGGAATCGAAGGAACGGGAAGAGGAAGACGTGGTTGAGATGAAGAAGTGGTCAGTAGTTGACGGGAATTAGGCGGAGAATAATTCGGTGAAGAGGATGATGAATCCGGTGCGTCAGGTACAATTGGTGGAATGGGAACAATGGGTTTAAGTGGAGGCATGGGTGGAGGAGTGGGTTGCAGATTATTGGTTGCTTCGGTAAGTTGTTGCGTAGTCACTTTAGGTTGAGCAACTGTAGACTCTACTACTGTGATTAACTCTGCCAAAACTTTTGCAATAATAACTTTCGTATCTTCTTGCTCCTCTTGTTTGGATTGCTGTTGAGATTCTTCCTTATCAGATTTGTCTTCAGAATCAGCAGTAACACTCTAATCCTGTTGCTGGTTTGGAGATGACTGAGCTGATGAATCATGGTGCATGGAGGTGGCTGTATCGTGGAAAGTCTCTTCTTCATTGTTGTCTACTTTATTTCCAGCAGCGGAACCCTGTACTTGACTATCAGAAGAGCTTATCTTAATTCGTTTTCGGCGGAGGAGCTAGAAGAGTTCTTTGTCATCTTCTTCATCATCTTCAAGTACCTGAGCAGATTCCTCATGATATAAAATTGGACCTCTGGGTGGTGGTTGCGCTGCTTCGAGTGCCGGAAACAAAAAAGTGAGTATGTGCGGGAGACGGGAACGTGGCAGATCGCCTTTGTTAACCTGCTTAATGATCGCAACGCATTCATGGTGAATGCGTCGGAAATAATAGGATGCAAAATTGATAGGCTCTCGAGCAGCCATATCAATCACCAAGTAGAATGGGCAAGATATCCCATAAGTTCGTTTTTGTAAGTTCAGGATGGCTACTAGAAACTGTAACGCTATTCTTTCAGGTTCAGGGCGACAGAGTATGGCATACTCATTTGAAGAGTGCCTGGGAAACAATTGATTCATCGTACCGATTGGAAGGTTGGGTCCATTCTCTCGTCCTTGCGGAGAGAGTCGGAAAACGACAGCAAACGACTGCATGGTGATTACGACAGGAGAGGGGAAACACATAATAGGCCAACTCTGCTCGGTAGCAGGTGTGGCGGCAATAGCAGCATTATCTGAGCATAGAATGGATGGCACTCCACTGAATGCCAGGGCAATTCAGCGAAGTTGGACAAACCTCAGACACGCGAGAATTCACTCAGGTCTGGAGGAATTCCATCACAGAAGGTAGCAAAGTTTGCTAGAGCTTCCATGATCACACACGAAAAGCACGAATACACAGGGCTTACAGAGAGCACAAAGCACTCAAAACACACAGACACAATAGCGACTAATAGCGGAAAGCAAAAGATTAAGTAGATACTTGGTAACGGAAGGCGATCAAAAAATGCTAATCATCGCGCGATGTTGAGATGATAACCTTCATAACTACGGTGTGCATGCATGAGCAGAATCAATAACAAAAGGCGGCTATTATTCATGGTAATGTAGCAAAACGAGGAGTTTATGATTTTTAAGCAACTAACACGCAAAACTAAAAAGGAAAAGAAAAGAAAAGAAAAAATACGCGGGCAACCGCAGAACACTTGAATGCAAATCAGGCGCTTGATGATACGGCCGCAACTTTGAACCATTTATCACTTTTGGAAGAGGAATTCCGGCCAACGTAGTCAACCAAAAAGTAGCTAGGCCCACTTGTTCAATAATCCGGTAAGGACCAAACCATCGTAACTTGAATTTTCCAGCAGAACGATTTGATTTTGCATTATAAAACAGCACAAGTTGTCCTACCGTAAAACTAGAGTTTTAAGATACCGATCATGTGTACGAGCTTGTCGCAACTGCACTTCTTAAAGAGTCAGAAAACTTTCCCAGCAATGCTCATCTAATTCTCTGAGTGTGTCCAAACGAAATGGTAAAGACTCTTCAGGTAACAATTTCTGAGAGATGGCCACACATAAGCTTGGTACTACAAGTTCCATTGGTGCAATTGCCTCCATTTCATATGCAAGTTTGAAAGGAGTCAATCTGGTTGCTACTTTGTAGGTAGTTCGGTATGCCCATAATACTGCAGGTAGTAATTGATCCCATCTTTTTGGTGATTCCACAATCAATTTTCAAAGCATAGTCAACAACGTTTTGTTTGTACTCTCAGCTAAGCCATTAGCACGAGGATAATATGGTGAACTGAATTTATGCAGAATCTGAAAAGTGTGTGTGAGCACTTGAATTAAACTACTAGCAAAGTGCGTTCCTTGATCTGTCACAAGTTCCAAAGGCAATCCATATCGTGGAAATATGTCTTTCATCAGACATTTTGCCACCAAAACAGCTGTGGCGGACCGTAAAGTCCAAGCTTCTGCCCATCTGGTAGCATAATCTGTGCATGTCAGAATGTATCGGTTGTTGCTAAGGATTGCTAGCGGTGTGATTGGTCCAATAAAGTCAAGACCCCATTTCTGAAAAGGTTCCAAAGGTAAGATAGGCTGCAGAGGAAAGAAATGGCATTGTAAAGGTTGTCCAGATCGCTGACAATTGTCACACTGCTGCACAAACTGAGATACATCTTTGTACATAGTAGGCCACCAGAGCCCACTTTGCAGAATTTTTCGGTGCGTTAAATCTGCTGCAAAATGTCCATCGGAGGGTATTGAATGTGCCAGAGCAATTACTGACATCCATCCCAACTTCTTATAAAGTGTTGCAGTGGCAATGTTTACAGTGGACCCACCATCAATTAGTACTTGAGTAATTTTGTGATTTTTGTACCATACCGTAATTAAAGGGACCAAATGATCCACCGTAGAATCAGCTTCCGGTTGTATCATTGCTGTCGCTGGAATGCAGAAAGATCCAGGACTGACCTGTTGCTGAAATTGCTGCTGAACTCCCGGTACTAGTGCAAGTAACTGTCCAAGAGGGAGAGTAATGGACGCCTTAGATAAAATTTCCCATGCTTGATCTGCTTGAATTGTACTTTTCACCGATTCTGAAGATGATGCACCTGTTACAGAGGTAGAATCTTGTTCCTGCGATCCTTCCTTTGGTAGCGGAACTTGGGTCATCGGAATTGGATCTGGGAACACTATAGGTTCTTTGGTGGTCCATTGACTAGCTTTGTCATACATTCTCTGTTGTTCATGGATGCCAGGTTCAAACACTTCTGCTGCTGGGTGTAACTGTTTACCAGATCTTGTTTGAATCACTGTTGCTTGAGTTTCTACTGGTGAAATATAAACCATATTGGTCATAGGGTTCTGACGCTCTTTCTTCCTCTGATCATATTCAGCTGCATCTTTACAGAATCTGCATATGTGGCCTAACTCACCGCAAAAATGACAGCGAGGGGGTGGCAAAGAATTATTTTCCTGTGATGTTCTTGTCTGCCAACGATTTGTATTGTAATTTGTATTCCACTGTCCTCGATAATTTCTGTATCCTTATTGCTGATTATTTCTCATCTGAGGTGGAATATAATGGGTAGCCGGCTGCCCTGGTTCTTGTATAATGGCATTGACAGTTGCTGCTCCCTGCACTTTGGCGTTATAAGCACAGTTTTCGGTGGAATGTCCGGTTGTATTGCAGATAGCACAATACATCTGATTAAGGGCACATGTGGTACTGGTATGCCCTGGATTCTTGCACTTAGTGCAGTACATTTGTCTAGCCGGATCCTCTGCAACATTTTTACTGGCTTTCAACCACTCCAGGTCTTCAGTAAAGCCTCCAACCTTATGTTCAAGCTGCAAAGCCATTGCAATAACCGCATCTAATGTCATAGCTCCCACACAACAGATTATCATAATCTGTCTTAGTTGTGGAGTTAACCCATTAATAAACCAGTGAGTGATGATATCATCCGGTAAATTAGCATGTGCCGGAGGTAGTTGTCTCAAATGAGTTCTGAATAGGGTGGCATATTCTTGCACTGTTTGATTCAGCTTCTGTCTATTGTTCTGCAAGTAATCGAAAATTTTGGTAGGATGCTTCTTTGGCCGGAATCTCTGCAAAAAAGCATCACTTACCGCTTCATAGATGCCAAAATGGTTGATATCATACTCTGTAAGCCACCTCACTGCTTCATTAACTAATGTTGATTGGAATACTATGGCCTTGTATGCCGAATCAGGTGGATGGTTAAGTATTGCATAACTTATTTCAAAGGTGCGTACATGAGCATCAGGATCATCACTTGGAGATCCACCGAATTTGGTGTATGTTACTCCTGTTGGAACTGGTCGAGGTGGAAGTAGTTGTTGCTACGTTGTTGTTGTTGTTGTTGTTGTTGTTGCTGCCCACTCATGGTGCTAGTGGCGGTACTGTTACTATTTCCTGAGTTCTGAGAATGTGTTTCCGGTTCTTCAGAGTCTGTATGATTAGACTGCTCACCTTCCGGTTTGAAAATAGCACTCAACCTCTTACGAATTTCTAATTCGAATAGTCTATCCTCTTCTGCGGTATCAAACGTAGGCAAACTTGCTCCAAACACTGGTGTCCGGAATGAAGATTCACAGGGAAGTATAACACTGTCACCTGAAAATTGTAAATTTTCTGCAACCAGGACCGAACTGCCACCGAAATTAGTGGAACTTTCCCCAACCTAGGGTATTCTTTCACCTTCAATGACCTCTCTGGATAACACACCTCTATCCGTAGAGAGGTTTGAATCTTGGCCAAACGGTGTCGGATCAACTGCACACTGCGTTCCTGTAGACTCCGAAGTTACTGTATCTTCTGCAGACTGTGCCAAAATTACACCAAAATCTACCGGAATTGCAGTATGTTCTATCGGAATGCTACTGGAATCACTGATAACATGCTTCGTTTCTTCGACAACTGGACTTAACCGATCTGTGCTTCTGCCTCTTGAGGATGTTCCTAATAAATTTGATATCTCCTAGGGTTGTCGGTCTCGCCTATACTTCGGATATGACTCGTTGGACCGCGTAACCGGCATATAGCACCTTTGCTACACTTGCGTACTACTCTACCTTACTGTCAATTCACAATCTATGGTTACCTTTCCACAATCACTTTGCAACACTCTGTTGCCACCGTCCCATGGCCGGCGCCAATGTTAAATGCGTGTTTGTCGTTAGAAACGTGTTTAAGCTCTTTTCGGGTTCTTGGGAGTGGAAGGGGTCTGAATAAACAGAGGCCCTATACTGGATTTTCCCAATTAAACACTCACACCACGGTACCTTAATGTCTAAATCTTTGTTAATATGAATTACTACCAATACTCTGATGGGTTCTCTCATAGACTTCCGAATCATACACGAATTAATACTTTCTCAGTACTCGGCGCACAAGGTAAATACTACCGTAGTACAGACTTACAGTAATTAACTTAACGGAACAGTGATTCAATACTTAACTTACAGTAATTACTTAGCTTTTGCCTCGAACTGCTCTGATACCAGTGAAGTAATTCGATGGCGATGCACCACAGTGCGCTCTCCTTCTTGAGAGCTCCACGACGATATGCTTGGAGTAGAAAAACGAGCTCCTGAGGCTGCACACAGTACTATGCATAGAGGCTATAGAATACGGAGAAAACACAGTACACAGGGAGAACGCAGACAGACTTCTTAGGTCTTACAAATGCGGTCGAACTTACAGTCTGTGACTGACCAGGCCACTATATGTTTTATTAAAGAACATATACAAAGAAGTGTCCGATGGCCATTTGGCCTTTCACATGGACACTAACGGTAACATAATCGAGAAAAAACCAAAAAAAATCATAGTTACCATAGAAGGAGAAGAAGAAAAATGTACACGCATAGGGCATGATTTGACTAGTGAAGAAGAAGAAGAGTTAATTGCCATATTGTGACAATATCGAGATGTATTGGAGCTACAAAGACTTGAAAGGAGTAGACCCGGATATATGTGCCATAGAATTCCTATGACTCCAGATGCCAAGCCTATGAAACAGAAACCATACACGTACAATGATAACTACAATGCTAAGCTTAAAGAAGAAATAGATCATTTGATAGAGGCAAGATTCATTTACAAAAATTGAGCATATCGAATGGGTATCCCCCATTGTGGTTGTGCCCAAGAAAAATGGGAAATTATGCATGTGTATTAACCTTAAAAAAGTTAATGCCGCCACAATTAGAGACAGTTATCCTCTTCCTATCACGGAACACTTATTGGAAAGAGTTGCGGGCAAGGAAGTTTATAGCTTTCTTGATGGTTTTTCAGGCTATAATCAAGTAGCCATTGCTCCAAAAGATAAACATAAGATGGCCTTTGCCACAAATTGGGGCATATTTTCATTTCGTGTGATGCCATTTGAGCTGACAAATGCACCCGCCACTTTCCAACGACTGATGTGTCATGTTTTTTAGGAATTCTTACGCAAGAATTTGGAAGTTTATGTCGATGATATATGTACTCATTTGAATATGAGGTAGACTAATATCCCAAAACTAAGGCACATATTTGACAAATGTTGAGAATATCAGGTTTGTTTGAACCCAGAAAAGTGCATTTTCATGGTCAGGCAAGGCAATATTCTAAGACACATTGTGTCAAAGAACGGAATTTCAACAGATGAAGAAAAGGTGAAAGTAATTGCAGACCTACCTAGGACAAATAATGTAAAAGAGGTACAGTCCTTCATGGGTCATTGTGGTTATTACAAACGATTCATACACATGTATGCTATCATAGCCAAGCCTTGTACTCTCTTTTGACCAAGTTCAAATGGACAGAAGAATGTGAAAAATCATTCAATGAACTTAAACGATGCTTGTGCTCAGCACCAATATTAACAACCCCGGATTGGATTAAGCCATTCCATGTACATGTGGATGCATCCAACTATGCCATAGGATGTGTGTTGGCACAACCTGTGAATGAGGGCAATGTAGATCTCCCTATAGCTTATGCAAGTAGGCAGTTGAATGCAGCAGAAAGAAACTACACCACTACAGAGCAAGAAGGATTAGGAATGATCTACACGGTAAAGAAATTATGGCATTATTTGTTGGAAAATAAGTTCAAGTTCTTCGCGGATCATCAAGCATTATTGTACTTACTCAATAAGCCTTGTAATACTGGATGATTAATATGTTGTTTTCTATTGCTCATGGAGTATGACTTTGAAGTCATAGTCAGGAAGGGAAAGACACATCTTAGAGCTAACCACCTCTCAAGATTAACTTTGGGAGAAGCTCCTCAAGGAATAGTGGATGAATTACCTCATGCATATTTGTTTAAACTCGAAATAGTACCTGAATGGGCTAAGCCCAAGAATCCAAGGATTAGGATCAAAGAAGGAGAAATCACGAGTCATAAAGATATCAAATGATAGCAGGAAGTATATATATAGGATAATCAGAAGATTCTTGCTTATTGTGTAGACGAATTAGAACATGTGAATTGGTTGCCATTAGCACATGTAGGTGCATTAAAGCAACATCATTCAAAACATCGTACATTGTAGACTCTGCATAGATTAGGAGTATATTGGCCTTCTATGGAAGCAAATGTCTACAAGTTGTGTAGAGAATGTCCTATCTGTCATGACAGACCACTGGTAGAACATGCCACATTATATCACATGTCTTTCACACAAGAATGGAGTGAACCTTTAGTGACGTACTTATGGACAAAAACATTCCCTCAAGGAATGACCTTAGCATGACAATGCAGTCTAGAGGAGGAAGATCAAGACTACTCACTTATTGGTGACAATCTATACAAACGAGGACGAGACGGATACCTAAGATAGTGTGTTCATGAGAACGATTACTTGAGCGTATTGGAGACTGCACACCAAGGTGTTGTAGGAGGTCGTTTTGGTCCCGATGGGATAATTAAAGTCATATTATTTGCAAGATTATGGTGGCAGACTCTTCACATGTATGCACATACCTATGTTAAGAGATGTGATGTGTGCAAAAGAACTCAGTTTCCTACTCTCAGAGATGAAATTCCACTGAAACCCATGATGGGAGGACATGCATTTTCCAAGTGGGGCATAGATTTTGTAGGACCCATTAACCCCCGTGCAAAAGGTACTCATGTAGAATACATCATCGTTGCAACAAATTATCTTACCAAATGGGTAGAGGCCAAAGCCACAAAAAGGAATGATGCACACACGATTGCAAAATTCTTATTTGAAAATGTCTTTACAAGATATGGATTGCCTATTGTAACATAATCCTGGTAGGAGATGGTTGAACCACACCCTAAGAGAGAGGATTAGGAAGTAATCCTCAACCATGGCTTTTGGGGCAAGTGGTTAGACCATCACATTCCTAACCAAGAGGTTGTGAGTTCAATTCCTTACATTGGTATCAGAGCCTAGGAAGTAGGCTTGGGCAAGGTGGAATGATCCAATGGCCTCTAAAAAAGGCGCTTGGGCATCCTCTATGTGAAAGGGTAGGAATTGTGGAAGGCGCGCGCATCGGTTTCAAGGATGGACCTTACAATGATTGGGGTGTATCTCTCAATCCGTAGGTCGGATTGAGGCATGTAATATACCGTTGGAAAGCTCTCGGAACGAGCTTTCCAATGAGCTAGCTTGGAAGTGTGAATTCCTTGGGAATACTTGGGTGGCACCTGATTGAGTGTTCAAGATACCAAGCATGGGTGAGAACAAGGTTCAAGACTGAGGTTGAGAACAAGGGCTCGAGACACCAAGGTTGCGAACAAGAAGGTTCAAGACACCAAGGTTGAGAGCAAGGGTTCAAGAGACCAAGGTTGCGAACAAGGTTCAAGAAACTATGCGAGGTTGAGGAACATCAATTCAAGGGCACCTAGGGAGTTCAAGAGGTTGATCACCGAGGCTAGAGGGATACAAGAGTAGATCATTGAGGACAATGATCGACCAAGGGGGGAAGAATGTAACATAATCCTGGTAGGAGATGGTTGAACCACACCCTAAGAGAGAGGATTAGGAAGTAATCCTCAACCATGGCTTTTGGGGCAAGTGGTTAGCCCATCACATTCCTAACCAAGAGGTTGTGAGTTCAATTCCTTACACCTATAGAGCTAGTGAGTGACCGAGGAACTCACTTTCTAAACCAAGTCATTGAATATTTGTTATAGGATTTTATGGTGATTCATAAGAAATCCGCACCATATCATCCTCAGGCAAATGGTCAAGCTCAAAGCACTAACAAGATCCTTTGTACTGTATTGACAAAACTCCTGAACAACAAACGTTTAGATTGGGACAAATAATTACACCATGTTGTTTGGGCATATTGAGTGGCCTACAAGACCATTTTGGTACAACTGAAACCTATGGATTACGCCTCATGGAGCGCGGCACCTCTCCTGGCTTCTGGCCCTAGTGGTGGTGCTCACAGCGTGGTTTGGCCTACTCTACTATGGGTCGATGTTTGAGAGAGAGAGAGAGAGATCTAGATTGGCATGCCCGCGCACAGACAGAGAATGTAGGCACAGAAGCATCACACCAAAAGAGAGAGAGGAGAGGAGCACATGTCAGATGCTATGATGCCTTCACCTGTTGCTTGAGTGGTGTTGAGAGGGCCGTCGAGAGAGGAACTCAATGATGGCGGTGAGCATAGACAGCACCGCTGAAGATCTTGCGGATACAGAGAGAATTGGGTCGCTGCAGATCTTCGATGGCAGTGGTATTGGTAGAAATGCCAGAGAGAGAGAGAGAGCGAGAGAGAGCGACATGGAGAACGCTAACAGAGGCAGTTGTGAAAAGTTGGGCGGTAAAAATCAAAGAGATAGATAGATAGAGAGAGAATGGTTGGTGCGACAGCAGAGCAGACGGAGAGAAAGGCAGTGCGAATTCGTAGGGGAGAGATAGAGATTTCATTCTCCATTTTGTGAATTCTGTTGGTTCATAAGAGAGAGAAGGAGAGAACCCATGAGAGGGTAGAGCTGGCTAGCGATGGTTGTTGGTGCTGGTGGTGTAGAGAGAGAGAGAGAGAGCTAAGCGATGTAAGAGCAGGTAGATGCTCCACATGGAGAGAGAGAGAGAGAGAGAGAGAGAGAGTAGGCGGGCGTCTAGTTAGCACTGTGAGAGGTGGAGATGGGTCCTCGCTTGCTACCACCGTGGAGAGAAGAGAGAGAGAGAGAATAGAGGAAGCACCGATGATAGCTAATTGTCGCAGGGGGGAGAGAGAGAGAGAGAGAAAGAGAGAGAGGACAATCAAAAGCGGTCGGCAGATATGAGACGCACGCTACACTAATGAATTCAATGAGATTTGAGGCAATAATAGAATTCAAATGATGGGATGAGATCGAACACTTTTTGCTGTTAGGTGTTGGACCATTTCCAAGGCATATTTATCGACCAAAAATTCTTGGAGTGGAGGCTATGGTCACACTAAATGAACCATATGAGATTCTAGTTTCATCTTCTTTTTACAAAAGTCAAATGATCAATTACTTGGTAATTCCAATAAGAGACTACCTTTTTGTACCACTCATTTGAGAATATAGAAAGAGCTGTTGACTTCATCCATTACAATGTTCAATGTTGCAAAGTTAATTTTGTACCTTGCAAAGTAGGTAGGGGCCGAAGTACAACCATTGTTCAATGCTATTTGGTCAAATAAAGAAGGACGGTACCTATAAGTATGTCCAATAAAAAAGGCCACTAGGCGGCATCTCAGTGGATGAGTGTTTTGCAATATAGCAAGTTTCAACATTTTGAGAAGATAGGTCATCTATATATTTACCTGTATAGCAGGCATGGCCATTGTGCTCTTTGAAGGGAAAAAGAGGGAGAGAGAGAGAGGAATAAAGAGAGAAGAAAAGAAAGGAAGAAGGAGGGAAGAGAAAGGAAAAAGAAGAGGGAAAGAAAAAGAGGAAAGAGACGAGGGAAAGAAAAAGAGGAAAGAGAAGCGGGTAGGAAAAGAAGAAAGAAAGAAAGAAGGAGAGAAGAGAAGGAGTGTTTGTGTGTGGAGGCCATGTGTATGTTTTTGCACATGAATATTTTCCTCCATATGCTCTAATGGTACTAATGATTTTTACCTCTCCGTGGATCTTGCTTGTGGATCTTCTTTCGAGGTTATTGCGTGATTGGAAGTAAAGTGAAGAAAAGATCTTGTCGTGAAGACTAGAAGTAAAGCTTGGACTGCAAAGACCAAAGATAAGACTCGTGGGTGCCTTCTCGCACTGTAGCAGGAAGTCTATATTGTATTGCCTGATTAGCACTATAGCGGCATATTGTATCACCGATCCGCACTCTAGCGGCATATTGTATCACTGATCCGCACTGTAGCTGCCTACATTTGCATTCACCAACCCGCACTGTAGCGGCCTATATTTGTATTCACCGATCCGCACTGTAGCGACCTATTGTATCACTGATCTGCATTTCTGACATTTGTTGGAGGACTCCAGTTGCATTTACACTGTATCACCGAGCATTGTTGTTTCATTCCGCACTGTATTTGGATTTTTTATCCGGGACGGTTACACGGGTGCGAGCTTTCACCTATGCTTTCTCTTTCGAGGCACGGGCCTACGACGTGTGATATGAGTCACCATACTGAGGGCGAGGCACCAAGCACATGGATGCTGCTCGCCGAACAGGGAGTGCGACCCACACCGGGCCCTGATCTAACCCTGCGCCACTCTTCCCTCCTTGCCTCCTTCCTGACATGAAGCGAGGCAGTTGCCCAGTGATCCTCGACAGGCCACCCACTCCTTGAGAAGAGAAACAGGAACCTCGGCATCGAATCATATATTCCAGGTACTAGCATTTCAAGTTCTTTGAATTTTTTCATTGTTTCACATACACTTTGAACAGAAAGAGTGTTTTGTTGCTTGAGGTTGAGCATCCACATTTTGCACTAGTTTAGTCCATACGCCTATGCATTTATTTTCTTGCTTAGACTAGGGATTTGCTATTTTCTTAGCTTAGATAGAACGTTAGATACATTAGGAAAACATCATAAGAAAGAGGGAAAAAATACATTGAGATTTTTTTTGGGATTTAAAGAGAGAGTAGTTACATCAGACTTTGGCTTAGCTAGAGCATTAGACTGACCTCCACCTCCTGGCTCATGACCCATCCAGTTTCTTTTCTGATCTCTACTCTAAGCTAAGAGAGATAGTAGAGCCACTCACACTAGACATCGTTCTGAGCTCTAGGACAGACCAGAGAAGAGAGATGGAGGAAGTATTCAAGGAACTCGTGATAGAGAAACAGGGGGCTCGTGTAGTCCAAGCGGTTTTGAGAGAGAAAGACAAGTTTATAGGTTTGAACGTGACTGAATACCTAGAAGTATTTGAGGACCAGGCACAGATCCATGGTCTACCGGAAGAAGTGTTTGCACACTACTTCACACGGGTAGTTTCAGGATCTATTCTAGCATCTATTACAGTGCACATAGCAAAGCCCTGGGCCAATTTCAGAAAAGAGTTACATAAGCTGTTTTATCTAGAAGATTTTTCCCAACATAGTAGAGAGTGGTTCCTATGGTGGGTAAACTCCCCAAAACCCATTGCTTCCCTGACTCATCTATTGAATGAATTCTTGAGAAGATATGCCCAACTTGAATAGGCCAATTTAGATGCATTGAAGCTTGACCTAGTCATTTTCTTCCTTAAGATCTTAAGCCCTAAAGACAAGACTGAGGTGGAGAGAAGGATAGAAGAGCTTGGTAAGAGGTTTGGGTTGACAGAAGACTCAGCTGTAGTGAAGAGAGAAGTGGAAGTGGTTTCCCAGATGAGGCAATGCCAAGTGGTATTATATGATAGACCTACAGTAGTAGCTCCATAACCACCTAGAGAAGCTTCGCTTCCAATGATTCTGAACGTGCTTACAGCATCAGCTTCTGCTAATGTTGCATCCACTTCCCAATCACCAATAGAGCTACAGCTTGAGATTCTTAGCCGACAAAGAGAATTTGATGTCAATGCAAGCGTCAATGTCAAAGGAAATGGCCAGCATTCATAATAAAGTCTATTCTATGGGGTATCAGGACGCCACTCCTCCTCAGGCAAGTACCAGTTATGCAGACGTGATACAAAGGAATAGTATGCCCATTCCGAATATGCAAGGTTATGTAATTCCTCAGTCTGCACCCCCAGTGCGGCTCGTTTCCCAGCAGACACGTGCACCACCAGTTCAGCCCAGGTTTAGAGAAACACTAGGCCTTTCGAGAGACGAGTGACTGGTGAGTTTGGAGGGGCAAAGAGATGTGTATGGTGTGACACGTAGAATCATTTCTCCTATGCATGTGAAGAGCTTAAGCTAGTAATAGATATAGATAAGAAGTTGTGTGACTTCAGGACCCGCCTTCCTCTATTTGTGAATTGGGGAAAGGTGGGGATGAAGAAACTTCATGAGAATCTATCAGGCAACAATGCAAGCACATCCGTAGCATAGCCAGAACAAAAACAAAGAGGTTCCTAGGCCACTACCTCAAAGAAAATATTCTATTGAGGCTTTATTGAGTTCCAAGGATGCGATTATGCAGAAGACTACCTGGAAGTCTCCTCTAGATCAATTCTCGGTCTACTCGCATATAGGCAACATAGAAGAAAAGAGGAAGAGGGATGAGAGCCAGGAAGAGGCTAAGCCAGAGAGGAGAGTTACAAGGAAGCAAAGCCAAGAGGCTCAAGATAAGGCAAAAGATCCCGAAAAGAAAGTGCAATTTAAAGAGCCTGTTGCTTCTCAGGCAAACGCAAAGAAGAAGGAGATAAAGGAGGGAAAGAGGCTAGTTGGGCCAATTAAGATTCAAGAGCCAAGTAAAGAGAAAGAGAAAGAACAAGAGCCCATTCAAAAGATTGATGAAACTCAAGAGAATATTCAAGAGAAGGATAAAGAGAAGAAGAAGAAAAAGAAGAAGGCCCCAAAGGCGGTATTGATTTCTGAGTTAGAGAAGAAGAATAATGTGAGAGAGATATTACATGACATTCTATTAAAGAGCCAAGTGACCATGTCTTTGGAGTAGGTTTTCTCTATAGCGAAGCCTGAATTCAAGGGCAGCTTTATTAAGTTGATAAAGAGGAAAAGGTTTCCATTACTTGAAGATTTGGAGATGGAAGAGGCGACTGAAGATACACAAGTAACAAATGAAGCAATAGCCTTAAGTTATACTTCTGATGATGAGGATGATGAGGTTGCTAGGTGCCATAAGAATTCCTTATGTCCTATTACACCTGATGACGAGATGAGAAGGATAGAAAGTGAGTATACCTAGACTTTCTGGGCAAGAGGGACACTGAAATGAAGATGAAATTAGGAAGCAATGAAGAGTCATGTTTTGCTTTGGCCCTGATTGATTCAGGGTCAGAATTAAATGTGATCTCAAAGAAGCTTTATGATCAGTCGTTGTGCTATATGTCAACAGTGATAATATTCAGAGTGCTTAAGATATCTAAATGACCCAAGTTTTGGCTGCAACATAGAGCCGATAGCAAAGAAGAGAAAGAAATTCATCGAACAACCATATAATTTCGGGGCATGGTTGTCTCGTGCTATGGTATTCTTAGCTTCATTCAAGTTGTAGTAGTTCAATAGCCAGAATTAACGACTAGAAATCGATTGTTCTTCTTGTTGACAATAGAACATAATTTCTCTGATCATGTACTTTAGTCACGGTGGTATTGAGTGCCTTGATTGCAAGGTTAATGAAAGCTTATAAAAGCTTCCCCACTAATCAATGTATTAAGAGTTGTGTTAAACACAGAATCAATGGAACTTTTTCAACAATCTCTTACTAGGAAGTTTTCATCAGGCAATCTCTTGATGGGTCTACATGATCCTCTTTGATTTTCATCTGCAGAACTGCCTTCCTTCATTTCTACTAAGATATGGAAGCAATCATACTGACGATGGGTAGTTTGGATTTCAATTTTGCGATAATATTTTTCTGCTGGCCACCGCGGGTACGGTACAACTGAAACTTGTGGATTATGCCTCATGGAGCGACACCTCTCTATTGGAGTTAGACGTCTATGGAAGCACGTGAATAGCACGAGGAAGAAGAAGAAGCTTGGAGCACAACACACAATATTGAATGTATTACTAGAGAACGTACAAAGATAAGTAGCCCATTAGGGCAATAGGCGTATATACAAGCCGGGAGAAAAAACCTCCTAAAAAGGGAAAAAAGTGCCATGTCGGTCCTAGAGTGTTCACACACATCACTACCTAAATATATCAACAAATCCCCCCTGGGAGTGATGCACTAAACAAGGAGCTAGCACTCATGTATAAGGAAGTGCCAGGCTAAAAGAAAGTAAGCCTAAAGCTTTGCGAAAAGCTTCAAACTTCTCCCTAGGCAGAGCCTTCATGAAAAGGTCTACAATGTTCTCTTGTGTGGGCGCATATGCCAACCTGATCTCCCCAACAGAGAACCTCTCCCTAACATAATGATAATGCACCTCAATGTGCTTAGTGCGAGCATGAAACATAGGGTTCCTCGCAACTCCCAGTGCACTCTGACTGTCACTGAAGATGGTGGTGGCAGAAGATTGACCAACACCCAAATCAGCCATAAAGCATCTGAGCCACACACACTCAACATTCGCTGAGAGCATATGGAGGAAAATATTCAAGTGCAAAGACATACACATGATCTCTACACACAAGCACTCCTTCTCTTCTCTCCTTCTTTCTTTCTTTCTTCTTTTCCTACCCTCTTCTCTTTCCTCTTTTTCTTTCCCTCGTCTCTTTCCTCTTTTCCTTTCCCTCGTCTCTTTCCTCTTTTTCTTTCCCTCGTCTCTTTCCTCTTTTTCTTTCCCTCTTCTTTTTCCTTTCTCTTCCCTCCTTCCTTTCTTTTCTTCTCTCTTTCTTCCTCTCTCTCTCTTTTGCCCTTCGAAGAGCACAATGGCCATTGCTGCTATACAGATAAATATAGAGGAACTATCTTCTCAAATGTTGAAACTTGCTATATTGCAAAACAGTAATCCATTGAGATGCCGCCCCGCTCACTTGTACAAACCATTCTAAATGGTCTTCCTGATTCATATCAGAGATTTGCTTCTACTCTTCGGTTAATGATGAAAGGCAATCCAAATGCCTTGTCATTTGAGGAGTTAGTCTCCGTTCTATTGTAGGAAGATCAGTCCAAGCAGAACAGGTCCATTATATGTGTTGCAAATCAAGCTTTCCTGGCTAGTCAGAAGGGCAAAGGCAAATTGATCTCTTCAACTAGTACGTAGAAATCTGCAAATGTTGCACATTCAAAGAAGGACGATAAAGATGAGAAGAAATCAGAAAAGCTGAAATTGTTTTGTAAGTACTGTAAAGGGAATGATCATATAATAAAGAACTAACCAAAACCGGCTACTAAAGAGGCAAAGAAGAAAGATGCTGGAATGGTTGTTGCAGAGGCCTCTACACCAAAAAAGTCTACTAATCTTGTGTAGGAAGAAGAATGGGTGTTTACTATTGTCTGCAGTTTTGACCCATCCGCTCATGAGCAGTGCATGTCTGCAATAGACTCAGATGTTTGCCAATATTTTGACAGTGGGGCGACCAAACATATTACCTCGCAGTGCAGTTTCTTCTCTTCACTCGAGCCTGCCCCTACAGGGAATACTATTACATGTGCCAACAACTCCTCTTATCCTGTTATGGGAGTTGATAAGATCATTTTGACTACTATTGATGGTAGTTCTTTCACTTTTTCATATGCTTTATTTGTGCCAGGGATCAAGAAGAACTTGTTATCAATTTCTACATTAGCCAAGATTGGCTTGGTTGTGAAATTTGTTGATGACACGTATATAGTTCATGATCTGTCAAATGGCAATGTGATTATTGCTTCTAGCATTTTATGTCATGGGATGTATAAGCTCATAGACTATGAAAGATCTCTGAATGATTCTGCATGTGCAGTACATGATTCTCAGGCTATGTCAGATGCAAAGCTTTGGCATGCATGCTTTGGTCATCTGAATTTTGCTAGTTTGCCACGCCTGTAGATATCTGAAATGGTGTCCTCTTTGCCCAAACTTGAGGCACCCGGAAAACATGTTTGTGAAGGCTGTATTTTGGGCAAACTGCAGCGTTCCTCCTTTCCAAAAGATGGTTCAATTCGGGCTACTCAGAAATTGCAGCTTGTACATAGTGATGTATGTGGTCCTATGCAGACACCTTCTTTTGGAAATCATCTTACTTCGTGACTTTCATTGATGATTTTTCCAGGCATGCATGGGTATATCCATTGAGGCAAAGTCCGAAGTGTTCATGTGCTTCAAACAATTTTTGGTTTTGGCTGAAAATCTGTCAGCATGTAAAATGGGCACCCTCCGTTCAGATCAAGGGGGGGAATATATGTCTTCTGATTTTAATGCATTTCTGGCTGAACGTGGGATAAAACACTAGTGTACAGTGTCGTATACACCTCAACAAAATGGATTTGCTAAACGAAAGAACAGGTTACTCATGCAGATGGCAAGGTGTATGGTCAAGGGTCAGGCTTTACCACATAGTTTCTGGCTTGAGGTTGTCATGTGTGCAGCATATGTACTTAACAGGTGTCCCACTAAAGCGATGCAATCCATCACTCCATATGAGGCTTGGCATGGCCGCAAGCCATCTGTTGCACATCTAAGTATTTTTGGTTGTTTGGCATATGCATTAGTGCTTGAACAACATCGCAGAAAATTAGATGATAAAGCAGTAAGATGTATTTTTGTTGGGTATAGTTTTGAAAGTAAAGGCTATTGTCTGTATCATCCACAGAGTAAATGCATTTTGGTTAGCCGTGATGTTGTTTTTGTGGAAGATGCTATTCAGCCATTACTTTCATGTACCAAGGAGACATCTGTTAGCTCCAAAGACATGTATGATACTTTGCTGCCTCTTTTTATAGGTGGATAGTCTAGTGCTGGTCCTAATGAGGCAACTTCTCAACCTTTGCAGGTTTCATGTGATGATGTAGATCATCCGATTTCTGATGCAGATTTACATGATGCACTTGTTGATGAGAGAGTTGATATTGAGCAGGCAAAAATTATGCCAAAAGGGCTGGTGTAGACTTTGCATGACAGTAAATTAGATGCACCTCTGCCATACCTTACTCGGTCAGGCTCTCATAGTGCGTCTTTTGCATCAGATTGCTATGCTATGGCTGCCTCTAGTCTCTGTGATGAGACTGAACCTGTTTCATTTGAAGAAGCACAAACATAAAAAAATTGGATGGCTGCTATGCAATCTGAATATGATGCAATAGTGAAGAATGGTACTTGGTCTTTATGTGACTTGCCTCCTGGCAAGAAGGCCATTAGCACTAAGTGGGTATACAAGCTGAAGCATAAACCTGATGGTACAATTGACATGTATAAGGCTAGGCTTGTTGCAGATGGTTATGCACAGGAAAGAGGCATTGATTTTGATGAGACCTTTGTACCTACATGTCGTATGACTACTGTTCGAAGCATCTGTGCACTTGCAGCTCATCATGGTTGGAATGTACATAAGTTGGACATTAAAACTACATTTATGAATGGTGACTTGCATGAAGAAGTGTATGGTTTTGAGCCACGTGGCTTTGTGCATAAAGGGCATGAAAACCAGGTGTGCATGTTAAAGAAGGCATTATATGGTTTAAAGCAAGCACCACGTGCTTCGTATGAGAAGGTACATGCCTATCTGATTGCACATGGTTTTGAGAGTCCAACTGAGAGCACCTTATATGTTAAACATGCTAATGATGTGCTTTTGATCATTGTTGTCTATGTTGATGACATGCTGCTCACTGGTCCTATTGAGAAGCATATTGCTGATTTTCTGGCTCACGACCTCCTACAAAACTATATCACGCAGGCCCCACAACAAGGATCTATCAGGGATGACAAATGCAAGAGGGAGGGGGTGTTCGCAGTAGCCAAAGGCACAGACAACAAGCAAGCATGTGAAGGCAGATAATGACAAAGTCGTAGGGAGCCAGGCGGTTTATTTTTTCCAAAGAAACATGTTTTATATCACATACTCAAAACTCCAAATAGTGATTTTCATCACTCTTGTATCATATGTAACATAGAAGCACACATTTTTGTAATTATATGCTCCCTTTTGTGCAATCCAAGGAGTCCCTAAGCTTGAGGAGGTTAGATAGAACAAGAATACCAATTTTGGCTATTTTTAGATCTCGTTTACATTCTCAAATAGTCCCTAGAACCTAATTTTTAACTATGCTAGACACTAGATCTGAAACTGATCAAAGCTAGTCAAAAAACTATAAATAGAGCTAGAGAGCTCATTTTTGAGGTTAGATAGTGTGAGCTAGTGTAGATAGTGTGTTCAACTGATCTTGAGCTTCTAAGAGTGTTCTTGAGTAATAGAATCTACTTTCCACCTTCCATTGTGTCTTGTTTGTCTCTTGCTTATGTGTGTATGTGTGTGTGCATCTCTATGCTTCTCACCTTCACTCTCACTACATCTTGCATTCACGATCTTCATATCACTCCTATCTCTTCCATGGATTGACACTAAGGAGGTGGAGCTTCTTAACGTGGTGCTTACCATTGTACTAAAGCAGCACTAAGCATCACAGATGGATGGTCAAAGTGAAATGTTCAATCGAATACATGAAGATATGTTATGAGCCTACGTGTCTTCAAATCAAACTAGCTGGGAAGAATATTTAGCTTTAGTTGAGTTTTCTTACAATAGTGCTAACCACTCAACAATAATCCCTTTATGGTAATGTACAGATTCCAGCCAAGGGCATCGTATGTAGTCAGATTGCAAAATGAAAAGTTCCAAGCAGTTAAAGATTTCTTCGAAGATATGAACTTTAAGCTAAAAGTAACTAAGGAAAACGAGAGGAAATCCCAAGATATAGCTAAATCATTTAGCAACCCTCGAAGGCGAGACATTTCCTTTCAGGTTGGAGAACAAGTATATTTAAAAGTCCCAAAGAAATATGAAACTTTGAAAGCAAAACCAATTTGTAAACTTTGTCCAAGATTTTGTGAACCTCTTAAGAGTCCTAGGAAGATTGGGACTTTGGCTTACGAGTTGGAACTTCTTGATGATTTTCTACTTCATCCAGTATTTCATGTTAGTATATTAAAAAGGAAAATGGATGAACAAGACAATCTTGTATCTTGAGATATAATAGTCCAACCAATCTCCCTTTAGAACATCCCTCACCAACCAGAGAAAATCACTACAACAGATCGATGGTATACCGAGGTTTTTACCGAGGAAAATGAACGCGGCTTTATTTGCCACAACGCCGGTGTAAAGGTCGGTTTGCACGTCGGTACCAAAGAGTCGATATAGGCGTCGATATAAATGTCGGTATAGGCATCGTATATGCGTCGGTGTATGCATCGGTATAAACGTCTGTATATGCGTCGATACCCGGCTTCTGCTGCATCGCCTCTTGGGTGTACCGACGGTTATTCCGATGACACTACTGGGAGTACCGTCGCATATACCGACGACCATACCTGCAAATTTTCTTTTGGGCAGAGTGTTTTGTCTTTTGCTACAGCAACATTACCATGATGTTGCTTAACAAAAGACAATACACTCTGCCCAAAAAAAACCAAGTACATGTGATGTGTACTCTAATGACAACCGAAATATGATTTCATGAAACAGAGTATTATTGTACACAAAAGAGATAATCAGAATGAACAATGAACCATGTACAAAAGAAGTTATATATTTCAATAATGAAGCATGTACAAGAGTGTGGCAAACCACTGTCATATATGACGCTTTTACAAAATGTGGCAAAGCAATGTATTGCCATATGGAAATCAAATACAAAATATTGGTCTTCCACTGCCATACACATGCAAAGAACATTCCATATCAACAGTCCTGCAACAAAGAACATTAATGGAATGAGATAAATTCACATGAAAATTACAAACAACAAGTAAAAACCAAGTTTATAAATTAATTACCTCATTGCAAATGCTCCCATGAAACTACCGCACCGTGTCCCTCCAAGTCCTGCAATAGTGCAGTCAACCCATGACTATATCCGTAAGACTCCTCCGATCGTGTTGGAGGACGACCCATTGCCAGCTCCTGAAACAAATATAAAAAGATTAGAGAAACATATATGAGAAATTTAACACAAATAATTTCAATAAATAAAATGGTACTTACAAACTCATGACGCATCGTGTCATATCCGTCGCTGCCCAAATGTGACAGTCCAATCATGTCTAGACGTGTGGCTACGGCATTTTGCTACTGGCAATATCGATCAGGAGTCTGCTGCTGCTCGTCACGAATCATGTCCCACTCCTCAGCATCTAACCATACAGGCTTTGGTAAGCCTTCTCTGAATGCATCACGAGCCTCGGATCGTCGATGCGACATGACCTCACATGCGGTGTGCAAAATCCACTCTGAACTGACAATTGACTGTCCATCGGCTCATCAGAACTCCTGGTAAATCGTTTGTATGATATAATTCTTCCGATCTTTATCCTGTTCACTCCATTTCAGCATGATGGAGTGTCCAAAGTGGATGGAGTAAAGCTGTCGTATGCGTGCACGCATTGCTTTGCCAGCCGCATCCATCGATGGAGCTCCATCTCAGATACTAAACACCTTGGAGTCATCATGGTCATGAGCACCCCGAGGTGTATATACTGTGTGGTGTACTGCGTGGTGTACCTACATCTGAGGTACTCGTCCTAGGAGTAGAAGCGGGCGACACAATGTCCGTCGCACTGCCTCCACAACAACCGCCTCCTCCGCCTCCAGACCTATCTGTAGATCCACTCATAGAACCTCCTGATCCAGAGAGTGACCTTGATCTACATGACGGGCCAGACCCTGTATGGCGCTGAGGTGTCGAACACACATGTCTACTAGTAGACCCAGTAGGAGATGGCTGCAAAGATGGTCGTGGTGGAGTCACAAAGCTAGGATACATACCTCCTACGGGAGTAGCACCACCCGCAGGAGTGACACCAGCAGGAGTGACACCGGCGGGAGTGAGGCCAGTGGGAGTGAGGCTGGCAGGAGTAAGGCCGCCAGGAGTGAGGCCGGGAGGAGTGCTACCACGAGCGATCCAATACTGTGATGCATCGGCCATATACGCAGGAGGGACCTGAGAGATGAACTCCAAAAACTGCTCCTCTGTCATGGAATGTGGAGTGGCTGGAGGACTGTCTCCCATCGTGCTCTGTAATAAAAGAACTCAAATAATTAGCATGCGATAAGAAAAATAATATAGGGAATAAACAAAAAAAAAACCAAAAATTAGTACGTACAAGTGTTTTATTAAAAAGTCCTCTATTCTAGCATCCTCTTGAAGATCCGATGCACCGAGAATATCTATCTCTATATTGATGGCTTCTAAATCACTTGCTATGCTGGTGTCCTCTTGATCATCCTCTATTGCTTCGTCTTCTCGAACAATGACCTCTTCTTCAATGACCTCTTCTTCTCGAACAATGATCTCTTCTTCCTCAACTATCAAATGAATCTCTGAGTCCACTAGAGATGGACTTTCTTCTACATCTATGTTTTCAAAAATTTGTCTACTACGTGGAGCGACTTGTAAAACAAATAGCCACTCTGGGTCTTTTGAATCTGGTATAAAAACAACTTGCTCACAGTTTTCGGGAAGTACAAATGTATCCCTTTCATCTGTCCACAATCTTGTGGAGTCGACTTGAAGCGAACCGCTCTTATCCCGTCTCACTGTTGCGTTTCTTCCAGAGGTGACTACTTTGAACCATTTCACGTCAAAAATAAAGTAATCAAACTTTCTGAAAGATAGTTTCAAGATGTCTTGAATCACACCATAATAATCTAACTCGCCTTCTAGAGCATTATCATCTCTTGCACTCGCTCTACTTTTTTGCAAAAAATTCACCATCACTCCACTATCAAAAGTAGACCTATTTTGATCGATTCGTGCGATTCGAAAGTGTCATCCATGAGACCATAGTGCACCGTATTTAATATACTCCCAATCACATCCTTTTGCGAGTTCTTCTTCTTCTTCAGAGATATCTTCACCCGCTGCCTTTGCTTGTGAAACCGCTGCATCCAGCCATCTGCTCGTTGGAAAAGGTGGGAGAGGTCGAAGATTTTCTGGAAGAGGCAAAAATCGAGTGGAACGATTTCTTCGAAACTGAGCTCTTTCCTTTGCGTTAGTTTCCTTGGCAAGTTCATACCTTTCTAACCACTTTTGCATAGGCTCAGAGTTAACTATGCAAAACTTCATTGCCTTCTCTCTGAAAGCTGCATCCATTTTTCTTTGCAATCCTTTACCTTGTGGTTCATCGCCTATGAGATGAACATCTTCATCATCGCTCCATAAGCGAGGCATTTCGGGATCCGATATATGTAGAAACTCAGTTATGAATACAAGAGATTCTTGTACAAGCCATCCCTCTGCCATGCTACCCTCTGGACCTGTGCTCTCTGTCAAACAAACCCTTTTAATGTCTTCATAAAGCGCTCTAAGAAGAACATCCATCGACTATGGACAGTTCCTACTATTGCAACTTCATCTACTACATGAACCAATAAATGAAGTTGAATAGTGAGAATACTTGTGGGAAAGTATTTCTCTACCATACAAACAGCCTTGATAGCATTGAGTTTCGCACTCTCTATGCTATCTCTATTTATCTCTTTAGAAGATATCCACCGTACTAAAGAACTAATTTTATAAATGGTTTTTCGTACATCCTCAGAAAGATAATCTTTTAGGGCTACAGGGAGCACAAACTGTAAAAACTTGTGCCAATCATGAGACTTGAGTCCTGCAAGATCGTCGTTTCGTGTGAAAGCAGTCTTTAGACATCTCATGCATTCAGTAGGTGTACGAAACTCTGAAATTGTTTTCTTCACTTGTTGCTCTTCCATCCTGCGAAGCACCCAAGGAGCTCTTGGTAATGATACTGTTCCATTGGGCTTAGTAATTGCCCACAACTCTGGCATACGACCTCGCTCTTCTAAGTCCTCCCTTTGTGCTTTGATTCCTTTCTTTCCGATCAAAGTTTTCCAAAGAATCTCTCCCACATTCTTGAAAATATGCATCGGGTCTACCAAATGATTGATCACCAATTCACTCCAATAAGGGAGTTCATGAAAAATGGACAACCGTTTCATGCCAGCAACTGGATTTTCTGAATCCCACAGTTGTTTCCAATCGCTAGCTTTCATTTGGTGTTGCGCTTGTCGACCAATTTTTCCTTCACGTAAAACATGTCCATCAGGCAAATATCTATGATGTCCTTCATAGACAGTTTTACGTAGTGCTTCCATGCTTCGAGCCGTGGTCCGCATAAAGGACAAGCATGGTAACCCGAAATCGATAAACCTGAACATTCACCATAACCAGGCCAATCATGCATTGTCCACATAAGTATGCGTTGCACTCGCACGTCTCGTCTTCTTATAGGTTGAGACATGTCACGCACAGTAATCCCATCCCATAAAATGCGCAGTTCTTCCACAAGTGGTGCAAGATATACATCCATGTTTTTTACCTTATACTTACTTAGTACAATAAGAGCTAATAATAAATTACCTTTCTTTGTGGCCAACCATGGTGGGATATTATAATTGACCAAACATACAGGCCATGTGCTCCATGAATAACTGTGTAATCCAAATGGATTCACTCCATCCATAGCTAGGCCTAGACGTATGGACCGAGGCTCACTAGCAAACTCTGGCCACTTACTATCTATGTGCTTCCACGTCTTGGAGGCATGTCATTGCCCTCTGGCAAAAATTGATCTTTAAGAAGACTGCAATAAGCAATTAAAATGATATTAGTAAATGAAGTTATTATGATACAACAATGAAAGCCAATTTGTTCTCCACTTACCTGAACAATTCAATGATACTACTATCTCACCATCCATAAATGGATTGCAGATTGAGCATCGCGAGTGAAGCACATAGTACAGATATCTTTGCTCCATTGTAAAGTGGTAAACGAGCTAATCTTCGCATGTTTTCATATTCTTCATCAACTTCTGATCGTGGAATTTCTGTTGTGTCCATGAAACTCTCGAGACCTTCTTCACCATCATGATCTTTGTCCATCTCATAAAATGCTTCAAGCATCTCTTCCATATGTTCATTGTCTGTAATAGTATTAGTGCTTGCTTGTACGTCTAAGTTCTTTTTTGCTCTCTTTTATCCACGAGAGCTTACCGGTGCAATGTCGTTTGGGTCCATCTGCTCACCTGGGGGACCATGCGAATGATAGAGTAGGTTTTCCAGTCGACTCATATCAAAGGATCCATACTCTCTAACATGTGCAGTACAAATCTACACATGTGTATATACATGTATATATGTATTATATGTGTATGTGTATGTGTGTATATATGTTATGTAGGTGTTAAAACCCTAAAACCCTAATCCAAATGACCTAGAACTAAAACATGTATATATATATATGCATGTGTATATATATGTGTATATGTATATATATGTGAATATAGATAGGTATATAAGTATGTGTGTTTGTGTATTGTATATATATTCACTCTATTTAAAATGATTAAATTTAAACCTATTTTTATATATTTAATCATATATATTTCATTTATTTATTTAAATGACTAGTTCTTATCATATTTTATTATCTATATAATTATCCTACCTTATATATATATTTATTTATATATTCAGATTTTTTCCTTACTTAATCCTATTTTTATATATTTAATTATATATATTTAATTAAATTATTTAAAACACTAGTTCTTTTTATATTTATTTATGTATATAATTATCTTATTTTATAAATATATATATTTATATATTCAGATTTTTTTTCCTTACGTAATCCTATTTTTATATATTTAATTTTATATATTTAATTATATATATTTAATTATATTATTTAAAACACTAGTTCTTTTTATATTTATTTATGTATATAATTATCTTATTTTATAAATATATTTATTTATATATTCAGATTTTTTTTCCTTACGTAAACCTATTTTTATATATTTAATTTTATATATTTAATATTAAATTATTTAAAACACTAGTTCTTTTTATATTTATTTATGTATATAAGTATCTTATTTTATATATATATTTATTTATATATTCAGATTTTTTTTCCTTACGTAATCCTATTTTTATATATTTAATTATATATATTTAATTAAATTATTTAAAACACTAGTTCTTTTTATATTTATTTATGTATATAAGTATCTTATTTTATATATATATTTATTTATATATTCAGATTTTTTTTTCCTTACGTAATCCTATTTTTATATATTTAATTTTATATATTTAATTAAAACCCTAATCTTAAAATTCTAGATCTGAAATACTAAACCCTAAAACCCTGATCTTAAATATCTAGACCTAAAATATGTATATTTCTGTATACATGTGTATATAAAGGCCAATATGGCCAGAGTAACTATGGGAGAAAAACTAAAGAATGATAAAGAATACCTGAGTGTAAGTATACAAACTATACCTCCCACCTAATGGGCATGTTACACAGAATAGAAGCAACTGCGTAAGATCAAGAATCAAGTAACCCCCATCAAGTGACAACAGTGTCCAAAGCTATCCTGTGGTAGAGCTTTAGTCAAAGCATCTGCAACATTATCTCGAGTGTGAACCTTCTCAAGAATAATGCTCTCAGTGGCTAAGCAATCTCTAATGAAGTGATACCTCACCTCAATGTGCTTGGTCTTTGCATGATAGACCGGATTCTTAGCCAAAGCAATGGCACTCTAACTATCACTAAGCAAGTGAGGTACATGCTGAGGTAAACCCATATCACAGGCAAGACGAGAAAGCCACAATGCTTCCTTACATGCCTAACTTGCTGCAACATACTCTTCTTCTATGGTGGAAACAGCTGTATATTCTTGAAGACGAGATCTCCAAGAGATAGCACCTCCAACAAAATAAAAAATGTACCCTGATGTAGACTTATGATTGTCTACACAACCAGCATAGTCAGAATCTGTGTAACCAATAATGGATGCTTTCCCTCTACCTAAGCATAGACACTTGTCCTTAGTGCCACTCAGATATCTCAAAATCATTTTGACCGCTTCCCAATGTTTCTTTCCAGGATTAGACATATATCTGCTCACAACTCCCACTGCAAATGCAATTTCTGGTCTCGTAGCTACCATAGCATACATGAGACTACCAACAACAGACTGATAGGGAATTTTGGTCATGAATTCCTTTTCCTCATCTGATTTAGGGTAGTCATCCTTGCTCAATTTCACATATGTGGGTAAAGGTGTACTCAATGCCTTTCCACCCTGCATATTGAATCGGTGAAGTAATTTGGATATGTACTCACTTTGAGACAATTATATGCATCTTTTACTCCTATCACGAGTAATGCGCATGCCAAGAATATGTTTGGCATCCCCCAAATCCTTCATATCAAATGTCTGACTCAACTTCTTTTTGAGAATTGACAAATCATAAGAGGACTTCCCAGCAATCAACATATCATCGACGTAAAGTATCAAGCATATCAAGCTGCCATCAGAACATCTCTTTGTGTAGAGACAATGATCCTCATTGCTCCGAGAATAGCCTTGGGACTTCATAAAAGCATCAAACTTTTGGTACCATTGTCTAGGAGACTGTTTAAGTCCATACAAGATCTTCTTGAGATTACAAACTAGACTTTCCTTGCCAGGAACTACATAACCCTCTGGTTGTTCCATATAGATCTCATTTGTAAGATCTCCATGCAAGAAAGATATTTTCACATCCATTTGGACTAGGTCTAAGTCCTCCATTGCAACGAATCAAAGCAACATGCGCAAAGTAGTCATCTTGACCACTGGAGAGAAGATTTCCTCAAAATCAACACCATGTTGTTGCTTACAACCCTTTGCAACAAGTCGTGATTTATATTTTGGAGAAGCACTATCTGATGTGAATTTCAACTTATATACCCATTTACATGGTAAGGCTTTCCTACCCTTTGGCAAAGGTACTAAGTCCCAAGTACCATTCTTGTGAATAGAATCCAACTCACTCTTCATGGCACGCTCCCAGTTGACATGATCCTCTGTCTGCAAAGCCTCTTTGTAGCAAGAAGGCTCATCGGCATCTGTTAGCATAACAAAATCTAAACCTGGAACATATCTATCAGGTGGATATGAGACACGTGCAGAACGTCTCAATGGTTGCTGAACAGGAACATGTGCAGACTGATCTGAATGGACATTCTCTTGAATATCCCTATGTGCAACATTTTTATGCATGCTAACTGGAGGACTAGTATCCTCAAACACCACTCTTCTCACTTCAACCTCCTTAATGGGCTGTTTATGCATCTTAGACTCATTAAAAATGACATCACTACTTCTGATCACTGACCGTGTTTTAGGATCCCATAAGCGATATCCAAATTGTCCTTCTCGACCATATCCAAGAAAAATGCATTTCTTTGACTTATGTTCCAACTTTTGTCTAAGATTCTTGGGTATATGAACATATGCTTCACACCCAAAAACTCAAAGATGATCATAATATGGTGGTTTCCCTATCCATAACTCTTGTGCCACTTTCAAACATTTGGCAGTACTAGGTGAAAGGTTAATCACATGAACTGCAGTCAATACTGCTTCTACCCAAAAACCTTGTGAGAGGTTTGCATGATGCAACATAGAGACTACTCTATCTTGAATAGTTCTATTCATCCTCTCAGCTACACCATTCTGTACTGGGGTATAAGGAGATGTAAACTCTCTACGAATCCCTCTAGATTGACAGAAAAGGCTGAATTCATGTGAGGTATACTCACCCCCATTATCTGAACGTAAAGCCTTAAGCTTAGTTCCTTTTTCAGTCTCAACTGAAGCAAGCCATTTTCTAAAAGTAGGGAATACATCATCCTTTGATTTGATAGGATATACCCAGACTTTTCTAGTAGCATCATCTATGAAAGTGACAAAATAAAGAGAACCACCTAAGGACCTAGTGGGCATAGGACCACACACATCTGTATGAACGAGATCTAAAGGCTGAATTGAAGAGTCAATGTGCATTCTATGCACATTTCTAGTTTGCTTTCCATATTGACAATGCTCACAAAATGAAAAATCAGAGAAAGATAACACAGGTAAGTAGCCAGAACGAGAAAGATTTTCCATTCCACTACGAGATATATGGCCCAAACGACCATGCCAAATACAAGCCATAGGCTGTTCAGTAACAGCTAACAAGTGTTCTTTCTGTGATACAAATAAAGGATAAAGTGAGCCAACTTTGCTTCTTTTTGCAATAACCATATTGCCCTTTGATATATGAAAGGATTGAGCATAGAAGACCACCTTGTAACCAAGGTCGTCAAGTTGACCAACTGACATCAAACTGCATGATAATTCAGGTACATGACGTACATTATGCATAGTAAATTTTCAACCATCAATGAACTGCACAACCACATCAATCCCCACAACATCACACTGGTAAGAGTCACCAAGTCTCACGGTACCAAGAGACTTTACTGCATAATTAGAGAACCATTCTCTATGTGGTGTCACATGGAAAGAAGCAACAGAATCTAGCAGCCAAGTGTGGGAAAGAGAATCAGCCATAAGTGCCTCAGATGGCATAGTACTATCAAGTGTCAACACATCAGCATCATCAGAAATAGCATTAATTTCTTCAATCTTTACAGTCGAAGTAGATGGTGCAGGTAACTGTTTAACATGCCCATGAACATTCTGTCCTTTACCTTTAGCATTCTTTAATGCATAACAATCTTTCTTCATGTGTCCTTTCTTATGACAATAATGACATTCGATATCCCTCTTCCTTGATTTACTTCTACTCTTATTCCATTGACCATTCTTTTCCTTGTTCTTGCTCCTGCCACGTTGTTGATTCTTTCCTTGGTAAGAATCATGGACATTATATGCATCTCCACTCTGAGTGCCAACCATAGATTTTCTACGAATCTCCTCACTCAAGAGTGCTCCACATATGTCATCATAGACGAGTTTACCACCAAGTGCACTATTGCTAATAGCTGTGCAAAACGTATCCCATGATGATGGCAGGGTGCATAACAACAATACTGCTTTCATTTCATTATCCATATCCATTTTTTGAGCCTGTAACTGGGAGAATATAGCATCAAACTCATTTAGATGAGCAGCAACACTATCTGTGTCCTTCATACGAAGGTCATATAATTTTCTCATCAGATACACTTTATTTGATGCCGTATCTTTTTCATATGTATTGCATAACTTCTTCCAAAGCTCCTCTGCACTTTCACAGTCTAATACTGTAAAGTAAACATTATTTGCCAGGTGCAAGCTAATGGTAGACCTAGCCATTTCATCTAACTCATCCCAGTCATCTTCATCCATGTCAGCAGGCTTCTTTGAAATCCCATTTACTGGCTTCCATTGCCTCCTTTGAATCAGCACATCTTTAATCTGATTCTTCCATAGAGCAAAGTTTGTGCCATCAAATTTTCAGATCTCAAAATGGTCTTTGCCCTGCAAGTTATAGATCCTCCTTGGAACACTAGCACTAGACCTTGATCCACCGGATGTGCCTGAGACCTCTGATGCCATGATCGTAGAGAACTGAATAGAATGATAATGGAGCTAGAAGAGTCCAAACACCAACAAATAAGTGTATCAAGGAGTAAATCGACCACTGTATAGTTGACTAAACTAGAAATCTGGAAAAATTTTGCCAGAGTATCCTCTGCAAAATTAGCATATGACCAGTGTCAAAGTATCATAAAACTGCAAGTATTGACATGTCTACCTGCATAGTGAATCACTGACTCCACTCCATATAATCAGTTACCCAATAGAAGCCAACTAGGCTTATCGAGCACCTATGAACAACTATCATACATCTCCTATGGCGAGGCTGGGTAAGTCTTCCACTTGCATCACCGAAGAGACCCCGACATCTAGGTGTCTCCCAGTTAAGAAAACCTCACCACGACCCTCTTTATCAAACGTAAAAGTCTTTATGCAAAGAACATAATCGCTATATCAATGACCACATGGACGTACATAAGCGGTATCCACAAAAGCGTACATGGTGTGTATGTGCTCAATATATGTAGTAAAATGACACTAAAAAGGCTGAATACACAGCCCAAAAACTAGCCAATAACACTTGCAAGTGTCTGTCAACTCTGATGTTTTAGGCTTTAAAAACCTGCATAAATTTGCAGCGACTGCTCCCACCAAAACTGAAAACCCCTCAAGAAACCTGTAGTTTTACGAGTGTGGCTGAAAATACTGCCCCAAAGGTTGATATTTATTGTCTGAGAAGTACAAGGAACACTCTTCTTGATGTTTGTTAAGCGCGCGTTTGCCGTCAGAAATGCGTTTAAGCTCTTTTCGGGTTCTTGGGAGTGGAAGGGGTCTGAATAAACAGAGGCCCTATACTGGATTTTACCAATTAAACACTCACACCACAGTACCTTAATGTCTAAATCTCTGTTAATATGAATTACCACCAATACTCCGATGGGTTCTCTCATAGACTTCCGAATCATACATGAATTAATACTTTCTCAGTACTCGGCGCACAAGGTAAATACTACCGTAGTACAGACTTACAGTAATTAACTTAACGGAACAATGATTCAATACTTAACTTACTTATTATCACAATCCAGTCTTTACCGTACATGTGCAAATAATCAAACAAAGGTAGAAAGACACATTATTACTCAGAATTCTCAAAAACACACACAACGGAACTACACAAACGTATCGTCCAGACAGACAGTCTGGCGACCCTTCTGGTTGTTACCGAAGCGTCTTTTCATTGATTTATAAATGAATACAACTTTATGCCACGACCTTTTGGTTCGTGCAGAATACGAAAGGGAAAGATTACAATTGCCAATCCGGCGGCTTACACTGGCATGCACGGTGGACTTGAACCCGCAGGTATAATCTCAGGAACTGTAGCAGCGACATCGACCCAAACTTTTGCTTTAATTAGCGACAGCAAAGACGAACATATTTTTTTTGGATTGCGAAGGCGGCAGATGCATTTTAGATTTTTTCCAATCTTTTCTTTTCGATTACGATCACGTACGATCGCTTTAAGAGTTATGCTTTATTGGATGCTTTTCAAGGCTAAAAAAATACTATAAAAGAGCATGCTTGGCTTATTATCTTGTATCCTACACCTAGTATTCAACACAAGCTTGGAGCTTGGACCTCAATAGAGGTGGTGTTTCGTCTAGCACATGGGGTAGCCATGGTGCTAACTTGAAGCATGTTGAGGAGCAGCTATGGAGTTCTTCTTAATGATTCTTCTTGGAGAAGATGAAGGGTGTGCTCACACTCTAGCTCATGGAGAGGAGGTTATCTCTTGTTCATGGCAAGAAGACTTGGTCATTAGCAACTTGATGGTGAGGATCGGCCGTCTACATGTTGTAGTTGAAGATTGTCTTCTACAAGAAGATGTCGGGCTACGTGAAAGACATTGGATGGTGGTTAACATAAGATTTACATCTTATGTTAAGTATTCAGGTACATATTCTCTTTATGCACACAGGTACTACTTGAAGTTTATGGAGGCAGTAACATCCATATCAGGAGGAGTCCTATTCGGCATAGGTACAAGAGAATCAGTACGTATATGCTTTATGCATATTTGGATGAGGTGTTTCAGAAGGTGTGTTCACATGAGTTTGAGGATTTCTGGCAACAAACTTGTTAGCATTCTTTGCTACTTTTTAAGTATGTGATCTTTTCACACACATATCTAACTTAGGGTCTTCCATAGCCTAAGGTTAGATTAGGGTTTTTTGATTATCAGTTTCACATTGATCCTTCCTCTTTCAGTCACTCATATTCACTCTTATATAATCTATAAGGTCACACATCTCATGTATATTCAGATTACTGCCCATACATCTGAATATGTCGTTACATTTGTACATTCACTCATTCATCTATTTCTCATCACATAGAGTGGTTGAGAGTTTTGCTCCCACATTTTACATTGAACATTGGTATATATGATACTATGAGTAAGTGATGGCTTACATAACACCTTACACATGTCGTCTATTCTTTCTCTATCTTTATCTCATCATCTGTATGATTATGTTGTGGTATGTTCATGTTTTGTTAATATTGAAGAATGCTGGAATTAATGTTGTATATACTAGAACTATGGAACCATGGACCTGTGACATGAGCCAAGGGCCTACCTCACTTCCAACAGTCAATTGGATCAGTGAAGGCCAAGGATGGAAGTACTCTTTTGAGTAAGGTTTTGTATGTTCCTACAATTCCAAAGAATCTGATAAGTGTAGGACAAATTGTTGAAAAAGGTTATGAAGTTAGGTTCACTAATGAAGGAGTTTTTGTGGAAGACCCTAGCAATGGGTATAAACAAATTGTTTCAGGGAAGAAAGAAGGAAGAATCTTCACATTGAAGATTCAAGGTAACATTGGTCATGCCTTGTACACTTATGGAGGACATAAGATCTCAGAGTTAGATCTTTGGCACAAAAGACTTGGACATTTTAATGAAAGAGGTATTAAAGATATGGTTAATAATGGTTTAGTGCTTGGATTGCCTAATGTTGCAGGTCAACATATGACATACAGATGTGAGGCATGTCAATTAGGTAAGGCTCATAAGCAATCTTATTCCAAGCATGGTTTTATGTATTCAGAAAAGCTTGAGTTGGTACACACAGATGTGTGGGGACCATCAAAAGATTTCAGTATCAATGGGTCAAGGTATTATGTGATTTATGTTGATGATGCTACTAGATGGATCACTATCTATGTGATCAAAGATAAGTCAGAGGTATTCAATACATTCAAACATTATCATGTGTATGCAGAGAATTACAAGTCAAAAGTTGAAGAGACGAAGGTCAGATGTGTTGGAGATAGACGTCTGCGGAAGCACGCGAACAACACAAGGAAGAAGAAGAAGCTTGGAGCACAACACACAAGACTGAATGTATTACTAGAGAATGTACAAAGATAAGTAGCCCATTAGGGCAATAGACGTATATACAAGCCGGGGGAAAAAAACCTCCTAAAGAGGGAAAAAAGTGCCCCGGCGGTCCTAGAGTGTTCACACACATCACTACCTAAATATATCAACAAATCCCCCCTAGGAGTGATGCGGTGAACAAGGAGCTGGCACTCATGTATAAGGAAGTGCCAAGCTATGTGGAAATCAGTCCACAAAAGGAAGTAAGCCCAAAGCTTTGCGGAAAGCTTCAAACTTCTCCCTAGGCAGAACCTTCGTGAAAAGGTCTGCAATGTTCTCCTGCGTGGGCACATATGCCAAGCTGATCTCCCCAGCAGAGAACCTCTCCCTGACATAGTGATAATGCACCTCAATGTGCTTAGTGCGAGCATGGAACACAGGGTTCCTCGCAACTGCCAATGCGCTCTGACTGTCAGTGAAGATGGTGGTGGAGAGAAGACTAGCCAACACCCAAATCAGCCATAAGGCGTCTGAGCCACACACACTCAACAGTAGCTGTGAAAGCTGCCCTATACTCAGCCTCACAACTGGAAGTGGCCACAGTAGGCTGCTTCTTGCTCAACCAAGATATACATGAGCTACCAAGCATGAAGCAAAAACCACTGGTGGACACATGAGTGTCATAGCAACCAGCCCAATCTGAGTCAGAAAAAGCATGCAAATCTGGTGGTAGTGATCCCCCCTTGGGATAAAACAACCCAAGTAGCCGAGTACCACTCAAGTAGCGAAAGATGCGCTTAACCGCTTTCCAATGCGTGACTCCTGGGCAATGCATAAACCTGCTTATCTGTGAGACCACAAACTGAATATCTGGCCGAGTAATGCATAAGTAAATCAAGCATCCAACAGCGTGCTGATAGAGAACAACATCAAATGCATCTCCAGCATCATGAAGACTCAATCGTAAACCTGTCTCCATAGGAGTGGCAATAGGCTTACAGTCTTCAAGGCCAAAACGCTGCAATAATGTGTCTATATATTTCGTTTGACACAAAGCCATTCCACCATCAACATGCATAAACTGAATGCCCAAATAGTGATGCAAATGCCCCAAATCAGACATCTCAAATGAGGCATGCAAATCAGCCTTAAAATCAGCAATATGTGTCTCAATAGGACCAGTGAGCAGCATGTCATCAACATAGACAACAATGATCAGAAGCACATCATTAGCACGCTTAACATATAAGGTGCTTTCAGTTGGACTATTCTCAAAACCATGTGCAATCAGATAGGCATGTATCTTCTCATACCAAGCACGTGGTGCTTGCTTTAAACCATATAATGCCTTCTTTAACCTGCAAACCTGGTTTTCATGCCCTTTCTGCACAAAGCCACGGGGCTGAAAAACATACACTTCTTCATGCAAGTCACCATTCAGAAATGCTGTTTTAATGTCCAACTGATGTACATTCCAACCATGATGGGCTGCAAGTGCACAAATGCTGCGAACAGTAGTCATACGGCATGTAGGTGCAAAGGTCTCATCAAATCAATGCCTCTTTCCTGTGCATAACCCTTTGCAACAAGCCTAGCCTTATACCTGTCAACTGTACCATCAGGTTTACGCTTGAGCTTGTATACCCACTTAGTGCCAATGGCCTTCTTGCCAGGAGGCAAGTCACATAAAGACCATGTACCATTCTTCATTATAGCATCATATTCAGATTGCATAGCAGCCATCCAATTTTCTGAATTTTGTGCTTCATCAAAAGAAAGAGGCTCATTCTCATCACAGAGACTAGATGCAGCCATAGCATAGCAATCTGATGCAAAGGAGGCACTATGAGAGCCTGAACGAGTACGATATGACAAAGGTGCATCTAATTTGCTGTCACGCAAAGTCTGCACTAGCCATTTTGGCATAGTTTTTGCCTGCTCAATATCAGCTCTCTCATCAACAAGTGCATCATGTAAATCTGCATCAGAAATGGAATGATCTGCATCATCATATGAAACCTGCAAAGGTTGAGAAGTTGCCTCATTAGGACCAGCACTAGCCTGTCCACCTGTAAAAAGAGACATCAAAGTATCATACATGTCTTTGGAGCTAACAGATGTCTCCTTCGTACATGAAAGCAATGGCTGAATAGCATCTTCCACAAAGACAACATCACGGCTAACCAGAATGCGTTTAGTCTGTGGATGATACAGACGATAGCCTTTACTTTCAGAACTGTACCCAACAAAAATACATTTTACTCCCTTATCATCCAATTTTTTGCGATGTTGTTCAGGCACTAATGCATATGCCAAACAACCAAAAACACGCAGATGAGCAACAGATGGCTTGCAGTCATGCCAAGCCTCATATGGAGTGATAGACTGCAATGCTTTAGTGGGACACCTGTTCAGTACATATGCTGCACACATGACAGCCTCAAGCGAGAAACTATGTGGTAAAGCCTGACTTTTGACCATGCACCTCGCCATCTCCATGAGTGACCTGTTCTTTCGTTCAACAACTCCATTCTGTTGAGGTGTATACGGCAATGTACACTGGTGTTTTATCCCACGTTCAACCAGAAATGCATTAAAATCTGAAGACATATATTCCCCCCCTCGATCAGAACGGAGGGTGCCCATTTTACATGCTGACAGATTTTCAGCCAAAACCAAAAACTGTTTGAAGCACATGAACACTTCGGACTTTGCTTTGAGTGGATATACCCATGCATGCCTGGAAAAATCATCAATGAAAGTCACGAAGTAAAGGTAAGTTCCAAAAGAGGGTGTCTGCATAGGATCACAAACATCACTATGTACAAGCTGTAATTTCTGCGTAGCCCGAACTGAACCATCTTTTGGAAAGGAAGAACGCTGCATTTTGCCCAAAATACAGCCTTCACAAACATGTTTTCCAGGTGCCTCAAGTTTGGGCAAAGAGGACACCATTTCAGATTTCTGCAGACGTAACAGACTAGCAAAATTCAGATGACCAAATCGTGCATGCCAAAGCTTTGCATCTGTCATAGCCTGAGAATCATGAACTGCACATGCCGAATCATTCACAGATCTTTCATAGTCTATGAGCTTATACAGCCCACGACATAAAATGCCAGAAGCAATAATCACATCGCCATTTGAGAGATCATGGACTGTACACTTGTCATCAACGAATTTCACAACCAAGCCAATCTTGGCTAATGCAGAAACTGATAACAGGTTCTTTTTGATCCCTGGCACAAATAAAGCATCTGACAAAGTGAAAGAACTACCATCAGCAGTAGTCAGGATGATCTTACCAACTCCCATAACAGGATAAGAGGAGTTATTGGCGCATGTGACAGTATTCCCTGTAGGGGCAGCTCGAGTGAAGAGAAGAAACTGCGCTGCGAGGTAATATGTTTGGTCGCCCCACTGTCAAAGTACCAAACATCTGAGTCTACTGCAGACATGCACTGATCATGAGAAGATGGGTCAAAACTGCAGACAGTAGTAAACACCCATTCTTCTTCCTGCACAAGATTTGCAGACTCTGTTTTTGGTGTAGAGGCCTCTGCAACAACCATTCCAGCCTCTTTCTTCTTTGCCTCTTTAGCAGCCAGTTTTGGACAGTTCTTTATAATATGATCATTTCCTTTACAGTACTTGCAGAACAATTTCTGCTTTTCTGATTTCTTTTCATCTTTATCCTGGTTCTTCGATTGTGCAGCATTTGCAGATTTCTGCTTACTAGTAGAAGAGCTCCATTTTCCTTTGCCCTTCTGACTAGCCAGGAAAGCTTGATCTGCAACACGCATAATGGACCTGTTCTGCCTGGACTGATCTTCCTGCAACAGAACAGAGACTAATTCCTCAAATGACAAGGCATTCAGATTGCCCTTCATCATCAACCGAAGAGTAGAGGCAAAACTCTGATATGAATCAGGAAGACCATTCAGAACGGTCTGCACAAGTGAGCTATCTGGTATAACCTCATCAGCAGAAATCAATTGTTCCTTCAGGTCTTTGATCTTTGTAAGAAAACTGTCCATAGAATCACCTTCATTCATGTGCTCACTCTCCAACTGTTTTCGGAGGTAAGCAACACAAGCCTCATTCCTAGCCTGGTACAAAGTGGTAAGTGTATCCCAAGCATCCTTTGCTGTTCTGCAAGAGCGAATGTGAGGAATAATGACACGTTTGACAGACAAGGCTATCAATGCATGTGCCTGGGCATCTCTGCCATCCCAACGAATCTGCTCTGCAGTAGGTGCAACAGAAACAGCAGCACGAACAGGAATCTGCGGAATATCATCTTCGACACCATCTTCATCAGCTTCAACACCTGTATTTGCAGTACCTCTCGTTACAGGTGTAACAGGACGTCTTTCAACACCTTGCACAATGTTCCACAATCCTTTTGCAACCAGTACATGTCGCATCATGTAAGCCCATAATGGGTAGTTGGTACCATCCAACTTATCCTCAACAACCAACATACGGAATACATCACTGCTTTCAGCCATGGCCGGTGACTAAAATACCTTGATGCACAAAATTGATTGTATCTCAAAAAGTTGAACAGAACTGCCCAGACGAGTTCTGCTAGACCTGTAGCTGACTTCGAGACGCTTAAACTGGCGAACAGAAACTGGTATATACCTTTGGCACAAAAGGACGAAATAGCCTGCACAAGCGCTGCGATAGTGCGTTCGGAGGCCGAAACGAGCTCAGATCGTGATTTTGGCACCACGACGCGAAGCAGTTTTGATCTCGGAAACACCCTGAGTATGCCCACCAAATTTCGTGCGAATCTGAGACTGCAAACGGAGGAGTGTCGACGGCGCCCTAGAAGAAGCGACGACCTGCTCTGATACCAATTGTTGGAGATAGACGTCTGCGGAAGCACGCGAACAGCACAAGGAAGAAGAAGAAGCTTGGAGCACAACACACAAGACTGAATGTATTACTAGAGAATGTACAAAGATAAGTAGCCCATTAGGGCAATAGACGTATATACAAGCCGGGGGAAAAAAACCTCCTAAAGAGGGAAAAAAGTGCCCCGGCGGTCCTAGAGTGTTCACACACATCACTACCTAAATATATCAACAAGATGGAGGGGGAGAGTATTTCTCTAATCAGTTCAGTGATTACTTGTGGAATGCAGGTATAAAAAGGGAAATTACTTGCAGGTACTCTCCTCAACAAAATGGTGTAGCAGAAAGGAGAAATAGAACTCTTGTTGAGTTTGCAAGATCCATGATGAAGGAGAAAAATTGCCCAAATTATTTGTGGGCTGAGGATGTAAATACAGCCACATATCTTATAGATTACCATGTAAAGCTTTGTAGGGTATGAAACCATATGAGGCATGGTGGGGTAAGAGACCTACTGTAGATCATTGCAAAGTATTTGGATGTTTGGAATATGCATATGTGCCATCTCAATTAAGGAACAAATTGGAACCTAAAGCTGAAAAATATGTGTTCATTGGATATGATGATAAGCAGATGGGATATAGGTTGTGGACTCCATCCACAAAACAATTCCTTGTGTCTAAGGATGTTACATGTGATGAGCAAGGTACTTGGTATGCAGGTACACTTAATGTTCATGTAGACGCTGAAGAAATTGTGGATCAAAAGAAAGGTAAATCAAAGGTTCAAGTATTTGATGAAAAGGAGAACAATGAAGTACAGGTTGAAGTTGAAGAAGTGCCAAGGTTTGATCCAGAATGTGATGAACCAGAAACCTGAAGGAGTGGAGAACTGAGAAGGTCAACAAGACATAAATGGCAACCTACAAGGTATAGCTATGACACTTCTTTTTTGGCTACCAAAGATTATGCTTATATGATAAAGTCAGATGAAGACCCTTCTACATATGAAGAGGCAAAAGGTAAGGAGAATTGGGAGAAAGCCATGCAGGAAGAGTATGATGCATTGATGGAGAATCAGACATGGGATTTGGTGCCTAAACCAAATAGTCAGAAGATCATTGGATGCAAATGGGTTTACAAGACAAAGAGATTTGCAGATGGAAGTGTGTCTACGTATAAAGCTAGACTTGTTGTGAAAGGGTTTGCTCAGACATATGGTATAAATTATGATGAGACCTATAGTCCTGTGGCAAAGATGACAACTATCATGACACTCATAGCTATTGTTGCATGTAAAGGTTGGAAATTATGTCAACTAGATGTGAAGAATTCTTTTCTAAATGATTATATTTTAGATGATGTTTTCATGGAGCAACCACAAGGATTCACAGATGAAAGGTATCCAAATTATGTATGTAAGCTCAAGAGAGCTTTGTATGGTTTAAAGCAGGCCCCAAGGGCATGGAATTATAGACTTGTGAAGTTCTTGAAAGAACTTGGTTTCCAAGTATCTAAAGTAGATAGTAGCTTGCTTGTCAAAGCAAGTGATGATGGGTTCATTTACATGTGCATATATGTTGATGATATAATTCTTACAGGTACAGATGAGAAATGCATTCAAAGCCTAAAGAAGCAAATGGAGAAAGAGTTCAAGATTAGTGACTTGGGAGACTTGTGATACTTCTTGGGCATGGAGATCTCATACACTCAACATAGAGTGTATGTAACTCAAGAAAGGTATTTGAAAAACTTGTTGATCAAGTTTAAGATGAATGATTGTAGGGTAGCACCTACTCCAATGGAGGTGAATCACAAATTGAGCAGATATGGAGGAGAAGAGTTCAAGGACATGAAGCTATATCAAAGTTTGGTTGGTAGTCTGATCTATGCTACATTAACTAGGCCTGACTTGTCATATGCAGTTGGAATATTGTCTCAATTCATGCATTGTCCTAGGAAAGAACATTGGATTGCATGACAAAGAGTGCTGAGGTACATTAAGGGTACACTCAAAGAAGGTTTTTATTATGGTTTTACATCAGATACAAACATCAAGATATATAGTAATACAGATTGGGCAGATAATCCTGATGATAGGAGATCAACTTATGGATACTTGTGTTATGTGGGAGATAAGTTAATTTCTTGGTGTTCAAAGAAGCAACACACAATTGCTTTATCATCTACAGAGGCTGAGTACAAAGGTATGGTTGAAGCTACAAAGGAAGTGATATGGCTTAAGACTTTTATGAAGAGTTTTGATATCATCCAAAGTACACCCACTATTCATGGAGATAACATGAGTTCATTGTGTTTAGCTGCTAATCCTGTTTTCCATGCCAGGACTAAACATATTGAGATTCAGTATCACTTTCTAAGAGAGAAGGTGATGGATAAGGAGATTGAAGTAATACATACTTCAACAAAAGACCAGATAGTTGATATGCTAACAAAGAGCTTGGATGGACCAAATCTACAAAGATTCAAAGATATGGCAGGCATAAAGAAGATAGAGAAAACCTCAATTGATGATTGAGGGGGAGCTGTTGCTGTAGGACAATCAACAATTGAAGTTTTGATGAAGGTTTGGAGGTCAAGGACAGAAGAAAAGATCAAGATATGAAGCATGAAGAAAGTACATGTTCAGAGAATGAAGATGTGTATACATATGTACATTAATTTTGAGTTAGATCATTTATACTTTTTAATGGTGATAAAATTGTACATATTTGCCTATATATACAAGTAAAAATATCGTGGAAAATATGAGAGAGCATGTGAATAGAGAAATTAGAAGTTGTATGAGTCATTAGACACTTTAGAAGTGAGTAAGATCTCTCTCATCACTGAGATGTAAAGTTTTCTAGAAATGAAGAAAAGTTGTGCCCGATATTTTTGAGTGTTCTCCTTCTGTGTTGAATCTTTTGTGAAATGTTTTTGTACAAGTCTAAGTCTATAATTGATCGACCTCTGTACAAATTTTCAGCTTCTAATTGTGATCAGGCTAAGAGAATTGAGTGTAGGAACATTTACATGTGTAAATGTAAAGAAGAGAAGTTGTAGGAAGCGCAAAATTCGATGCTAATGTTTTGGTTAGTTCTCCTTCCACAGTGTAAAGTTTTGAGCAAGCAAGCACTCATTCTTTAAGTGGAAGGTAAGCTACGTATAAATAAAAGCATTTGATAAAATGGGTTCTAGTTTGAGAGAACCAAGCTTAAGAAGTTACAGGTGTCAAAGTCGACTGTAAAGAACTACAATTTTAGACATAGGTGACTTGTTAAGATCATTTCTCAAGATCTATTGATTCTTTTGGAATAATTTAAATTGGAGCAGGTGTGCAAACTATAGGCAATAGGTTGTGCAAAGTTTTATAAAAAATTTGTTACACATTTGATAAGTCAATGAGTGAGTTATGTGCAGCAGACTTTCTGTGTAGTCATCTTCTTCACAGTTTGTTCAAGATTTTGGAAATTAAGTATTGATCCTCCAAATTGGTGAAGGTCTTGAGTTACTCTTGATATAGAGATGCTCTAACTTCAAGAGTAGCTTGTTCTTTTGGAGATTAACACTCTCCATCAATGGTTCATTCTTTGCAGAAAAAGAACCACTTGCCATATGGAACACCCAAGGCATGGAAAAATCTCATTAGCAAGCAAGAACAATCTTCTTTAGGTGCACAAGGAAAGGAGGAGGAGTAACAAAAAGCAATGCCTTCAGAGAGCTTTTTGGTTGGTTCTTTAGAAGACAATTACAAAGGACCTCATGCCAAATATAATCAGAAGAATATGACTATCACAAGACAAAATTATCATGTATCAATATCACAAAATGAAAAAGACTACATTTCAAACAGAGCTTTAATATTTGCAATGTCTTTTATTTCTTTGAGAAATAAAGATGTCATGTATGTACATTTCATGATTTATTAAGCTTTGAAAAGAAACATGTCTATAACCATCAGATGACTTTGACCAGAGAACAAATCATGGTTCAATAACAATTAATATTAGGACATGGATCAGTTACACCAAAAAACTTTGCAATGTCTTATATCACATTGGGCAATTTTCTGTATATGTACATTTGATAAGTAATAGAATTTGAAAAAATGAAGTCATTCCTTGAGTCTCTTTAAAGAGCTTGGCTCTGGCAAATCACCTCTATATCTGAGGAACTCTTTTCTCTTGTATCCAGCAATGCTTTTTACATCTGACACCCTTGGAGCCATTGCATAGCTTGAATAACAAAGAAAGTACCCTGCCCTTGAAGCATTGCATCTTGGGGCATATCCAAAAATTCTGAATGCAGCTGCTCTTTCAAGTAGCAAAACTCTGAAAGCATTAAAGGGTATTGGAGTAAAACCCATGTATTTTGATAGAGTCCTCAAGGAGAACAATGCAAAGTCTCGCTCCTCACTATAGTGCTTGTGAATAACACAAAAAGAGTCTGGGTTCAATTTTGGAAGATAGTGGATAATTGAATGAATATCCAACTTTGTTTTGCCTTTCTCTTCTATGGTTTTTCTTGTTCCCTTGCCCCTGACAAGGTAGTTGTCTTCATCAATATAGTTAACTGTGGTAAAAATGAAAAACAAGGTCAGATGAAGTGCAAGCGCGCTTAAGGAGTCATGAAAAGTAACTTGAAACAAACAGACAAAAAGTAAGAGACCCGACTGATGCAAGCGATTAGGGTCTTTAGAGAAATTCAGACGGTCCTTATCGCTTGCATCAGTCGTTATCAACATCTCTTTGTAAATTACCTAGAAACATGTTATTTTTGCTGAAGAAGGTGAATTCTTACATAGCCAGATGTCTATTATAAATGCTGCATACAACTCCTAGACATGACCGATACAAGCGATAAGGCCCATCGGGAAATAATTGATGGGCCTCATCGCTTGCACCTATCGGAACATAAACTATACGCAGAAAACGATGTTTTTCACATGATAAAACTTTACCTGTCATTGCACCATGCAAGTCCAAACATGACCGATGCAAGCGATAAGGCCCAATGAAAAATATCCGATGGGCCTTATCGCTTGCATCAGTGGTGATCGATTTCTCACACTTAAAATGGAGATCTTTGACAAAAGAGATTCAAGCTAAAGATGTTGCATTGGTTGCATCTCATTTCCTAAACCTAAAATTCATGAGAATATATTTAACTACATACCTTGACCTCATCTTCCTCCTCAAGTCCAAACACAACCGGTGCAAGCGATAAGGCCCAACAGAAAATATCCGATGGGCCTTATCGCTTGCATCAGTTGTGATCAATTTCTCACTCTATAAATTGCGATCTTGGACAAAATCTATACAAGCTAAAGATGTTGCATCGGTCGCATCTCATTTCCTAACCCTAAAATTCATGAGAATATGTTAAACAACATACCTTGACCTCATCTTCCTCCTCAATGAGCTCTTTTGAGTCAATACATATTGTTCCTTTGTCCTCAACAACATCCAAGAATGAATAGCTGCACCCAAACAAGTATATTCCAAGTTGCTTCTGATGCTCATCAAACTCTTCATCAGCAAGTATTGGCTTCTCTGAGATAGCTTTCTCAAAGAATTTTGAAAGAGCTTGTGATGAATCTTTGAATTCTTCATTTGACAAATCCAAATCAAGATGCAAAAATTCTTCTTTTCTTTCTCCTTTCTCATTGATGAATCTCCTTGCAACTTCTTCTGACTCAGCTATAGGTGCAAGGCAGTAGTCCTCCCTAAGATTGAAAAGTTCTTGAATGTAAAATAGAGGGATAAACTCCTTTTCAGAGATAAAGTAAAATGGTAGATTTGGGAGAAGTAGGGACTTCTCAGACACTTGAACTTCTTCAGTTGGCTCCCTTATTGCAGTCTCTGCTTTAAAAGTAGCCACATCAAAACCTTTGACCTGCTCTTCTTCTACTTGGAGATTGATGTCCTCAACTATCTCCATGACACCTTTCATACTTTTTGAGCTTCCCTCAAGTGTCAGCTCTAAGAAAGGCTCGTCTTCAACATAAACACTTTCCTCCTTTTCAACTGAGATGTGATCAAGCCATATCAAGAAAGCAATGTTTAAAGGGAGCAAGCAGTAGTCCTTTTCATGCTCTAGGCATAAATCTAGCTTCCCTGGCAAAGGGGATATCCTTTTGCATTTTCTTGTGATTTTTGCCCTATCTCTTGGATTCTTCCCAAAGATGTGAGGATGGACATACATTTTCTAAGAAATAGAAAGAATATTTCCATTGATCAACCCCAAGAAGTTCTCCCACTCATCCTTAAGAAAACTTTTTGATTTCTCTAGGAGTTTTTCAAAATCAATCTTGGGGTTGAATATCATCATTGCATCAGGAAAGTAATCTACAGTTAAACCCTCTTGAACCATGAAATCAAGTAGTTTCTCTGATGGAGAGACACTAAGGATATCATTCATTCCCTCCATCTAAGCTGGAACTTCTCTTGTATGTCCTAGAGGAGAACACAACCAATGCAAGCGACTCAAGCTAGTCAATGTGGGTCAAATGGGGAAAATCGCTTGTATCGGTCGTGTCGGGATGAAAGAAAAATGCACACGAAAATGAGACAAATTCTATGAAGGTTCAAAATTTGAATTGATGAAGGGAGTTGCTATTTATAGGCGAGGAGGGAGGGAGTAACAGATGATGTGGACCAATCAGTGAGTGCCACATGGCAAAGGTACGTTGGGAATCCCAACAGATAGATAATGATCATGCCACATTGCAAAGAACGTTGGAATTCGTAATGGCTATATGACATGGACCAATCGTAGCATGCCATGTGGCACCAATGGGCAACTCAATTTTGAGACCTATTTAAGCTTCCCTATTCATTTCTCTCATTTTTTTCTCAACACTTTCCAAGTGTCGAGTTGCCATCACCACCAAGTTTTTTAGCTGCTTCTTAAAAATTTCTATAGAGAACGCTCTCTGTGTTAGGTAATATCGACACGATTGATCCAAGCAATAAGGGACATCCGGATGTTTTCCGATGACTCTTATCGCTTGGATCGGTCATGTTTCTTAAATGGCATCGAGTCCTTGATCATAGCTTGCAAATTATGTTTTGCTTAGTGATGTTTGAGCTATTATGCATTGTAAGCTATATTCAAAATAGTATTGATTGATATTTCATGATGATTTCAAGGACGTTTGATGCAAGCGATTAGGGACATCCGGGGATTTCCAGATGATCCTAATCGCTTGGATCGATCGTGCTTCTTAAATGGCATCCTTGATCAAAGCTTTGAAGTAACGTTTTATTTGGTTAAGAATTAGTTGTAATGCATTCCAAGGGAAATGGTATTCACTGATATTTCTTCACGATTAGAAGGACGACTTATGCAAGAGATTAGGGACATCCGGGCATTTTCGGATGACTCTTATTGCTTGGATTGGTCATGTCTCTGATAGTGGAAAGAGTCCTTGATCAAAGTTTTTGAGAGTCCTTTCCACTTCCATGCCTAAAGACTCTCACTTTGTGCAGGTTATGGCTAGGACCAAAAAGACAGCAAGGAAGTTGTACCCTGAGGGTTAGGACCAAAATGCCCAGGAACAAAATGCCCAGGAGCAAAATGTCCAGGAGAAAAATCCCCAGAAGAGTCAAGGCAATGTATCAGAGAAGCCTTCAAAGAAAAGGGTCAAGTACCATGTAAAGTCCTTGAGGGAAATTAGAAGAGCTCAAAAGTCTGTGGGACTATTGATCCCTAGACTTCCATTTATGAGAGTTGTCAAGCAGATCACAACCAATCTCTGTTCTTTGATGAAGACCTCATACTTTATCAATGTGAGGTGGCAAACTCAAGCACTGCTATGCCTGCAAGAAGCTAAAGAGGACTTTGCTATTAACTTTATGAATGATGCCTATTTATGTGCTGCTCATTCTCACAGGGTAACACTAATGGCGAAGGATTATGTTATTGTATCAAGAATAAGATATAAATTTGATAAATCTCTAGTTCCTATTGATCACCATAATAAAAAATTCTTTGATATTTTAAATATACCTCTAGCCCGAGCACCCAAAACAACAGCTGTCATTGAAGAGATCAACCCTCAGGTCACTCATGATCATGAAACTAGAACTGCAGCAAATAGTGAGGAGGAGAGGATAAAGTAGGGATTATCTACAGAGGAAAGTGGCATCTTAAACCAGATTCAAAAGTTACAGAAAGCAAATAAAGAGCTCCTTAAGAAAGGAGATGGGCAGATAATAGTTAATGTTTCAATGGCATGGCAGGATGAATGGTTCCTTGTCATTAGACCTGAAGACAACAAAATGTTGAGGGAGTTTCATGTTGAAATATCAGATAGTGTGGTCAACATTTCACTTAGGTATTATCTAGAGGCCATAAAGTGATCTTGTATTGCTTAATTTTCTAGTTCCTTAATTGAATTTTTATTTCTTGATTTGTAGGGTTCTTCTTCAACAATGTGAGGAAGTGGTTCAAAGAAAAGTATTTATCATAGATCCTCTAGTGACACAGTGTTTTTTGCATAAACATGGAGATGCCAAGTCCTTTCTAGAGAATTTTAGAGAAGAGGTAGAATGTGTTATCTACCCATATATTGAAAAGTAAGTATTCATCTTCATTTTGAAAAGATATTTGTTTCATTAAAGAAAGTATATTTACATGCAACTCATTGACAGGGGCCATTGGAGTCTTATTATTGTTGACTTCAATGCATATCAATCTCTTTTCCTCAATTCTCTTAAATCACAACATGGGAATTGCAAAGTGTAAGTTGCTATACATTTTGTTGTTCTCTATTTAAGGGCCATGCCATCCATTCTGATTTCCACTTTACAATGCAGTGCTGCAAAGCTTCTCAAGATGCATATTGATCAGAATTTTCCTGGAATTGCTAAATTGAATGAACAAAAGCAATTTGGATACATACAAATTCATGTGCCTTTGCAGAAAGACGCAACATCATGTGGCTGGAGAGTGATTGCAAATGCTGTAAGATTCTTGGAAAGAAGGTTTTCCAGTCCTGAATTGAAATTATCAGACTATCTAGATGCATGGATCATCTTGATCAGAGAGAGAGAGAGAGCAATAAATGGCATTACGAAACATGCAATCTCCCCCAATGATCCAGACTCACCTCCACCCTCTCCAGCTGATAAAAAGAAGTTTGAAGAAAAAAAGAAAGGGCATCCTCTTCACTCACCATTGAAGCATGGGACCAAGAAAATGAGTCAAGGTGAAAGCTCCAAAAAGGGCCACAAGTATTAGAGAAAAGAGGGCTCCAAAAAGTATAGAAAGGGATGAATCATTTTTGAGTCTAAGATTGAAATCTATTGTAAAACCAACATAGGTTGGAAGATTTATTCATGTAAAAATTGTATGTACTTATGCCAATCTTCATCTGGAAGATGTTCATTGTAACCATATTTATTTGCCTTAACAATATTTATATGCCTTGAGAAATATACAGTTGTATTGAACCTCTTGAGAGTTAAACAAAAGTTCATTGCATGATCCAATTAAATTTGGTCGTGTCGCAAATATGACTGCATTGCAGGTTTCTTACCTCATTCTTGTTGGAAAGTTTAAATTGGAGAAGATAAAGAAGAACGTAAAGAAGAAAGAGGACATGACTGATACAAGCGATACGGGGAATCACAGAATTTTGGATTGCCCCTATCGCTTGCATCGATCGTATTATCCATTTAAACATAGCAGCCCCTTTAAGCAACCTTGCATGAGATGAGCTGTTGCAAGTTGTTTTTATAGTCATGAGTCAAACCTTTATGCAAAGTCACTTTTTGAAGTCTCTCCCGATAGTTTGCTAACATGACCGATCCAAGCGATAAGGGCAATCCGACAAGTTCAGATTGCACTGTCGCTTGAATCGGTCGTCTTCTCTTATCTCGTCTCCTTTGTTTTATGACTTAAGTCATGCTCTTCATATTTTGAAATATCAAAACCTTGGATTGGAATTTGCACCAGGTTCTCCACCCTCTCTAATATTACTTGTTATGTGCACCATGATACTTTCTCTTGCATAACTTGAGGACAGAAAAGATGGATATAATCAAATACTTTTATTGAAACTAATGTGCACCTTTGATAGACTCAAATAATTTAACTAAAACTAGATTTTGAATTCTAGATCTCTTGTTCATCTAGAATTTACTTATCCAAGTTCTTGTATAATTATTTCTTGGAACCTCATCAAAATGTTAAGATTAAACAAAAAAATGCCAGTATGAGTTTAGATGAAGGGGAATAATTGAAGTCATCAATTCACTCATGCAAATAAAAATCAATGGAAGTATGAAATAAGGGACCTAAAAAATATCTAATAATGTCTTGGTTTATATTCTTATCATTGTACAATAAGAACCTCATCAAAATCTTCAAATTAAATTAAAAAATGCAAATATGAATATAGACATTTAAAATACATAATTTAACACACATTCTTTGTCACCATCTTGCAAAGAAAATTCAATGGAAGTATCAATAGAAGCTTTTATAAGAGGGAGATACATTATGTAAGAATGTCAAGGGTTAAGTTGTTACAATCTTAAGGGTTGGAACTTAATCACCCTTGGTGGCAGGCAAGTTATGCAAGATAATGATTTCTTTGATCTAATGTTAATTATTGCATCATCAATTGAGAATCTAAATTGTGATGATACCTCATCAAGGTATTCTAGGAGCTCCCTTACATTTCTGAGATTCCAATTTGCAGTGACAATTATTTTCCTTGATTGAAAATCTGGATGAATCAATACTTCTAACTCAAATTTTGGACAACTCTCCTCTGAGTCCAAGGCTATCCAAAGTCCAAGCTTTTTTTCCACCTTCTATAGTCATATTCTAAAACCAGAGATTGTTGACATATCTGATATGAGATTGAAATAGAATTGGGACTAAGTTTACATAAAATAATGTCACCTAGCTTTTGAACTTCTTTGCTATCCCATTCCCTACCTAAAATATCATCAATCTCTGAAATAGAGACTCTCCTATTCAAACACATTGTTTTTGTTTTCTGTAGTAATATGTTTTTAAAGCATGCTACAAAGACATGCATAGGCAAAAACCATCGAATCTTTATCCTTCTCGAAATTCGGCCTGCTGACATTGCCTTTTGGATGTCAAATTTCATTTTGCATAGAAAACTTGAAACTGTTGAATGATCAGGAGCATCCCAATCTAATGAAGAGATGCAATGACCAGGTAGATGTACAAGATTTCCATAAGAACTCCTCCGTGATGGCACTTGATAATCTGCATAATGGACAAATAACTCTATGCTTGAAGAACTGTGAATGTTCCTGTTAAACATTCAACAGGTTGCCATTCCAAAATATTGGAAGGAAAGATATCTGCAGTACAAAAACATATGTTCTGTTATACAAAAACAACTGGAATGATAGAAGAGCATTGTAAAACTTCACTTACAGTACGAAGGGAATTGCAGATGATTTTCTAGAACAAGATCCTTAGCGGTGTACACATGTTGTACTCAAACCAACCGCATCTCTTCAATTTGAAACTAAGAATATGTCCCTTCTAGTGGTTTCTTGTGTTGTCTCTTTTGGCACGCTTGACTTTATGGGCACCTCTACTGCTAGGAAGCATAGTTACCCATTCATTTACTTTCACACAAAGAGGTTTCCACAAAGAATCCTCTCTTCTATTGTAAACCTCACATCCAAAACAAACACGCTACCAAGCTGCGTCACATGGAAGGACGACGAGAAGAAGAAGCCATTTGAACTAAGAAGAAGAAGAATGTTCAAAGCAAGAAACCGATGTTCACAAATTTTGGCAGTATTTATAGAGAAAAAGGCTTTGTGCACGTGAAAACTTTTGATTTGATGTAAACCCTATCGCTGAATGATCATGAAATTTTGTGAACCCAAAAATATTTCGTATCTTCAAAAATCAATTCCCTCTTGGAAATTTGAGAATATGCTTTGTGTAGTGTGCAAAAATATCTTTTTTTTGCATCAAACCGCAAAATTGTACATTGAATACGAGACTCTTCATCACTTTAGCGGCGCTTTTAGAGAATATTGTATTAAAAAAATAATTTCTTCATACGGTTAAAAGAGACAGCACTGTTATATTCTTGTACACGTGGAAAGACTATTTGTCAATTTCCTTAATCTCTCATTATCAAACAGCCCCTTTTCGGCCGTTTTTCGCCCTAATGATCAAATGCATCTCTAGTATCATGAAGACTCAACCGTAAACCTGTTTCCATAGGAGTGGCAATAGGTAGGCAATCTTCAAGGCCAAAATGCTTCAATAATGTGTCAATATATTTTGTTTGACACAACGCTATTCCACCATCAACTTGCATAAATTGAATGCCCAAATAATGATGCAAATGCCCCAAATCTGTTACATAAAAACAAGCTCTAAAGTAGTCTTGTGGATTTTTATTAATTATTAAAAATGGTATATGAAATCTTGTGGATCTTATTAGTTATGAAAAATAACATGTGGAGGCGTTCACATCTCCAAAGTTAGAGCAAAAGTAGATAAAAGTAGAAGCAAAAGAGAGGTGTCTATTTTTAGACAAGGAAGGCGCTTCTATTGATAGCCTCTCAATAAAAAGAGTGGTTCTCTTAGTGTAGGTGTCCAAATTGAGTGATTCTTGTTGCGTTGCGAAATTTACAACTTGTACTATATAAGAAGATCTGTTTTTTTACAATTTACAATGAGAAAAATCCGTCGTGCAAGTAGGCGTTTTTGTAGATTTTCTTTCTTGTGTCTATCCGGTGCCTCATCAGAGACATACCTCTCTTCAAACTTTCATATCTCAGTCGTTATGAGGTCTTTTTGAGTGATTTCACTTGGAGGAGTTTCCTTAGATCTCATACTTTCTATCCATATAAAAAAATTTCATAGATCTTGAAGTTTTATTGCTTGTATCCATCAGTGCTCAATTCAGACAGTTAGACATACCTTGCTGTTGTAGGCTTCTTCTTACCTTGACTTCACGCTGTTGGTTTGGGAGCTATACTCCAGCTTTTTTGATGTTTTTTGTTTCTAAAGCATGCTACGCAGAGTCTGCTGTCAGAATATATGATTAGTTTTGTCAAATTCTGCGCAAAGAGTTTCTGGTGGTCATTTTGCTACAGTGACCTATTTTTGTTTTTTGGAAAGTTTGGTGGAAAGTTTGTTTTTGAAGTTTGGAAATATTTGGTTGGTGTTTTGAAGATCTTGGGAGGTCTCATCATGTTTCGTTGTGTACTTTGATGTTTACAAGTTTGTAAACACAACATTGTGGTATCAGAGCTTTTGTTTTTTTTATCATATCTTTCATACAACTTATTGCATTATCTTCTTTGTTTACAACAATTCAACATGGCAGATTTGAGTGCCTCGATTGAGAAGTTATCAGATGGGAGAAACTATCCCATGTGGCAATTTAGCATGGAGTCTTATCTCATGTCTAAAGGTCTTTGGGGATTGATAATAGGTACAGAAGTGAAGCCGGTATACCAGAAGCTCCTACATAAGCAGATCGAGCAAGATAGCAAGAATGGATCGAAAGAGACAGAAGAGTTATGTTTATTATATCACAAACAATTTCCAATACTATGCTTGGGCATATAAGAGGTTTGAATACTAGTAGAGAGGCTTGGGAGTCTTTAGAAAGAGTATTTGCAACTACCAATAGAGCGAGGCAAACACAACCTATAGGTGAGCCGACAAGAGTAAAAAAGAAACCACGACAATCAGTTAATGAATATGTTCTTGAGGTAAAATCTCTTATTGAAGCATTAGCCTCTATTAATGCATCTCCTAGTGAGGATATAAAGTTTAATAACATGTTAAATGGCTTGAGAGAAGATGAAAGATGGAAGTCTTTCATTACGTCTATCATGACTCGCTACCATCCTTTGAAGATTTACAAACGCTCATGATGACTGAAGAAATCAACATAGAAGGTGGAAACTCTTATCATTCACAAAGAGGTAGTCAAGGAAAAGCTCTTTATACTTCATCAAATAGATGAAGAGGTAGAGGAAATTGGAGAGGAGGAGGAAGATTCAACAACAATGCAAGAGGAAGAGGAAGCTTCAATGCTACTAGAGGAGGAAGAACAACACAACAAAGTCAACAGACTCAACCAAACCAACAAGGTAACTTTACTTGCCATTATTGTGGTAAAGTTGGTCATTATGCCAGGGATTGCTTTGCCAATCCAAATAGAAGAGGTGGGTTTAGAGGACAACAAAGAGGAAGAGGCCAAGTTCACATGCATCACAACAACAACATAGTACAAGAGGAGGCTCAAACACAAAAGGAAAACGTTCTTATGGCTATGCATACAGAGACACATAAGAGGAAGGTAAACAACAAAACTTGGTATGTAGATAGTGGTTGCTCAAACCACATGAGTCACAACATGAATATGTTTGTGAACTTATACAGACCTGATTCAAGAGTCACAGTTGCTACAGGAGATATTACTGAGCATGAAGTAGTTTACACTGGTGATTCTCCACTTAATGAACATGTTACTCTTAGAGATGTTTTGTTTGTTCCTACTATTACAAGAAATTTGATTTCAGTTGGACAGATGGAGGACAATGGAGTAAAGGTAGATTTTGACAATAATCAGTGGCAGGCTTATCAGAAGAAGAATGGGAATTTTTTTATAAAAGGAGAAAAGGTAAACAGATTATATACTTATGAAGTTGAAGTTCGAAATTATGCAGGTTATACAATGGTTAATGGGACTCAAGTAAGTCAATTGGATTTATGGCATAAAAGATTAGGACACATCAGTGTTGGCAGATTAAAAGATATTGCAAAGAAATCATTGGTCGAAGGTTTACCACAACTACCTAAGCAATATTTGGATTTTTTTTGTGAAGCATGTCAGTTTGGAAAACAGGTACGAGGTTCTTTTTCAAAAGCAGGATTGCAAAGCAGAGGTATTTTGGACTTGATTCATACTGATGTATGGGGCCCATCTCAAGAAGAGTCCATGGTAGGTAACAAGTACTTTGTCACATTTATTGATGAATTCTCAAAGTTTACATTAATTTATTTTATGAAATACAAATCCAAAGTGTTTGACATATTCAAAGTTTAAATCATTGGTTGAAAAGCAAACAGGTCGAAGCATAAGAAGGTTGAGATCAGATGGAGGAGGTGAATATTTTTCTAATCAATTTCTTGCATTTTTGGAGGAAGAAGGAATTAAAAAGGAGACTACAAACAGATACACACCTCAACAAAATGGTGTGGCCGAAAGAAGAAGCAGGTCTATCTTGGAGATGGGTAGGTGCATGTTAAATGAAAAGGACTTACCACTTATTTTTTGGGCTGAAGCATGCAATATGGTAGTTTATGTGATGAATAGGTTACCACCTACTCAAAGTCATGTACAGAAAGCACCTTATGAATTGTTTTATGGATCAAAACCAGATATTGCTAATTGTAGAATTTTTGGAAGCATATGTTTTGTTCATGTTCCACAACAAGTAAGGTCAAAGTTGGATCCAAGGTCACAAAAAATGGTTTTCATTGGTATGGCAGAAGGGCAACCAGGATATAGATGTGTGAACCCAGATACGGGAGAGGTAATTGTTTCGAGAGATGTTATTTTTCATGAAGATAAATCTTGGTGTAAACATGAAGTGTAGGTAGGTGAAGAAGAAACTACAAGAAGTCATGAAGAAGAGCCAAGTTCTCCAAGTTCACCAGAGAGTCAAATTACACATGAAGAGGTAACTCCCCCCAATCAGAAGTTGAAGAAAATTCTCGATTTGATTTCAAAGGAAATTGAGTCACAGGAAGAAGAAAGTGAAGGTTCTACATCAAGAAGAACTCAAACTCAAAGGCAAGAAAAGCATGGCAGGACAAGAAGCCAATCAAGGTATCCAGTAAGAGAAAGAAGGCAACCGCAAAGATTTTCTCATGAAGCTTATATTGCAAAACTTCTTGAGGAGCAGGAACCAACAAATTTTAAAGAAGCGTCAAAGGTAAAGAAATGGGTTAAAGCAATGGATGAAGAAATGACAGCTTTGTATGAGAACAATACATGGAGTTTAGTTCCAAGGCAACATAACATGAAGGTAATTGGTAACAAATGGGTGTAAAGGATAAAGAGAAACAGTGATGGTTCAGTAAGTAGATATAAGGCAAGGCTTGTTTGTAAAGGTTATGCACAAAGTTATGGCATCGATTATGAGGAGACATTTTCTCCTATTGCCAAGATATCAACAATAAGGACATTAATAAGTGTTGCTTCAAGCAAGGTATGGAATCTTTATCAATTAGATATAAAAAATGCATTTCTCAATGGTGATTTAAAAGAAGATGTGTACATGGAGCAACCAGCAGGTTATGAAGATTCCAAGAAGTCTACTCATGTATGTAAACTCTTGAAAGCATTGTATGGTCTTAAGCAAGCTCCAAGGGATTGGAATTTTAGATTGGTAAAGTTTCTTGAAAAGCAGGGATACAGGTGTTCAAATGCAGATACTTCTTTGTATGTTAAGGTTCAAGGATCATTGATTGTTTATATCTCAGTTTATGTGGATGACTTGATAATAACAGGAAACAATGAAGGTGAGATAGCAAGGATCAAAGCAGAGCTTGGATCTGAATTTAAAATTTCACATTTTGGAGAACTGACGTACATTCTTGGAATCGAAGTTATGAAGAAGGAAGAGTGGCGTATATCTTCTACAAAGAAAGTATATTTCAGATTTGTTAAAGAAATATGGCATGGAGCATTGCAAGAGTATCAGTAATTCGATGGAACCCAATGTGAAGTACAGTGCTGAAGATGGTGAACCTTTAGAAGATCCACTTATCTACAGGTCTTTGATTGGTTCTCTTATATATGCAACTTTAACAAGGTCGGATATTACATTTAGTGTAAGCATATTGTCTCAATTCATGAACAAACCCACAGATGTTCATATGCAAGTAGCTAAAAGGGTCTTGAGATATTTGAAGGGTACATTAAATGAAGGTCTAGGTTATAAACATCATGAAGGTTTGGATTTGAAAGCATACAGTGATGCATATTGGGCTGGAAATAAGGATGATAGAAGGAGTACGGGCGGATATTTGATATTTGCAGGTAATAATTTGGTTTCATGGAGTTCTAAAAAACAGCCTACAGTAGCACTTTCAAGCACAGAAGCTGAATATAGAAGTCTTACAAATGCAACATGTGAGATTATGTGGTACTTGAAGCTTTATGAAGATATGAATCTATCTACAACACGTCCACTACTCTTTGGAGATAATGTAAGTTCATTACAACTCACATCTAATCTAGTGTACCATGCAAGAACAAAACACATTGAAGTACACTATCACTATATTCGAGAGACGGTGGTGAATGAAGATATTGATATTCAACATGTTGGAAGTAAAGATCAATTAGCAGACATACTCACAAAAGCAGTGGATGCTCAGAAGCTTAAGCGAATCAAAGTACTACTTGGAGTCAAAGCTTTGGATTTAGAGCTTGAGGGGGACAATGTTACATAAAAACAAGCTCTAAAGTAGTCTTGTGGATTTTATTAATTATTAAAAATGGTATATGAAAGCTTGTGGATCTTATTATTTATGAGAAATAACATGTGGAGGCATTCACATCTCCAAAGCTAGAGCAAAAGTAGATAAAAGTAGAAGGAAAAGAGAGGTGTCTATTTTTAGACAAGGAAGGCGCTTCTGTTGATAATCTCTCTGTAAAAAAAACAGTTTTTCTACAATTTACAATGACAAAACGCCACGCAAGTAGGCGTTTTTGTAGATTTTCTTTCTTGTGTCTATTCGGTGCCTCATCAGAGACATACCTCTCTTTAAGCTTTCATATCTCAGTCTTTATGAGGTCTTTTTGAGTGATTTCACTTGGAGGAGTTTTCTTAGCTATCATAATTTCTATTCAAAGCAAAATGTCTCATAGATCTTGAAGTTTATTGCATTCAGACAGTTAGTCATACCTTGTTTTTGTAGGCTTCTTCTTACCTTGACATCAAGTTGTTGGTTTGGGAGCTATACTCCAGCTTTTTTTATGTTTTTTGTTTCTAAAGCATGCTACGCAGAGTCTACTTTCATAATATATGATTAGTTTTGTCAAATTCGGATCAAAGAGTTTCTGGTGGTCATTTTGTTACAGTGACCTATTTCTATTTTTTGGAAAGTTTGGTGGAAAGTTTGTTTTTGAAGTTTGCAAATATTTGGTTGGTGTTTTGAAGATCTTGGGAGGTCTCATCATGTTTTGTTGTGTACTTTGATGTTTACAAGTTTGTAAACACAAAAAAATCCAATATCTCAAAAGAGGCATGCAAATCAGCCTTAAAATCAACAATATGCTTCTCATTAGGACTAGTGAGCATCATGTCATCAACATAGACAACAATGATTGGAAGCACATCATATTCATGCTTAACATATAAGGTGTTGTAGCTCAAGCGTAAGCACCACCTCCTTTACTTGTCAATCCGCAGAGACGTGAGGACCGGTATGAAGACCACGAGCAAGTGAAGGCACAAGTGCGTGAGTGAAAGCACACAAACATGCACACACATACACACACACATGCGCATAAGGTAAGATCAAAGAGAGGAACAATGGAAAGCTTCGATTGCAAAGAGTTCTCTTACAAAGCTCTATTCTCTAACAAGCCAACCTCAAAAATTTTCTCTCTAGCTCTTTTTATAGTTTTTTGACTAGTTTTGGCCTTGTCCAGACCTAGTGTCCGGCCTAGTTAAAAATTAGGTTCCAGTGCTTATTTGAGGGCTCAAACGAAGTCTAAAAATTATGAAAATTGGTACGATGGTACTTCTAATACTCCTCAAGCTCGAGGACTCCTCGGCTGGAACAAAATGGAGCTATAAAAATAGATAATGGTATTTACAATGGTTTTTAGTGATGAAAATCACTATTTTTGTAGGGGATTCTTCTGAAAATTTGACATACACTTCTTGGAGCTCCCTACTTGCTCCCTCTTCTTCTATGTCCACTTCTTTGATGTGCTCCCATGTTTTATGCTTGACCTTGAGTTCCAACACTCCCCCCCCCTCTCGAGTCTGTCGTCCCTGACAGACCCTTGTTGTAAGGGTTGTTCCATGTAGTGCTTTGAGAGGTGGTGTCCATCCTTTGTATGAGCTTGTTCCTTGGATTCCAACAAGAATGTGTCGTTGTGAGATTTCAAAACTGCAAGTTGCTCAAAAGAGGTTGTCAAGATTGATTTGGAGCAACTACTGGCTTCAATTTGCTTCCGAGATATGGATGTTGTTTCCATGACGTCCGCTAGCTCTTCCAAAGATGATGTTGAGAGTAGTCATGCCAACTACTCATAACCCATAATGAATGATGGGTAAGTGTGTTCGTGCCTGGGTTGAAAAAAAGTATGTGCCTTGTGCACGGCCTTGTAATGTAGCCCTACGCATGCTTACTTGGAAAATGCATTGGAAGAAGTATGGTGCAAAAATTACGGGTCTTGAGCTAAGTGCTCAAGGGTATGCTGACGAAGAGGTTTCCTAATCTATCATGGTTATGGTGTTGCCAGAGTAAAGATACTTACCATGGTGAAGGGTTGATTGATGTCTATCTCTTCATGTTGTATACCCGGCATTTGTGATGGAACATTGTCGATGAATGTCCATGTTGCTGGTCCACCGAAAAGTTTTTTGAGTGCCTGGTTCTATCTTCTCTTTTCAAAGCAATGTTTGCCAAATACTGAGAATTGAATTTCTTTATATTCTTTGACAAACAACATTGGGTAACTACACCAAGCTTAGTTTCACATATTCTCTTTAGTTCACCATAAGCAAGAGTCTGCTCATCTAGTATACAGACAAGGATTTTCGGGGTACCAAACAAACTCTTGCAAATATCTCCTTAGATGCTCTCATACATACAGTAGTTAAGCATCACTCAAGTTGTGGACCAGCTTCAAGATCTTCACTCCCACCATGGTAAGGGGAAACCATAGGTGTGGATGCCATGTTTATGCTAAGTTCTTGACATCTACCAGATAAGGCAGCAATTACATCATCTGCTAGCGGAGACACACTTCTATCCAAACTGATAAATGCCCAGTAATCGATGGTTCAATCTTCAACTAAGCATGACTCATTCATGTTCCATGAGCGAAACCTGGGAACAAGTTCTTTCCCTCTCTTTTTTTTTTTTTTTTTTTGAGGGATGTCACAAAACAAGAAGGCAAAGTTTAGTATCAAAAAGTGGTTTACAAGTGTCAATGTGCTTTAGTGCATGGGACTCTCAGTTGTGTCTATGCACGGCCATGTAATGTGGCCCTATATAATGCATACTTTAGAAATGCATGACCTGAATGGTGCAAAAGACAAGGTTGTGCAAGGAGCACATGGTTGTCGCTCGTTGAGGCCTGATGTCACTTGCAGATGTTGGTGTCATCTTTGTTGGAGGTATCCATTGGATCTCGAGATGACCACTGATCCTTCCTCTTTATAGGGATCCATTTTAGAACAGCCTTTGGCACTGTAGAGATTACTTTAGGCGTCTTCCTCTTTGGATGCGTTCTGAACTGTGGTATCCAGTGTGGTTGGCACTTTGGTTCGATGGAGGCTACTTGTACTTTTGGCTTCCAAACCCATATCCTTTTTGCACGTCTTCCTACTATTGTTGAAGAGCTGATTTGATCTTCTTTCGGTCTCTGTACGTGGTTCTTACCCTCTTCTCTTTTTGGCTTCTTTGTTGAGACCTTGCGCATGTGGGAGAACATAGGTTGTTGTAGATGTAAGAGCTTCTTAGGTACCCACATCTGTAATCGCCCTTGTTGGGCTGCAGCTAATTTCTTAGGCACCCAAACTTGTTGGATACCTTGTGATTGAGCTTGTCCGAGCTGCTTCCTTCGTCTTCGGACCTGGTTGGCTTGCCTGGATGGGATTTGTGGGGGCAAGGCTGGTGGTTTCTCTCCTTTGCATACCCAGATCTGCGTCATGCTCGGAACTGCTTTCTTATCAAATGGTGTCTTTCTATTTGATGTAGCAATTGTCGTGATCGGTTGTGTTTGCCTCTGTGGTGGACTGACTAGTGTGGCTACTTGATTCTTTGGAGAAGAAGAAAGATCCACCCACCTTCGAACCTGTTCTTCCACGATTGACTCCTTCTGCATCATAGAGCTTTTGACACATACAACATCTTCTTCCATATGATTAGTCTTAGAAGAGCTGAGAGAGTGTGTGGTGCCATGATCTGGGAGCATGCAGGTCGCTAATTCTAATGTAATGCATTGTTCATGTACCCAAACTTGAAGAATTTGACTTCTTAGGTTTAAGTTGATTGCATTGTCATAAATCCAATCTTGTCCTAAGACAAGTGGTTCTGTAAGGTTCTCATCTTGACACACTAGCACTTTGACTTTCATTGGAACATCTTGCAGGTAGATGGGAAGTTCCACCTCGCCCAAACAAGGGGTTTCCACACCTCCCAATCCTATGAGATAAGATTCTATGGGATTGATGTTCAACTGCAAGTCTTGGCAGTAGGAAAGTCTAACTGCACTACTTGCTGCACCTGAGTCAATCAATGCTTTCACCGTCCTTGCACCCTTCCCTTGTCCTATCTCTATGGTCACAAAGGGTCTTCGGTCAATGACCTGAGAAGTCGCTATGCCTGACTTTTGACACATATCCATGTGATATTTTGGGGCTTTTGAGTTGACATCTAGGCCTGATCGCCTTAACTTATTTCGCCTAATACGCTCTCTGGCCTCTGCCTGTGCTTCTTCTCTCACTCTTAACTCTCCTTCTTTTCGCTTCTTAGTAGTGTTGAGTCTCATTAGCATATCCTCAGTAAGGGGTTCTTGATATAGCTTGACTCTACAACCACTAATATAGTTTGGAAAGATATCTCCTTCTAGAGTGGCCAACTAAACTGCACCACTAGTGGAAATTCTATTAATGATCATGGGTCCGTATCCTCTTTTTTCCAACTTACGGGCATGTTGTTTTAGTGTGTAAACCAACACTATATCTCCCTCTTTCAATCCCTTATCCTTGATGTGTGCATCAAAGTATGCCTTTTGCCTCTTCTTTGCAGCGTAGATGCCTGCTGCCGCTCGTAGCCTCATCTCACCTAAGTGTTCGAGATCAAAGATCCTAGAGGACAATTCATGCCCATTCCACTCATACTTTTGTGCTACTTTTAAGGCAAGGATTAAGAAATCTAATGGTAGCACAGAGTTCTGTCCGAAGACCATCTGAAATGGGGTGGCGTTGAGTACCGTTTTGTAGGCAACTCGATAAGCCCAAACAGCATGATGAAGTTGTTTGTCCCAATCAGAGCGTTTATTATTTACCAGTTTTGTCAATATGTTACAGAGGATCTTATTGGTGCTCTCGGCTTGTCCATTAGCTTGTGGGTGATAGGGGGCAGACTTCTTATGTATCACCAAGAATTCTTGGAGAAGATTTTCAATGACTTCATTCAAGAAGTGTGTGCCTCTATCGCTCACTAACTCTATTGGTAGCCCATATCTCGTGAACACATTCTCGAATAAGAACTTAGCTGTAGTCTGAGCATCATTCTTTGTTGTGGCTTTCACTTCTACCCACTTTGTAAGGTAATCTGTGGCTACAATAATATACTCTGCATGGGAGTTTCTAGCTGGGGGGTTAATAGGACCTATGAAGTCTATGCCCCACTTGGAAAATGCACGCCCTCCCATCATTGGCCTCAAGGGCATCTCGTCTTTTCTAACTAGATATTGTGCACGTTGGCATGTGTCACATTTCTTCACATAGGTATGTGTATCCATATGAAGAGTGGGCCACCAAAGTCCTGAGAATAGAATGGTCTTGATCACTCGGTCAGGACCAAAATGTCCACCTGCAACACCACTGTGTGTAGTTTCTAAGACCTTTAAATAGTCTGATTCATGAACGCACAGTCTTAAGTAACCATCTTTGCCTCTTCGGTATAGGTTCTCTCCTACTGAGGCATAGCCTTAAGCCTCTTGCTCCATGTTTCGTCTTCTTGCTAGACTAGCCTCTTTGGGTAATCTTCCCGACCTCATAAACTGTACCAATGGAGCACTCCAATCTGGAATTAATGACACTTGATAAAGGGTCGCATGCTCCACTGGGGGTCTCTCTCTGCACATTGGACAATTCTTAATCCACTTATGTATTTCTTTGTCCATGCTAGGCCAATACACTCCTAAACGCTTCAGATTCTGCAATGTTCGTTGTTTAGAATAGTGATTTCCTAGCAATCCTTCATGAGCTTGCTGCAACCAACTACTATGTTCATCATCCTCGACACAACAAGCTAATACACCATCAGTATCTTGTTTGTACATGCTTCCTGCCAATATGTGATATTTTTGTGATCTTACAATTTCTTCTTGTGATGTTTTCACATTCTTATTTGCAGGGCCAAAGGTTAGGACTGGTACCAACTTATTTGCCCATTTGGGAACAACTTCCAAATTGAACAGATAAGCATCAGGTAGTTCATCAGACACTCCTTGCAGTGACTCTCCTGAAGTAATGCGAGAAAGGTGATCTGCCCGAAGGTGGGTTCTACCTTTCCTGACAACAACTTCAAAGTCATATTCCATTAGTAAGAGGAACCATCTTACTAAGCGTCCAGTATTGCAAGGTTTATTGACCAAATATAACAAAGCTTGATGATCAGTGAAAAACTTGAACTTGTTGGCCAATAAATAGTGTCTAAACTTCTTCACAGCATATACCATGCCTAAGCCCTCTCGCTCAGTTATGGTATAGTTCCGTTCAGCTGCAGTGAGCTGTCTACTAGCATATGCTATGGGCAAATCTAAGTTTCCTTCACTTGTGGGTTGTGCAAGCACACATCCGATGGCATGATTGGATGCATCCACATGGACATGGAATGGTTTATTCCAATGAGGAGTGGTCAGCATTGGTGCTGTGCACAAACGTTTCTTCAGTTCGTTGAAAGAATTTTCGCATTCGTCGTTCCACTCAAAGTTAGACAACAAGGCATAAAGGGGTCTAGCTATGATCGCGTACATGTGGATAAACCTACGGTAATATCCACAATGGCCCATAAAGGCTTGTACCTCTTTAACATTCCTTGGCCTTGGTAGCTCCGCTATGGCTCGTACCTTATCTTCATCTGTTGAAATTCCATTCTTAGAAACAATATGACCTAAGATTTTACCTTGATGCACCATGAACACACACTTTTCTGGGTTTAGACACACTCGATATTCTCTACACTTGTTGAAGATTTGTCTGAGCTCAGGGATGTGAAATCTTCTTTCTTGGGAATGAGCACATAAATCATCCACATACACTTCTAAGCTCTTTCGCAAGAACTCTTTGAAGACATGACACATGAGCCTTTGGAATGTTGCAGGTGCATTGGTGAGCCCAAATGGCATCACACGAAATGCAAAGATTCCCCACTCTGTAGCAAAAGCTGTTTTGTGTTGATCTTTTGGGGAAATGGCTACTTGATTGTAACCTAAAAACCCATCAAGGAAGCTATAAACTTCCTTGCCTGCAACACGCTCCAAAAGGTGTTCCGTGATTGGAAGTGGATAACTATCTCTGATAGTAGCAGCATTAACTTTTTTAAGGTTAATACACACTCACAACTTTCCGTTCTTCTTGGGCACCACTACAATGGGGGACACCCATTCAGTATGCTCAATCTCATAGATGAATCCAGCTTCAATCAACCTATCAATTTCTTCTTTTATTTTGGCTGCATAGGTATCATTATATGTGTAGGGCTTCTGTTTGGTGGGCTTGGCATTAGCAGTCATGGGGATAGTATGAGAGCAAATTCTTGGATCTACCCCTTTCAAGTCTCTATAGTGCCACACAAACACATCCCTATATTCCCTTAATAGAGCTACAAGCTCCATTTCTTCTCTTGCACTTAGGTCATCTCCTATATATGTACATCTCTCTTCGTTCTCTTCGATGGTCACTACAATCTTCTTGGTCTTTTCTTTATTATCATATGATTCTCCTCTGATGGCCTCTCTCTTAGGCATTCGTACCAAAATTTTGTGGTCGTCAACTTCATATTTCTTGAAGTTTTCTGGTACTTCAAACAATGATTCCTCCTTTTCTTGTTTCACTGCTTTTCTTTTCTTTTTCTTTTGACTACTCTCACTTCCATCCTTTGAATTTACTGTTTTAATACTTGTGAGAGGTTCTTCTTCTTTCTGGGTGAACACTCCTATATCTTCTAGATAGTGCTGCTCTGAGTTAAAGAAACTATCCATCACAATAGACTCCAGATCATCGTCATTCTCTTCTTCTTCTATGACATCACTAGGGTCACATTCTTCTAGCAAGGGTTGACACATGAACACTGAGATATCATAACCCTCCTCATCACAATGAGGTGTCCACTGTTCCTCATTGAGAGAAATGTCCATGGTGGCTAAGAAATCTGGCCAGCCATGAGGCTCAAACTCCTCATCTGGAAAGATCATCGGTGTGTAGGCTGGGTCTCTAACTGGTATATCTCCTGGCGAAGTTCCTTCTTCTCTTGCCTTCAAGCGTTTTTCCTCTTCCTCTGCGACCTTGCACATCCACAAATGAGTATCTTCATGCAACCATGATGGATCTGGTGAACTTTCAGAATGCACAGAGATGGAATCTTCTTTTGCTTTGTGGATAGGATTCCACTGTAGGGGTGGTACATCTCTGAAGGAGTAATCCTTCAAATTGACCTTGGTGGTGACCCCTAAGTGTTGTAAGTACAAGGAGTTGGTTCCCCAATCCTGTACTATTTGCAATTGTCGTAGGAAGGGTCTTCCTAGGATCATCTCATAAACATTATTTTTCTCAAAGTCACATATAGCAAATGTGTGCTCAAACTCTACACCACAAGTGGTTAGAGTTATCCCTTCGAGCAATCCTATAGGTCTTTCAAAATGGCCGTCAGCCATTTGAAGCTTCATTCTAGTTGGTCTTAATGTGGGTTTGCCCCATTGCTTCCACAAAGAGGTGGTCGCAATAGCAACACCTGCACCTGAATCTATGATTGCTTTGGTTGTGTAACCTTGGTAGGTGATTGGAAGATAAGTATTACCTTCTTCACCCTCACACATGTCTCCTATTTTATCGAGAGGTATCTCTGGAACTTTTTGCTTAGAGCCTGTTTTTGGCATATTGGAATCAAGTTCTGGAACCTCATCCTTCACATGATTCCATAGCTCGGGTTTTGCTTTGAGCAGCTCTTCTACAGTGAGATGACACTGAACCTTAGTGTTCTTCATGACATCCGTGTTCCTTGGAACCACTGAGTCTTCATTTCTTACTAGTATTGTGGGAGCTCTAATCTAGAGAGATTCAGATTCCCATGGGCCTGGAAATTGAGGCAATTCTTCTAGGGTATTAGATTCAAAATCTAATCTTTCGTCTTCTTGTTGTTCTGCTTCATCTCCGTAAATAGATGGAATGTCTTGGGGAAATTGATCATGAAGATCATCAATCTCAGGAATAGGAGGGGAGTTACCCTTCTCCTTGGCCCATTTCTCTTCTTGTATTTCCCGCAAGAACTCTTGAGAGTACTATTGAATTGAAGGAGGCATTCCAACATCCGTGGAATTAGGAACATAAGCTCCCATTGGTGGTGAGCTTCCTCTCTGAATAACTAGTTGAGCCTGTGGAGGTAAAGAAACTTGTGGTTTGTTTACCAACTGCTCTAATCTTTCTAGTAACCCTTGGAAATGCAAATCTGGTTTGACAGAGTTAGTCTGATTGAACTTTTGACTAGTCTCAAGTATAGCTTGAGCTTGTTCTACCATTTTCATGCACATTTTCATTCGTTCAATCTCTAAATTCGCTCTAGGGTAACTCTTGTCTAGATTTGCAGATGTTGGCCCTTCTTGAAGACGAGCCTGGTAGGCCTTGAACATCATGTCCAAGCCTTCTTGGGTTGGATCTGCAAGAACAGACCCTGATTGCGGCCTATTTACAATGGGTGGTGAGGTGGGATGAGGTGGAGTGGATGGAGTTTCGGCATGCGAGGGGCTTTGAGATGCAATGTCTTCTATTTTTGTTTTCGCTTCTTTTAAGATTTCTTCTAGTTCCGATAACTTTTTATTCCACTTGCGATTGGCCTTCTCTCTGGTATCCTTCCATGTTCTTGTTTTCCTCTTACTAGGCTCTCCTGATTCATTCGACTCTGATTGTTCTGCTGGTTTATCCTGTTTTAAGGCTTGTGCCCTAGTGACAGCTTGTATAGGAGCCACATTGCTACTACTTGAACTTGAATCTGCCACTAAGCCTACCACATTAATGGGTGTAATCTTGGCTGCACTGGAGGGGTTTCTTGGACAATCTTTGGGGAGATGGTCTTTTCCACAATCAGAACAAAAAGCCTGTATTGTGATAGCCTGTCCTTGACTCGGAGATGGTGGGTGGGGACAGTCACGAATGAAATGGTCACCTTGACATCTGAAACAAGATCCTCTAGGGGCTTGTGGTCTCATTTGTCTCAACTGGGGCCTAGGGTTAGGATTTGTGTACATGACATTGGAGTATTCTGGCTCCCAATTTTGCTCCATAGGTGGTGCCTCATATTGATACGAGTAAATCTCACTATGTTCAGGTGACTCTATGTAATAAGCATGTGGACTACCTTCATGGGAGTAGTCTGAACTATGAGCATGAGAGTCATTATCTGGTATCAATGGGGTTAGTGGCACCAATGCTCTATTTGGATTTTCCTCTCCCACAGCATATTTGATTGGAATCACGTTGGCAGGAGCTGGTGGTTGGTTTCCCAAGACTGGTTGTGGCCTATATTGTGCCTGATATTGCTGTTATGGTCTATAATATGGCTGTTGGTATTGGTTTTGATACCTACTTGGTTGGTAAGGTTGTTGATAATTTTGTCTAACAGCCTGCCTATTATAGGGACAATCTTGAGCCGTGTGGTTCGTATATTTTCTCTCAATAGTGCAATATGGAGCATTCCTTTCTCTCATGTTCTGGTTGTGCAATGGGCATACATTAGCCATGTGGTCGCCTCCGCAAGTATAACACCGATTCAATGGAGTGACTCTCTGTGTTTGTTTATTTTGGACTCCCAGCTTCTTGGCAACTTGCTCAGCTATCTCCTCTATTTCCATGGAGATTTTTGAAGTATGACTAGTAGAACTATCAGAGTCCTTATAGAGTTTGGACAATCCTAACTCCTCACCCAAGTTATCTTCTATGTCAATGCACGTCCGCACACACTCTTCTATGGATCTAGGCTCTTTCAAGTACACATATGATCTTAACTTTGTGCTTAGTAAGCCATCTAAGAACAAAGCCACTTGTTTGGCTGGTGTGGGTAACTCTGGAGTAGGGCATCTTTCTAGGTACTGTCTGAACCTTCTACATGCTAGTCGCACTGTTTCTTGGGGTGTCTGCTTGAAACTGTGGATCAAGGATGATGTGTTATGCCTGATACCACTCTTGGAAAATTCTACAATGAATTCGTCTAGCAGTTGACCTATATCGTGATAGTTGCGACTACTCAGTGGTTGAAACCAAGCTAAGGCAGTGCCCTTAAGAGTCAGACCAAATGCCTCGTACTGGGTGAACAAATCCTCAACCTGTTCAGCTCTTAACACTTGTTTGAACTCGACCACATGATCATAAGGATCTCCTGACCCGTCGAAATAATTCTTCATTGCCTTGATCACTTGAGTGGGTCTAAGGGTTCTTGGGTGCTCTCAGGGTCTAGGCAATGGAAAATCATGTTCATCTCTTTGTTGCCTATGTGCTTGATGTCCTTCTCTTTCAGGTCTTTCATTTTCAAATCCTGCTCTATTTTTTCCCACCGTGTGTGCAAAACTTACCTCAAGTCTCTCTCTAGTTCTTTCTCTCTGGGCTTCATGAGCTTGGGATGATCCTACTCCTTGGAGGCCATGGGAAACATTGGATCTTGGTGGAGGGAAAATCAATTCATTCTTCCAAGTATATGCATGTCTATCATGTTCTGTTACCAAGAATATCTTCTCTGATGTGTTATCCAGGTAGACAACTTTGCCTGGTATCTCAAGATCTTTGAATTCATAGATGATAACTATGCCCAATTGGCTAGGTTGAACTGGCTTGAATCTCCAAAAGACTTCCTCTATTTCTCTATTCAAAAATAGTTCTATGCTTTTGTTGTCTTGAGGGATCCAGTCTGGAGTGATCACTCTGGTCAAAACTGACTTGCCTCTAGGAGTCTGGGGTCCTTGTCCTACATTTCCTTGTTCTAGGTCTCCTATCTCATTCTCATGAATGATATTTCCAAACTCGTTGGTCCTATCTGGTTGGTTGGTAACCACATACATGGTTCCTTCCTTATCAATGTATGAACCCTCTTCGAACTTGACCACCAGGTGTTCAAGTCCAAAGGATTGATCTGGATTTTTGAGTTGGACCACTGATCGCCTCAGGCCATCCTCATAGATGCGAGCACCTAATCGGTTGGCCCGAATATATTCCAACTTTGTCTTATAGGGACCTTCTGGTGTTTGTAGATGGGCGGTCCCTGAGCCACCTATAGGTTTCCCCATGCTAAAAGACATTTTTGAGTCACTTGTGTCTGAACTTAGTCTGTAAGGATGACCACTTAGTTGTTGTGGCCAAGACTTAGCTGTATGGTTGACACTGGACTGAGAAGATCTAATGCTTTGTCTATCCTTGCATAGGTGTCTACTAGATCTCAAGTTCATAAGCTTTGACTAAGAGTCCAAAATTTCCCCTTGGTATGGTTCAAAAATCCTTTGGAGTCCCCTTGGGTTCCAGGTCCCACTTGAAGGTCAACTTCAAATTATCCTATCTGAAAATCAACGCGTTATTCTTATAAAAAACAGTTGAGGCCGTGTAGGATTCGAAACGAGCTTTCCAACGAGCTATAGAGCTCAAAAAATGGACTTTGGATGAAAAAGTTATGTCAAATCAGGCTCCTGGGGGTCAAAACAGGCAAACAGGACCTTTTGGAAAAAATCGCGATTTTATGAACTTCAAGAAAATCGCGATTTTGTGAACTTCAAGAGAATCGCGATTTTGTACTTTGAGAATCGTGTTCACAAAATCGTGTTTTCACAAAATCGTGTTTTGAAAATCGCGATTTTGAGCAGAGAATCGTGTTTTGAAAATCGCGATTTTGAGCAGAAAATCGTGTTTTGAAAATTGCGATTTTGATCAGAAAATCGTGTTTTGAAAATCGCGATTTTGAGCACAAAATCGTGTGTCGAAAATCGTGATGTTGAGCATAGAATCGTGTTTTTTTTTTGTTTTTTTGAAAATCGCGATTTTGAGCCTTGAGAATCGTGTTTTCACAAAATCGTGTTTTTGGCTGAAAATCGTGATTTATGAAAATCGCGATTTTGAGCACAAAATCGTGTTTTTAGAGAATCGCGATTTTGAGCAAAAAATCGTGTTTTCACAGAATCGCCTTTTTCACAAAATCGTGTTTTATTGAAAATGGTGATTGGTGAGAATCGCGATTTTGAGCAGAGAATCGTGTTTTCACAAAATCGTGTTTTTCACAAAATCGTGGTTCTCAGAATCATGTTTTTTTTTTTTACATGAAAATCGCGATTTTGTCTCAGAGAATCGTGTTTTCACAAAATCGTGTTTTAGAGAATCGTGTTTTTGGCTGAAAATCATGATTTCTGAGAATCGCGATTTTGAGCACAACCACAGAATCGCGATTCTGAGAATGACCACAGAATCGTGATTCTTTCAGCAAGCTTTTAGGCAGGAAACAGAAAATCGTGATTTTTCAAAAAATTTTGAATTTTCACAGAATCGGGATTTTCATCACAGAATCGCGTTTTTTGGCGGGAACTTCGAATTTTTGAGCGCCGAGCAATGGCGAGCTCCGTATGAGCAGAAAATCATGAAAAACACAGGCGCTTGTTCTCCCTTGCACTTCCTAACTCCTTCCCACACAATAATGCATGAAAAATGGTATGAAAATGGTGAAAATGCACTAAAAAACAAGAAATTTCTATGAAGAAGAAGATGGAAGAAGGTGGAGATGATGATGATGAAGAAGATGAAGAAGATGAAGAAGAAAAATCAGAAAATGAACAAAAAATGACAGTTTTTTTACCTTCCAACGTCGCAAATCTACGATCTTACCATCACAACGCTCGTCCTTGAAGCTCTCTCCCCGGCAACAGTGCCAAAATTTGGTGTAGCTCAAGCGTAAGCACCACCTCCTTTACTTGTCAATCTGCGGAGATGTGAGGACGGGTATGAAGACCACGAGCAAGTGAAGGCACAAGTGCGTGAGTGAAAGCACACAAACATGCACACACATACACACATGCGCACAAGGTAAGATCAAAGAGAGGAACAATGGAAAGCTTCGATTGCAAAGAGTTCTCTTACAGAGCTCTATTCTCTAACAAGCCAACCTCAAAAATGAGCTCTCTAGCTCTTTTTATAGTTTTTTGACTAGTTTTGGCCCTGTCCATACCTAGTGTCCGGCCTAGTTAAAAATTAGGTTCCAGGGCTTATTTGAGGGCTCAAACGAAGTCTAAAAATTATGAAAATTGGTACGATGGTACTTCTAATACTCCTCAAGCTTGAGGACTCCTCGGCTTGAACAAAATGGAGTTATAAAAATAGATATGGTATTTACAATGGTTTTTAGTGATGAAAATCACTATTTTTGTAGGGGATTCTTCTGAAAATTTGACATACACTTCTTGGAGCTCCCTACTTGCTCCCTCTTCTTCTATGTCCACTTCTTTGATGTGCTCCCATGTTTTATGCTTGACCTTGAGTTCCAACAGGTGCTCTCAGTTGGATTGTTCTCAAAACCATGTGCAATCAAGTAGGCATGTATCTTTTCATACCAAGAATATAATTCCTTTTTCAACCTAAACACTTTGTTTTCATGCCCGTTCTACACAAAAACAAGAAGATGAAATAGATACACTTCATCATGTAAATCACCATTCAGAAATGCAGTTTTAATGTCCAACTACTGTACATTTCGACCATGATGACTTGGACATGCACAAATGCTATGAATGGTAGTCATTCAACATGTGGGTGCAAAGATCACATCAAAATCAATGCCTCGTTCTTGAGCATAAGCTTTTGCAGTAAGCCTAGCCTTATATCTATCAACTTTTCCATTAGGCTTACATTTCAACTTATATACCCATTTAGTGCCAATGTCCTTTTTACCTCGAGGCAAATCACATAAAGGACAAGTACCATTATTCATAACTACATCATATCCTAATTACATGGCAGCCATCCAGTTTTCTTGAATTTTGTGCTTCATCGAAAGAAACAGGCTCATTCTCATCACAAAGACTAGAGGAAGCCATAACATAGCAATCTGATGCAAAGCCATAACATAGCAATCTGATGCAAAAGAAGCACTATGAGAGATTGAAAAAGTACGATATGATAGAACTACATCTAATTTGCTATCTCACAAAGTTTGCACTAGCCATTTAGGCATAGTTTTTGCCTCCTCTATATCACGCCTCTCATCAACAAGTGCATCATGTAAATCAGCATCAGAATTGGAATGATCAGCATCATCATGTGAATATTATGAAGGCCAAGAAAACCTCATTTGGACCAGCACTTGAATTTCCACCTGTAAAAAGAGGTAGCAAAGTCTCATGCTAATCAAAATGCATTTAGTCTATGGATGATACAAACCATAGCCTTTGCTTTTAGAACTATACCCAACAAAAATACATTTTATTGCTTTATCATCTATTTTTTTTGCATTGTTGTTCAAACAATAATGCATATGCTAGACAACCAAAGACATCCAATATGCATTGTTGAGTTGTGTAGCCATGGAGATTTGTAAGCTTCTATTGTGTATTTCTAATGAATGTGTATGAACAGAGTTGATTCCTGATGTGTTGAGTGAGAAATTGATGAAGAATGGTGCTGGAGATGAAAATCGTCAGATTTTACAGAATCGCGATTGTCTCATCTGAAGGTTACATGTATCATTTTTGAGTTTTGACTTTATGATTGTGTTCTGTTGAGAAAATAACACACTTTAGACACCAAGATTATTGAAACTGATAGAGTATTGCTCAAGATAATCCAAACCCTATAAATTCCTCTTCATTTTCATTATTTCTCAGAAATCCAGCCAGTTTTCTCTTATTTCTTGGATTCTATCATCTAGAAGGGGCTGTGGTCTCTTGTATACTTCCAGGATTGACAAATATAAGATGTATTGTTGATTCTTTATGCTAAATGATTGGATAACAACAAACATTTTTTGGCGCCGTTGTCGGGGAGTATAGCAAAAGCTTCATTGAAGTTGGACCTTGCTGGATCTTCTATTGTTGATGGTATTGAACACATTGAAAAGGTAATACTCTTTAATCGAGAAATGGAAACATGAAATGGTAGATTTTTTTTGTTGTTTGTCTTTTGGGAAAAGAAAGCAATAGATAATCTTTTGAGAATAAGAAGTGTTGAAATTCTTGCAAATTGATAGTTGCTCATATCATTTTTTGGAAGTAAAGTGCAGGTGTGTGAAAAAAAAATTGAATCAAGAAAGCTGAAGATAAGGTAAAATGTGTCTATCTTTGCATTTGTAGAGTGCTTTTTGACCAAGTATTAAGCAAAATTGTTGATCTTGGGAAGATGACATGATTGCATTGTGGAAAGTCAAGTAAAGTAGCTAGTTGCAAGTAGATAGGATCCATTTGTTAACCAAGTCAAAGCAATAATCTTGAGAAGAAGTTTATTTGCATCTTGGAAAGAAAAATGTTTGAGTTTATCTTTGCAAAAATTAATATTTGCACTTCTTAGCACATTTTTATTTGGGAAGTTTTGCTCATGAATTGTTTTGATAGCAAAGCATAAAGGAGTATAACCAATCACGGAACACAGGATCAATAGATCACTAAACAAAAAACCCTAAGTGAAGTGTTTACCTTAATTTAGGGCAAAATACTAAAAAAATTCATAAAATTCATTAAAACATTCAAACAAATTTCTTTTCTCCTTAGGAAGTTGGACTAGAGTGTTGTTGTTAAGATTAAGGGAGACCAAGTGGAAGGAAAGCAAAAAATTGCTAAAAACAGGAAAATAAAAAAAATACGATTCTTTTCACAGGATCGCAATTTTCTGGTTAATTTTTTGTTCATGATGTAAAATTGCAGGTGACAAGTGACTTGGAGTGGTGAAGAATCTGGAAGAGAAGTAAGAAGAAAGAAGAATCCAAATTGCAAAAGAACAATAAATTCAGAAAAATACGATTCTCTGCAGAGGATCACGATTCTCTGTAAGAGGAATTTTTTTTTTGAAATATTAAGCATATTTGGGTTTTTGAGAAAGGTAATTGGAAGAGAATTCATTAAAGTTGAGTAAGCAAATGAAGTCAAATTCTAAAAATGAGTGAGGTTTTAGCATCAAGTGGGTAAAGTGGAAAAGAAGTACAGAATCGCGATTTTCACCAATTGGATAAAGGGAGAAAATTGTGATAAAAAGTTAGAAATGGGGACTTTACATCATAAATTGTGAAAGATAAAAACTTGAACAAGTGAAAAGTTAAGATCTTGAAAATATTGAACAAAATCGCGATTGTGTGAAATCTATAAAACCCCTGAAATCTCAAAAAGAAACTCATTTGAGTGAGAGGGAGAGAGAGAGAGAGTGGACAGAATCGCGATCGTCTACAAACACAAGCTTCTGGACATTTTTTGATCAACCAAGCAAGGTAAGGACTTTCCAACAAATTTTTGCATCTAATCAAGTTTTTATATCAAGTATGGAACATAAAAAACTTAGAAATTAGTAAAAACATGAAATCGCGATGTTTTGATTTTTTGAGTTTTCAGTGAAAAGATAATCATTTTTTGATAAACTCCTTTATTGCATGTTAAAAGTTTAATAAAGCGACTCTATTATAGGAAGAAAAATTCAGAAAACAAGAACTTCAAAAAATTTCAAAAATCTGCAAAGAATCACGATTCTGTAGTCAAATACAAAATCGCGATTCTCTGAATCAAAGCACAAAATGGCGATTCCCAGAGCACGATTTTCATAAGAAAATCGTGTTTTTAACGATTGTGAGCAATCACGATTGTCTGGGAACAGAATCGTGAAAAACACGATTCTCACCACAAAATCATGAAAAACACGATTCTCACCACAAAATCGTGAAAAACACGATTCTCACCACAAAATCGTGAAAAACACGATTCTCACCACAAAATCGTGAAAAACACGATTCTCACCACAAAATCGTGAAAAACACGATTCTCACCACAGAATCGTCAAAAACACGATTCTCACCTCAGAATCGTGAAAAACACGATTCTCACCACAGAATCGTGAAAAACACGATTCTCTCCACAGAATTGAGAAAAACACAATTCTCTCCACAGAATCGGGGAAAACACGATTCTCTCCCCAGAATCGTGAAAAACACGATTCTCACCACAAAATCGTCAAAAACATGACTCTCACCTCAGAATCGTGAAAAACACGATTCTCACCACAGAATTGTGAAAAACACGATTCTCTCCACAGAACCGTGAAAAACACTATTCTCTCCCCAGAATCGTGAAAAACACGATTCTCACCACAGAATCCTGAAAAACACGATTCTCACCATAAAATCGTGAAAAACAGGATTCTCTCCCCAGAATCGTGAAAAACACGATTCTCACTACAGAATCTTGAAAAACACGATTCTCACCACAAAATCGTGAAAAACACGATTCTCTCCACAGAATCGTGAAATTAATTGAATGATCCTTAGGTCTGGTAATAAAGTAAATACACATTCTAAACAAGAGCTAGGAAGGAAAGAGTTAGAATCAGTATTAGGAGAATTACAAGAAAAAGGTTTAGGGCAAGAAATTAATATGGAGAATTTAAATGAAACCAATGAATCCTCTGAAGCTGGTGATTATAGAAACATTCTCAAATACATGTATATAAATAGGTTTGGAACTTATGTATATCAGGATGGAATGCATAAGTTTCTCATTAGATTGAGAAACTTAGAGGTTCCCCTGAATATAACACCAGTAGCACAATTTAAGGATGGTAGATATGAGGATAGGCAGGGATGTGTATACATCTTCTCACAAGACCCAGAAAATTCTAATGACGTAGGGCAATGTGCAGACAAGAGACCTTGGGAACAAAACCTAGGGCAATCAGACTTGCCAAGACCACATGAAATTCACAATAATGGTGAACAACAACAAGGTAGGAGAACACATACTTCCCCAAATCCTTTTGAAAAAGAAGCAAAAGGATTTAGTAATTTTCCATTGAGAAGAAGATATAAGTGGCAAAATCAGGGCACAATGCTTAGACCCTATCAAGTAGCCAAATGCATGAAAAATCAATATGAAGGATATTCTGATCCTCATGCCCATGCTGCAGAATTTAGACAATTAATTAGAGCAGAAGAAGTAGAGGACTACAAAGTCCAATTTGAGGCATTTGGTCTAACCCTAACTGGACCTGCACTATCTTGGTTCATTCCCTTGAGAAAGGAAATGTATCTGGATATTGAATCTTTCCTAAAAGCCTTCATAGGGGAATTTTCAAAAACTAGAATAAAACATAGCACAGCTACCATGATACATAGCTTTAAACAACAAAAAGATGAAAATGTCAGAAAGGAAGCAAGGAGATTCAAGCAGTATATTGATGGATGTCCCAGAGAGGAGGTACCATCCATGGCAAGACAAGTATCCCTATTCATAGAAGGATTGAGAAGTGCACAATTGAGAACCTTGGTGTATTATAGAAGATGTCCAGACCTAGGAGCATGTGTTAAGGAAGCAATAGACTTAGAGGATAACCGGGGACAAGATCTATTAGCATTTGATCAATCTAGAACAAATGAAGATAAAATTCCACCAACAGAAGAATTGGCACAAGCTATTGCTAAAGCCCTTGAAGTTAGCACCAAAACCAATTTGATAAACACCAAGATGATAACAAATAAAAAATTCTATAATTGTGGAGAAAATCATTTGGTACAACAATGTCCATATCAAAAACCACAACATTTGCAAGATAGAAAAACACTCAAATATTATACACTAGAAAGAAAGTGGACAAATCATACCAGAGAAGAATGCTTCTACAATAAACAAACCATTACGGAGAGAGATTATGCAAACCAAAGAGAATCTGGATTTATGGAACAAGCAAGACTTGTACTTGGGCAACAACCTCCATTACCAACAAATGTGGTACTGTTAAATACACAACAATAGAGGAGGGAAACTCAAGAATAAGATCACCATACAAAGAAGAATATCATTGGAATGAAGGATATCAGGAAGAGTGGGAAGGTTATGAGATGAGAGAACCAGAACTGCAAGCCCTAGATTTGGGAAATGGGAGAATTGAGATGGATACAACCACATTCATGTATATAACCAATAATTATATGTCCAATCAGAAACCTCAGTTCAAAAGGAGCCAAAAAATAACTTGTTATAAATGTGGGGGAGAACATTTCATTAGAGACTGTCCACAACCTCTTACATTAAGAATAGAAGGAGCCTATTGCAAGGATTGTGGCAGGGAACATTTAATAAAGGATTGTCCAAGAAATCCTCAAAAACAACAAAACACATCTAATAACATACCATTGAAAACAGTCAACATCATGGAGCAAGAGGAATTGAGTGACCTTGACCAAGTAAATGTAAATGCTATAACAAGGGCACAAGCTAAACAACAAGAAACAACTAAAGAAAAAAATAAGAGTTCAATTTCAAAGGTGAAGAAAAACAGACAAAAGGGGAAATGGGAAAGGAAAATGAGAATGGGAAAAAGTTTGGAAGAAGACAATATGGAACAGTCAAACCATACTCCTCCTCAAAAGACACAAACCCAGTCAGAGATAGGAAATTCACAGAGTCTAGACACCTTGATAAAAGCATACAAGGGAAGAATTCAAGAGGGATCAAATCCTACAGACCATGTAATGGCTTATCCTATGCCAGAAATAGAACATGAAAGGATGCAAAAATGCAAACAAATCATACAAGAAGCACAATTCAAACTGGAGGAATTAGATAATTCTCAAACAACAGTTGGGGAATCAAAGGCAACAAGAACAAGAGAAACTATTAATCAAGAAGATAACTCACAAATTACATTCCAGGTAAATATATATAAACAATGTACAATCTTATACCACACCACAATGGAGGAATTGGTAAAACAGATTCCTCACTTACAATACAAAATGAAAAAATGGGAAGCAATACCAGAGAATCTTGATCCACAACCACAGGAATTGGAGGAATTGTGGTACATTCCTATTGATAAGATAGGAGGATATTGGGAAGGAGAAGAGGGAAACTCAACCCTAAAAATACAATTTGGTAAAAATTATGCCAAAGCTATATTGGATAGTGGATCAGGTGTGGCTATCATGACTAAACAAACTTGGGAAAAATGGGGAAAAAATGAATTAATACCCACTAAAATGAGATTGCAACTGGCTGATGGACACATAGAAAAACCACTAGGAATATGGGAAAAGGTGATTGTGGACATATGTGGAATAGAAATAGAGCATACCTTTGCCATAGTTGAATTTCCACAATCCACGTCATATGAAATATCCTAAGAAGACCATTTATGAGACAAATGCAAATTGTGCAAGATTGGGGTAATGATTGCCTATACCTTTTCTGTGAACATAAGATTCCTATTACACTTGATGCAAAACCTAGCAAACAGAGACATTACACATTCATAGATAAATACTCTGCTAAAATAAAGGAAGAAATTGACAAGCTGCTAGCGTCCAATTTCATCTATGAGATTGAGTATACAGAATGGATATCTCCTATAGTTGTGGTACCAAAAAAGAATGGGAAACTTAGGGTATGCATTAATTTGAAAAAAGTGAATGCTGCGACTATAAGGGATAGCTACCCATTGCCTATAACAGACCATCTTCTAGAAAGAGTTGCAGGGAAGGAGGTGTATAGTTTTTTGGATGGATTTTTAGGATACAATCAGGTACCCATAGCTTTGGAAGACCAACATAAAACTGCCTTTTCCACAGAATGGGGAATTTATGCTTTCAGGGTTATGCCCTTTGGGTTAACTAATGCCCCAGCAACTTTTCAAAGATTGATGTGTCATATCTTCAAAGAATTCCTGAGGAATGTAATGGAAATTTATGTAGATGATGTGTACTTTTTCATTGAAAAGATAGGATCATTTGAAAGATTTAGAAAACATATTCAAGAAATGCAGAACATACAGAGTATGTTTAAATCCACAAAAGTGTGTATTCTTTGTAAGACAAGGAAGAATGTTAAGTCACATAGTCTCCAAAAATGGAATTTCAATTGATGAGAAAAAAATAAAGGCCATAGTAGAACTTCCAAGACCAACAAATGTAAAGGAACTTCAAACTTTCATGGGACATTGCGGATATTATAGAAAATTTGTACACAAGTTTGCTGACATTGCAAAACCTTTGTATGCCTTAATCACAAAATTTGAGTGGACCAAAGAGTGTGACAAAGCTTTTGAGACTCTAAAAACTTGTTTGGTAACAACACCAATTTTAAAAACCCCACAGTGGGATAAAATTTTTCATGTCCATGAGGATGCTTCAAATTATGCTTTGGGATGTGTGTTAGCACAACCAATAGAAGGGAGCAAATTAGATTTTCCAGTTGCTTATGCTAGTAGGCAACTGAATTCAGCAGAGAAAAATTACACAACCACTAAGAGGGAAGGGTTGGGAATGATATTTGCTGTGAAAAAATATAGACATTACCTTTTGGCCAACAAGTTTAAATTTTTTGTGGATCACCAAGCTTTACTCTACTTAGTAAACAAACCTTGTCACACTGGTAGAATAGTCAGATGGTTTCTTTTACTGATGGAGTTTGAGTTTGAGGTGGTGGTCAGACAGGGAAAAACACATTTGAGAGCAGATCATTTGTCTAGAATCTAAGCTAAAGAACCAAGTTCACCTTTAGATGATGACCTGCAAGATACATATCTATTCAAAGTAGAAAGTGTTCGAGAGTGGGCCATGACTTTAGTACCTTTGCTAACCATGGGACCTTGCAGAACATTTGGGAATAATACACATTTAGTATTGCAAAGCAGGAACTTTGTGCTGCTAGCTGGGCACTTGTATCACCTCAACCATATAGGCATACTGGAATATTGTACTCTAGAAGAGGAGAAACAGGAATATTTGAGAAGAGCTCATTGTTGGAACCCTTGTACACATGCTTCCATAATAGTCACCCTAAGTAATCTCAATAGGATGGGAGTACATTGGCCTAATAAGATTCAAGATGTAACAAAATATGTTGCTAACTGCTGGAAATGCCAATCCTTGCAAAATTCAAAACTTATAACTCTATATTGGTTTCAAAAAAATCCAGAATGGAGTGAGAATATCATTGAGGAGTTGAAAAGGAAGAAGAAAGGAAAACAAGTAAGAGCTAGTGTTGACTCAAAAAATCTACAAATGATCTCTGAAGAATATCAACTGATAGGAGATCAATTGTATAAGAAAGGGATGGATGGATATTTAAGAATTTGTTTTGCTGAAGATAGATATCTGGAAATGTTGGAAATGGCACATTCTGGAGTGGCAGGAGGACATTTCTCAAGTGATAGAACTGCTAAACTCATATTATATTCTAGTTTCTGGTGGCCAACTCTATTTCTTGATGCAAGAACATATGTAAAAAGATGTGACATTTGCCAAAGGGTGAGTCAACCAAATAAAAGAGACAATATGCCATTAGTTCCATTAATCTCAGCAAGAGCATTTAGTTGATGGGGGTTGGATTTCATTGGACCTATACATCCTCCAACAAGACAATCCCATGCTGAATACATAATAGTGGCCACAGATTACTTAACCAAATGGGTAGAGGCTAGAGCTACAAAAAAGAATGATGCTCATACTACTGCCAGATTTCTTTATGAAAATATCATCACCAGATTTGGACTACCAATTGAATTGGTAAGTGATAGGGGGACTCATTTTTTGAACCAAATCATAGAAAACATAACTGAATATTTCATGATTAGTCATAGAAAGTCAGCCCCATATCACCCACAAGCCAATGGGTTAGCAGAGAGTACTAACAAAGTACTTTGTAATGTATTGTCAAAATTGGTAAACACAAACAGGAATGGTTGGGATTTACAATTTAATCATGTCCTATGGGCCTATAGAGTGTCATACAAAACTGCAGTAGGAACCACACCATTTAATTTGGTATATGGACAAAATGCAGTTCTACCTTTGGAATTCCTCATTCCAACACTAAAAGTGGGTAGTTAATACAATTGGACTGGACATGAATTATCTGAGAGAGTAATGGAATTGGAACAACTGGGAGCTTCTAGACTCCAAGCAATTATGAGTATATATGCAGACAAGAAAAGGCAAAAAGCTTATCATGATGTTCACATAAAAGAAAAAGATCTACAGGAAGGAGATTTATTTTTGGCATACACAGTAAAGGAACATCAAAAGAAATTTCAGAAGAAAGGACATGGACCATATATTATCAATCAGATCAGTAATAGTGGAGCTATTCAGTTAGCTAATATAGATGGAGAAATCATGCCAAACTTCATAAGTGGATGTAGAGTTAAAAGGTATGATCTTCCATTAACTGCTTCTGAATGGAGAAGATTACATCAAGCACAAAACAGGAAGAAAGAAGAGGAAAACATAAGGAGGGAGGCTCAACAGGAGGCAAAAGAAAGGATAAGAAAAATAAAAAATATTAGAGAAGTCCTTTTTTGTGACACCTCTCTAAAAGAAAAAGAACATTTGCCTGTTATAACAATGCATTTTCAGGATGAGAAAATCAAGGTCTTGATAGACTCAGGTGCACAAGTAGACTTGATCAGTTCAGATTTGTTGAAAAAGTTTAACCTAAAAAGGACTAAAAGTAAAATCTTTATCAAAACTTTGGAAGGACAAATAATACAAAGCATGTCTTCACCTTCTATTGAAGTTAAGTTCAATGAAGAATGTATGAAAATAGATTGTGAAGAATGGCCAAATCAATTGATGACTGAGAAATTAATTTTGGGACAACCATGGCTAAAGCAAGGTAAAGTAATTTTGGATTTTGAAAAAATGAAGCTTAAGTTGACAATAAATGACAAAAGATTTTTAATGTTTTTATTGAGTAATGAAGAACAGGAAGATCAACAGGATGTTCATGACCCAGGCCTGGACGGATTTACTTTTTCATTAGAAGACACACAGACATTACCAATACAATTACTAAATGATCAAGCTTCATTTAGTCAAAACCAACAAAAAATTGAAGGAGCAAAAGAGGGTGAAGAGACAGAAGCAAGGTGGCAACTATGGCATAGTCAGAAACATCAAGAAATCAGAACAAGAAGGATGTGGAAACAAAGTATACACAAGCCCTGTCCATCAAAACAAAATTCCAGGACAAAATGGATATGGAAGCCAAAAAATTCTAAAAACAACTTATCAGAAGGAGATGGATTTTTTCCTAAGACAGGGGCAGCAAGGGTTAAATATTATTGGGTAAAAAAATCAGATTTGATTCAATGGAAAAAGACCATCTATATTTGATCTGTATTTAGAATTTTCTAAGAAGAAAATCAGAATATTACAAAAAAGAAATCATGACATATTGGAAATTATGACAAATAATTCTACCTTATCCTTTTTCTAAGAAGAGAATTGGGAGGGGAAGAAAAGAAATCATGACATATTGGAAATTATGACAAATAATTCTACCTTATCCTTTTTCTAAGAAGAGAATTGGGAGGGGAAGAAAAGAAATGGAAGAAATTATTATTAAAAAAAAAATAAAAAAGAGAAAAAAAGAAAAAAAAGAAAAAAGAAAAAAAAGAGAAAAGAAAAAAGAGAAAAAGTTATCCATTTTTTCCTTTTATAAGTTATATAGCACAAAGCAAGATATAGATAGAAGGGTAGCAGGTTTCTATTTATTATTTTTTATTTTTATTTTTATTTTTTATTTTTCATGATTTTTGATTTTTGATTTATTTTTCTTTTAAATATCTCCTTCCTGGATAAGAGCAGTCAGAAGAGAAGAGAGCACTAGACATCTTGCTACACATGTAATGACCACTTCAATTGAGTTTTTTTTTTGAGGAAGTTAGGATTTAATTGAGAATTTATTTACATTCCTCTTTCATGACATATCACAACAAATGTCATTTTTTATTTTTTATGACTCATGTGGGTGGAGTTTTTTCTTTTTGTGTGATGCTAAATTTTCTCCAGAATGGTGAATCCAAAGGAGCTACCAATTCATAATTTCAAAGCAGACTCAGTCACTCTGTCTAGAGGACATTGGTTCTTAGACAATGAAGCAACAATGGAGACAGTAGAATTAGAATCTGATGAAGAACAGGAGATTCCAGAAGCAGAAAAAATAGTCAAACAACTCAAGGAAACTTTGGATATTATTGGCCAGCACATATTTACAGTGGGAGTTGGAGGTTACAAGTACACTATGTTGTGTCAGGAGTTTTACAAATTCCAGAAAAGTGCAGTCAATTACAAAAGATGGAAAGCAGTGGGATTACACAGGCTACTAGATGAACCTATATTTTTCATAGATTTTGAAAGAGTGGCACAGGTGATGAATTGCTTGTTGGAAGTTGGAAGGGCAATGAGGCGTATTTCAGGTGTACTGTCAAGAACAAAGAAAATCACGAAGTGAACAACACAATAAAAGCAGAGCATATCAGGGTAGCCCTTCAGTTTTACCCAATGGGAACTAAGTTGGATAACAACTTTGTTAAGAAGAATAAGGAAACATATACAGGATATTCTAAGTTCCCTAATTTTAAGGGAAGAGAAATTGAGGAATATGCCATCAGAATGTTTTTGCAATACTTTTGTTTCCCAAAACTGCCTAGATACACCATGCCACACAAATCAGTAACATTGATTATGTTCTATAATAAGGATAGAACTAAGCCCTTTGGAATAATGGATGTATCACCATATATACATGAGTAATTAAAGGAAGCAGCCAAACATTGGGAGCAAAAGAAGTATATGAATGGAGCCCAATTCTTAACTATAATTATATATCATGTTCTAGGGATGGAGGATCAATTACAACTGGTTCCAACAGCCCAATATTTCAGAAAATTGATGGCAGGAATCAAAAGTCCTTCAAGGAAGATATCTGTAAGAGAAGCAGAAGACCAATCAAGCATGAGGGGAGCAGAAAGGAAAAGAAAAGGAATTTCAGAAGAAGTCATTCCAGTAAAGAATAGAAGATTGGTTCCAAGAAAAGTGGAGTTGGAACAGGTGGAAGCAACTAAGGAAGAGCATGAAGCTGCGCAGAAGCAGGTACAGTCTTCAAATGACCCTCACCCACCTCAGACAAGCAAAGAGCAGTTTTATATATATTTGACTCAAGGAAATAATAAAAGGGCAGTATATGAAGCTCAACATCAAAAGATGTTGGAGGACTATTCTTGCAAAGCAACTGATTGGATTCAAGAGGAAGTAGAACACTATGAAGAGCTGCATGATCAGATCATGGCAGCTGAGACAGAGGAAGTTTTTGTCAAAAAAGAAGTGGAACTGTTAGCATATTTCAAAGAGCTACAAGGACCTCCTGAAACAAGAACTACAGTTGTAGTGAAGAAAAAGGTTCAGAAGAAACATGTACAGAAGAGGAAGTTAACCAAGAAAAGTAAAGAAAAATCAGTAGTAGAACCTGTACCAATGATGGAGACAGAAGAAGTGATAGTAGAAGAAAGGAACTAGAAGGAATCTACTGCTGTGGAAGAGTCAAGACTGGAAAAACCACGAATGGCAGGCTCTTCACAATTCTCTTCAGACTCTGAAAGTGATATTGAAAATTTTTTGTTGAAAAGTTTGAATTTATCAGTGCCTAGTACACCCAATGTGATAACACAAGCCTCTGGAAAAAATAAAACACTAGAAGACTTGAGTGAGAAGCCCCAAGGAAAGCAAGTTCAGGACGAAGCAGTAAAACAGGTCAGTCCTAAAGAGGAGAGAAGGCTGTTGAAGGCAAAGCAGTGATGTTGGAAGAAGAGAGTGAAGTCAGAAAGGAATTCAATTGTGGATTAGTGGATTCAGGATTAAAGACAATATGGACAAAACCTTTACATCAAACCTATTTCAATTTGGATAAAGGAAAAGTAGAAGAAGAAAAGGGAGTTTATGCTCAAGAAGTAGAAGAAGGAATCACAGAAAAAGAGATCAACCAAAGCATAGAAGACATACTATATGACTTGAATCATAATGAAGAGTTTACAATTACAAAAGATCAAGGACAAGAGGAAGAGCTGGATCTCATGGATATAGATGAGCAAGAAGAAAGAGAGTTGTGGAAATTAGAAAGAGAGTTGTGGACTTCTCAAAATAAGAGTTTAATGTTGACAATAAAAGAGCTACAGAAAAAGTTGGAAAAATCACAAACTCAGGTGGAAGAGCAGGTAGAGGCTACACAAATGGAAGAATATGAAGTAGGAGATGATGACAGAACCCAACACGGTGGTGAACAAGAAAATAAAGCACCTATAGAAGAGTACTCGGAGGAGTTTGTTCAGAAACTTCTGACAGACAGAGAATCCAGAATGGAATTCATTAGAAAAATGCATGATGAATACGAGGAACAGATTGTTACATTCACTTTAAATAAAGGGATAAATCCAAATCAACATCATTGGGCTGCAGATGGCCTAGGAATACCCTTTTGCATGATTCTCGAAAGCATTAAAGATTATCAGTTGGCAAGGGTGGGATTACCTACAAATAAGTATTTAGAACATGAAGAAGACATCTATGTGACAAAAGAGTTATTTGAAAAAGCCAATCCAAAATGGAGAAATGGGTGGTTGGATGCTAATAAGGAATGTAGAAAAATATGGAAAGAAGCACCTATTCAGCTGAAGATCAATCCAGCATACTGCCGAGTAGCAAGAAGAAGGGAGTGGACAGTCTTTTGGGAAAGAAGGAAAGAAGGACAGATTCCATCCAAATGGTTGAGTTTTCCAAAGATAGTAGGTCCGAAGGCAGGAACATGGCCCACAAAGAAGTATATGGTGGACATAGCTGAATCTGTCATATCCACATACAAAGATGTTAATGACCCAGCATGTATTTTATTAATCAGAGTAATGAGACTCATATTGGCATGTATAGAGACCTTTACAGATACAGATGTCAGAGTTCTCAATTACATTGGCTTTAATTCACCATCTGATTCTTTAATATTTGATCTCAGTGAAACACCTGACAAGATATGTTTGATGGCTTATTATAGTAGAATAATATATTTGTGCAGCCATTATCTACAGATTTTTGAAGATGCGTTTGATTATGGATTTTTTGAAAGAGAATCAGAGATATTTGGGAACTTGTCAGTAGTTACAAAGTCTCGACTCACTGCTTATGAAGCTGCATACATAGAATACCTGAAAAAAGATGTAATTGATAAACCAGAGGCTGCTGTGCAATGGAGAAAAGCACTATTTGAGATGGTAAACAACTTGAAAATTACAGAAAGAAAGAGCCATGACGTACTATCACAAGTTTATCAAAGAAAGAAGAAGTGAAGGAAGCATTCATGGAATATCAGCAAGAATGTCTTTTGTCAAGAGCCAAAAGGTCTAGCAGGGAAAGAATGTTGGAAGAAGTATTTTTGATGGAAAAATAATTATAAAATGCCAAAAAATTGTAAAAATATTTATGCAAATGATGTAAAAATAAGGAAGAGTCTTCCTCATGTAGATTAGAAACATATGTATTTTTTCTAGAATTTTTGGAAACTCCTAGATAGCATATTTTTAGATTAGAAGGGAAAGGGACCAAAACTCAAGTGTAAAAAGGGACACTTGAGAATGTATAAAAGACAATTTCCTCTATTTTGAGAGGGTTGGTTATTTGTAATTGATGATATCCAAGCAAAGAGAGAAGTTTCCTGCAGAAAATCGTGATTCTTCCTTTTGTGTGAATTTCTTTGATTTGTTGAGTCTATTCTATGTGTATCCATGGAGATTTGTAAGCTTCTGTTGTGTATTTCTGATGAATGTGTATGAAGAGAGTTGATTCCTGATGTGTTGAGTGAGAAATTGATGAAGAATGGTGCTGGAGATGAAAATCGTCAGATTTTACAGAATCGCAATTGTCTCGTCTGAAGGTTACAAGTATCATTTTTGAGTTTTGACTTTATGATTGTGTTCTGCTGAGAAAATAACACACTTTAGACACCAAGATTATTGAAAATGATAGAGTATTGCTCAAGATAATCCAAACCCTAGAAATTCCTCTTCATTTTTATTATTTCTCAGAAATCCAGCCAGTTTTCTCTTATTTCTTGGATTCTATCATCTAGAAGGGGTTGTGGTCTCTTGTATACTTCCACGATTGACAAATATAAGATGTATAGTTGATTCTTTATGCTAAATGATTGGATAACAACAAACATATGTATAGATTAAGGTACAAGTTCCAAAAGATGTAAATACCTTTGGGAAGTCCTCAAATACTTCAAGGAGGTTCAAATAATTGAAAAAAATATAGCCAAATTACCACGTGATTTCTAGAATGTAATGACTCAAATGAGTGAGTCACAAAGGAGTTGCAATGGTGTCCTAGTGGAAAGTCGGTGTGGCTAGTTCTCAAAGTCCAGCCATATTTTTCTTATTTGAGCACTTGATTCATGTAATACCTCCACCCAAGTGTCTAGCATGAGTTTATATGTATTAGGAAGGCTTTTGATTAGTTTTCCATGCTATAATAAGAGGGAATAAGTTGTCATGTTTTTGGAAGTCCAAGAGAGTCATATGTGTATCTCTCTGCTATTGTAATTTTGTAGACAAAGATTGCAGAGCTTGTATCTACCTCATCATATATATTCAAATTACATGTTTCATAGTTCATTGGAAAGATCTTACTATCTAATTTTATCCTGTTAATTTTCATATTCATTGGAGTTGTGAGTTGAGAGCATTACACTATGCAAGTAGTGTGTGTTCTTGGGTTTACCTCTATTGAAGATCTTCGTTACATGAAAAAAATTTAAGGATCATATCTCCTTGTGTATTTATCCAACTTGAGTGTTCTTTAGTGTTCATGGTTAAAATAGTTAAAAACAAATTCTAAGTAAATAGAGAACAACAAGTTGTGCAAGCATGACTAGTTTTCTGCACATGAGTTTGTGAGAATGTCAACTAGTTATAGGGGGTTCCACCTAATTCTAGTTATACTTAGGTCAATTAACTTCAACAGTTTGCATCTTTCGGGAAAGAGGAATGCTGCATTTTTCCCAAAATATAGGCAACACAAACATGTTTACATGCTGCCTCAAATTTGGATAGATAGGACACCATTTTAGATTTTTGTAGGTTTGGCAAACTAGCATAATTCAAATAACCAAAGAATGTATGCCAAAGCTTTGCATGTGACATAGCTTGAGAATCTTGAAATACACATGCTGAATTCACATATTTTGCATAATCTATGAGCTTATACAACACACAAAACAAAATACCAGAAGCAATAATAACATCTCGATTTGACAGATCATAAATTGTACATTTTTCATCAACAAATTTCACAAACAAGACCATCTTGGCTACTGTTGAAATTGATAAGAGATTTTTCTTGATCCTTGACACACATAAAGCATCTGACAATGTGAAAGAACTACCATCAGTAGTAGTTAGAATGATCTTACCAACTCCCATTATGGGATAAGAGGAGTTTTTAGCACATGTGATAGGATTTTCTATAGGGGCAAGCTCAAGTGAGCTGAAGAAACTACAGTGCGAGGTAATATGTTTGGTTGACCCACTCTCAAAGTACCAAACATCTTAGTCTATTGTAGACATACACTATCCATGAGAAGATGGGTCATAACTACAAACAATAGTAAATGGCCATTCTTCATTCTGCACAATATTAGTAGATAGACTCTGTTTTAGGTGTAGAGGCCTCTACAATAACCACTCCAACCTCTCTTTTCTTTGCCTCTTTTGCAACCATTTTTGGATAACTATTTATGGCATGCTAATTTCCTTTATAATATTTGCAGAACAATTTTTTATTTTCTATTTTCTTCTCATCTTTGTCTTCTTTTTTCAACTAAGTAGAATTAGCGGATTTTTGCTTACTACTAGATGAACTTCTTTGCCCTTCTGACTAGCTTAACTTTTGCCTTTTGATTAGCTTACCTTTGCCCTTCTGATTAGCTAACAAAGCTTGATTTGCTACACACATGATGAAATTGTTATGCCTAAAATGATCTTCTTGCAACAAAATAGAGACTAACTCCTCAAATGTTAAGGCATTTGGGTTGACTTTCATCATCAATCGAAGGTAGAAGCAAAACTGTGATATGAATCTAGAAGAACATTCATAATAGTCTGCACAAGTGAACTATCTGGCAAGACTTCATCAACAAAAATCAACTACTCCAAATCTTTGATCTTTGTCAAAAAACTATCCGTAGAATCTCCTTCATTCACATGCTCAGTCTCCAATTGTTTTTGAAGGTAAGCGACACAAGTATTATTTATTTCATGGTAAAAGTGGTAAGTGTATCCCAAGCATCCTTTACTATTTTGCAAGAGAAAATATGAGGGATAATGACACATTTGATGGACAAGTCTATCGATGCATGTGCCTGAGCATCTCTGCCATCCCAACAAAGTTGCTCTATAGTAGGTACAGTAGGAACTGCAACACAAATAGGAACTTGAAGATCATCATCTTCAACACCATCTACATCACCTTCAATAATTATGCTTGTAGGTGTAGTAGGTTGTTTTTCAACATCCTGCACAATATTCCATAGTCCTTTTGTGACTAATACATGATGCATCATATATATCCATAATGGTTAATTGGTACCATCCAACTTATCCTCAACATCCAACATATAAAATACATCATTGCTTTCAGCCATGGCCATTGAATAAAATAGCTCGATGTAGAAAAATGACTATATCTCAAAAAGTTGAAGAGAACTACCCTATCGGGCTCCACTAAACCTATAACAGACTTCAAGGCACATGTAGTGGTGAACCCAAACCTATATATAATGTTTGGCACAAAAGGATGAAATTGCCTGCATAAGCACTAGGATAGTGCATTCAGAGGCTTAAACGAGCTCATATCAAAATTTTGGCACCACAGAGGCAAATCCATTTTGAACTCTTAACTGCCTTGAGTATGCTCACCAATTTTCATGCAATTCTAAGAATGTGATGGGAGTATTGATGACACCCTAGATGAGGCAGTGACATGCTCTGATACCAATTTTTAGAGTTTGAGGTCTATGGAAGCACGCAAATAACACAAGCAAGAAGAAGAAGAAGAAGAAGCTTGGAGCGCAACACACAATACTAAATGTATTAGCAAGTGAATGTACAAAGAGAAATAACCCGTTAGGCTCATAGGGGTATATTTTTCTCTTAAGTTTATGAAATAAAGGGATTCAAATCTTTGGAAAGTTGGCACAAAATTTCTATAATATCTTGCTAACGCTAAAAACTTTGAAGCTCTATAATGGTTTTAGGGCGAGACTAGTTGAGAATAACTTGGGCTTTTTCAAGATCAACTTGAAGTCCTTTCTCATGTATAATATGACTAATGTATCTTATTTCCACTAAAAAGAATTCACACTAAGCTTCCTTTTCATGTAGTTTGTTCTCTCTTAGAACTTGGAAAACATTTTCCAAATGTTCTACATGGGTAGCTATATCTTGACTATATACAAGAATGTCTTCAAGGAATTCAACTACGACTTTTCCTAACTAAGGGCTTAGGACTGGTTCGTCAAATTCATGATGTAGGAAGGGTATTTATTAGTTCATAAGGCATGACTAAATTCAAAATGCTCATATTCGGTTCTAGAAGATGTTTTGGAAACATCTTTATGTTTAATTCTAATTTGGTGATATCCTTGACAAAGATCAAGCTTTGAAAAGATCTTAGCTCGTTTTAACTAATAAAATAGATAATCTATTTGGGGCATTGGATATTTGTTCTTTATCATAACTTTGTTCAAAGTTCGATAATCAATACATAATCTCATTGGCCCATCCTTTTTCTTAACCAAAAGAATAGGTGTTGCCTAGGGTGAATGAATAGGTTGAATGAATCCCTTGTTCAGGTACTCTTTCATTTGCTTCTCTACTTCTTCTTGTTGAGACTATGGGAGTCTATAGGGGGATTTACAAATAGGCTTAATTTGTGGGAGCAAGTCCATAGCATGCTCGACTTGCCCATGAGAGGAAGGTAAGCCATGCAGAATTTCTTATGGAAAAACATTTCGATAGTTATTCATTAAACACTTAATATTAAACTTTTCATGATAAGAAAAAGGAGACAAGACATACGGAACTGGATTTATATTATATACATCATTTACATCAGTTGGAAGTATTTTCTTTTTGAGTATCTACAAGTTTCTTTAGTTCCATACTTGAGATCAAGTGGGTACTTAGTACATTATGTTCCCCTTGAATCGACTAACAGAATCCATCCTTTCAAATTCCAAAGTATTCAACAAGTAACTCCTTTTAAGTGATCTACTTAAAACCAAAAGCCACTCCCTAGCCAATAACACATGAGATCACAAATCATAGTGTCCAAGACTTTGTGGTCTTGTGCTTGCATGGACACTATATAGTGATGTGGAGACTTTGTTGGGGAAACTTTAATCTCTTCACTAGTGAGTAATTCAAAAATTTATGGGTGGCAGAAACTCCTTTCTGCGATGCTCAGGAGCTCCTTTCTGCCACCATTACCATGGCTTGCAGATAGTTTAGTCAAGTAGTAGATGAGTAGAGAATGCATCCTTCTTTGCCAATGCCGCTCATACTCAGATTAACAGCACGGCATGCGGACTGTAGAATGCGGACATTTCTTTCATTGTGAAGCTTCAGACATCAACAACGCTGCCTGCGGACTGTCGTTGAACATCGGAGCTGGGCGCTGTCATCGTCTGTTTCCGTAGTTGCCGGTCTATCGCGACAGCGTCCTGGTGGTGTGTCGCGACAGTGCCAATTGGTCTATCGCGACAAGTGACTCTCGTGTGTCGCGACAGCGCCTTGGTGGTGTGTCGCGATAGTGTTTGGTGGTGTGTCGCAACAGTGACTGGGTCTTTCTCAAAGTTTTCTCGAAGTTTTCGCTGATTTGTGGCTCGCCCGGCCTCCCGATTGATCTTATCTCGTGTTTTGTGTCGTCGCCTCGCCTCAGCTTTATTCCTTTTGTCTTTTATCACGGGCTAGAGTCCCGTCCATCGTCGGGTGACTCTCTGACTATCGTTGAGCCGTCCATCGAGGTCTTTCTACTTTATGTAACTTCCGCTTATCTGTTCATGTGCCTCTATGTGTTTGTTTGGGCGCGATCGTCAAACCTAGCCTCTCCTTTGATTTGGTTATTCGAATTTTAAATTAGTACTGCTATCTAAAGCAAGTCAAATTGCAGTTCTTATCTAACGGGGGCTCCGTTTTGAATTTTAAGAGGAAGCAAAAAAGAAAACAAAAGATCTGGCAAAGCGGGGTTCAATTATCAATTAGTAGCGGGGTTCAATTAACAATTAGTCATGAACAATGTGGCTCCCCCTCAGTCCGTGTCCCCCCTTGAGATGGAGTCCATCCCAGTGGACGTCGTGCCCCCAGAGGTCTCTTTATGCAAGGAGTCTGTGGCGGCAAAGCAAGAAGAACTGATGAAAACTTGCCTGATCGATCAAATGTTTGGCCCCAGGCCCCCTCTTCAAAGTGTGAGAACTTGGCTTCGCAAGGAGTGGTTCTCGCGTGGCCTAATTGTGTCCAAATGTCAATTCCTGCCGGTGAATCACCTGCTTCTATTCTTTGAGAATGAAGAGATGGCTTTCCAAGCCCTGCAAGCCGGCTCCTGGCAAGTGGGCCGGTCCACCCTTCGCCTTTTTAAGTGGACCCCAGAATTTGTCCCGAACAGATCAAAGCATCTTTGTTACCCGCTTTGGGTGGAGCTTCCCAATCTGCCTTTCTTCATGTATGGATTTCTTCGTGAAATCGTCTCACCGATCGGTCGCCCGATGGCCGCAAGACAGGATGTTGGGGGTTAATCTACGATGGTGCTCAACATTCTTTCAATGCAAGATGGCATCCACAGATCTGCGTTGAAAAAGACCTGAACCAGGTCCTTCCCTTGAAGATCTCCATAAACTGTGGAGATGGTAAGACCTAGACACAAGAGGTTACTTACAAGAATTTTCCAAACGCATGCTTCCGGTGCAGGCATCAAGGTCATAGGATCAAAGATTGCCCCCTAAAGAAAAGTACCAATAAAAACAAGCTTAAACCAGATGGGACCCTAGACCCTCTCCCCCAAGATGACACTCGGGGTCATCCCCCTCCAATGGAGGAAGAAGAGGGAACTCGCGTTGCTGAGACGGATTCAGAAGGATTCACTGAAGTGAGACGCAGGAGGAAAGTTATCCCTCGAAGATCAACAACAAGAAATACTACGACAGTTGCCCCCTCAAATAACATATACTGTAACCTAGAAAAAGAGATTAATGAGGTCGACTTCCCAGGGGACAACCACTTTGAAGAAGACCCCACTGATAATACCCTTGGGTGCTCTACCAGCAAAGAAGACAACCAAGAAGGTTATACCACGAGTAAAGAGGAAGGCTTCACTACCAGCAATGAAGACAACCCAGATAACGAAAGCTCCTCTCTTGGTCCTACCCTCCCGGTATGCTTTCCAAGATTACCGCAACAAAAGTCAAAGCTTAAAGGAAAACAACCTTCTGGCATGCCTTGGAAGAGCCCCCTCAAGAGTAGGATCCTAAGTCAAGAAGTAGGGAGGAAAAAAGAAGACCACAAGAAGAAAAAAGATCGGGTTCCTCCCCTCAAAGAGGGCAACCATCATTAATGAAATTCACATCTCTAAACATCAGGGTCTGTCTGACCCATCAAGAGCTTCGATTCTTGGCCAGTGGTTCAAAGACAAGTGCTTCGCCCTTGACTTTATTTTCTTACAAGAGATTAAAATCGACAGAGAGGATCTACAAAAACGGCTTAAATGCATTTCTCCGAACCACCTTTGGTTCTCCACTTCTCACCCTAGAGGGATGGGGGGTGCTTCTATCGGCATTAGTCACTCCTTGTCTGGCAATGTGACCTCGACTTTTGAAGGTCGGAATCATCGTTGGATTGCTGCCTCTTTCGGGTTCCCTTTCCAGTTCACTGTGGTCTCAATTTATGCCCTTAATGGTGAAGCAGATAGAATGGATACTTGGGCTTCCCTCGACTCCCTTTCACACAATGTTCTGATTTGTGGGGACTTCAACATGGTTGAGTTTCTTGAGGACCGATGGAATAACAAAGGAAAAATTATTGACGGTCAGGAGAAAGAGATATGGGATAAAATCAAGCTCCATCTCGACCTGGTCGAGGTGAAAGACATGAAGGGGCTCTCCTGGTCAAATCTCCAATCGGGGGACTCTTTGAGGAAAGCAAGACTTGATAGATGCTACATCGATCAGAACACCATCCTTCAGTGGGGTATTCCTTCGATTTCCCAACACATGGACCTGACTATCTCAGACCACTATCCGATTACTCTGTCTTTCAAACCGATTCCCATGTTCCAGAGAGCTCCTTGGTTTCATGCTTGTCAGACATCGTTTTCCCTCCCCTCTGTCCACCAAGAAATTTCTGAGGTGTGGACGGAAGCCTTTACTTACTGTAATGAACCGGCTAAGTGTTGGAGAAGCGCAGTAGAAAGGACTCGAAAAATTCTAATCAGGACTCAAAAGGCTATAAGAGAAATCCGAAAAAAAAGAAGAGAAATGGTGTACCGGAGGCTCTCACGGCTTGAAGAAGAGGTGAACAAAGCTAAGTTACATTGCCAACAAGGTCTTTTGAAAATCAGGGGAAGACTAAGATTAGAGGAGGAGGTTCAAAGGAAAAATCATCAAATTTTCTTCAAAGATTGGTGGGCAGGGAAGGCCGACAAACCAAGGAAAGAGATGTGTAACATCCTCAAAAGGAAACAAGCTAGGGAATCCATCCCCCTATTGGTCGATAACAATGGAACTGAATGTTGCACGGAAGTGGAGAATAGATCTATTATCGTCGAACACTTTACCAATCTTCTCGGGGTCTCGACTCCTCTTTCCCCCCACAGGCGCAACTCCATGGTAACCATCTCAAGGGTTGCTCAAACCAGAATCCCACAGAACTTGATTGCTCTACTGGATGCTAACATCTCCGAGAATGAAATTATCGAGGTTATTGATGCCCTTCCCAATGGGAAAAGTCCGGGTCCAGATGGCCTTACCAATGAGTTTTTCAAGTCCTTCAAACATCAGGTGGCCACCCCATTGCGCCTCGTGTGGCAAGAGGCTCTCTCTTTCGGTGCCCTCCCTGAGTGCCTGAATAATGGCGTCATCAAGTTAATCCACAAACGGGGAGATAAGAACAAAATTGAAAACTGGCGCCCGATTACCATGCTCCAAACATGATACAAGATAATTGCAAAAGTTATCGCCAACAGAATCTCTTGTCATTTAAAGTCATGGCTATGCGAGGACCAGAAAGGTTTTATCAAAGGTAGATCTATACTTGAAGCAATTATCGATATTTGGGAAGGCCTTGCTTTTGGTGAGGAGTCTGCTCAAGATCTCGTATTCATTAAGATCGACTTCGACAAAGTGTATGACAAATTGGAATGGGACTTTATTCTTCAATCATTGAAAGACCTTGGATGCAGCCAAAAGTTCACGAAGATGGTTTCCACTCTTCTTGGAAATGCTTCAACTAGAATAAACATCAACGGTAAGCTCTCTGAGCCCATTCATTTAAAAAGATCAATTAGGCAAGGCTGCCCTTTGGCTCCATTACTATTGGCTATCGCCTCGAATGGACTCAGCTGCCTATTAAAGCATCACATGGACACTAGCAATCTCAAGGGTCTTTCCTTACCTCTAAATCATGGCCAAATGATTGTGAGACTTTTTGCTGATGACATGAATGCCTTTGTGCATAACGATATAAACAGCATTGAGGTGTTTTGGTGGTGCCTCCACACCTTTTGTGTGACATTAGGCTCAAAAATCAACCATGCTAAAACTGCTTTTAGAGCAATCAGCGGACATACTCCCCAATTGTTGGTGGATCAGGGGTGTCAAGTTATCCTTAGCGGTCAAGTCTTCCGTCTCCTTGGCATTCCGATGGGATTCGACATCTCAATGGACCAACGCTGGAACTGGGTGCTATCCAAGCTGGATAGGAAGCTGAATCAGTGGAAAGGTATGCAAGTCAACCTGGCAGGGCATGCTATGGTTGTTAACACATTTATGATGTCTACAATTATTTACTTTATCTCGTGTTGGAAACCTAAGGAGAAAGACTTGGCCAAAGTGGAAAGAATCTGTAGAAACTTCCTTTGGACTGGGGACCCCAATAGGAGGGGGATTCCCAAAATCAAATGGGAAACTTGCATTAGCCCTAAAGACTCACGGGGCTTGGGAATTTCGGATATTGTTGGGTTGGCTGACAAGTTGGCCGCAAAGTGGCTTATCAAGGCTTGGAGCAATAGGGAGTCCTCTTGGGCTAAATTGATCTTTAGAAACACGGAAGACCTTACCTTAGTTGGCCACCTTGGTTGGAAGGACATAGGGATTCTCACGCTTTTGTTCTCCCCCCACCCGGTCTTCCCTAAAGGCTCTAGCCTCGTGTGTTCCTTATGGAAGAATTCGAACAAGGCCAAACAGTTCATCAGAATCAGTGATGAGTGGAAGTGGGCGGCTGGCATGAGACAAAATGACTCTATTTGGTTCCCGATCAGTGGCATTCGGGGGGTGGAGTCTTGGAACCTCCAAACTGCAAGGCGGTTATGGAACAAGGGGTTCAAACAGAGGAAACAACTCTAGAAACAAGAGACCAGCCAGTGGATTAGGTTCGAAGAATTGGATCCGAGACTTAGAGTTACCTTTGAGGAATGGACTCTTCTTCAAAGCAGGTGTTTAGCCTGGGACCGCTCAACTACCCGCCTTCTCTGCGGTCAGGATCTTCCTTGCTTGGAGGGCCTCAAATGGAGCAATGGTAAGAAGCTATTTAGAATCCCCAACTTCAAAGAGGATTTAGATGTTCACCACACCCTTAACAAGAGATGGTGCCTTTCTTGGACCAAACTTCGGTGGGAGCTAAAATTCATGTCTATTTGGCACCCCCTAATTGAGGTCAAAAAGTCCGTTCTCATGTGGTAGATCTTGCATAAAGGTATCTGGACCAATGCAAGGGCTAACAAAATCTGTGGTGTGCCGCCATGGTGCAAGCGTTGCCATCGGTGCATCAAAGATTTAGCTCACCTGTTCTTCGACTGCCCCAAGTCCCGTGTTAACTGGCATCACGTGACCCGACTATTGAGACTCACGAGTCAAATCAACTGGCAACAAGTGATGTTGGGTGAGGCGATCGGCTGCTCATCGAGGCTGTGGAATGCCATCAGAGGTGAGGCTCTCTGGAAGATTTGGAGGGAGCGTTGTGCTGTCAATTTTGGCCAAACTCCTAAGGAATGGTCGATCGAGAAATCCTTGTTTCTCCTAGGTAAAAGAATCTCCCGAGTCAAGAGATCGCCACCGTTTAGACATCACTGTATTTATCTCCTCGAAAACAACAAGTTGAAACCCAAATGGGTCCCACATGAGGGTGATGATAATTTTATCCGCCTCATTTGTAATGCCCTGTAGCTTGCCATACTCCTCCCCTACATTGTGGGATTTGGGGGGTCCCATGGGCACTAGTCCCATTCACTTGTAACTTTTTCTCTTTATTATAATTAAAGTCCGGGAGATTAGGCTAAGGCCGAACTTCCTTTATTAAAAAAAAAAAGAAAAAAAACTTATGGGTGGCCGAGTCATCTATCATGGCTCTAGCCCTTTCCCATCTTATGCTGGCATGGATTTTGACTAAGTCATGCAATCCAAATTGATTTTGGACCCACATAGAATCAGAAAAACATCATTGATGCATGCAATCTTCGTGTAGGACTTCCACTTTTTCCAAACTTTACTATTTTCAATGTTTAAAGTTTGGAGCAGGTGGAATAATAGTGTTTCCTTCCCATTCTACTCATGGGTGGATTTTTTTTACACCATTCTAGTTTATTTCTTACTTAGATGTCCTCGGTTTAAGCACTTAAAGAAAATATTTTAATTCTTTACATTCTTCTAGATTTTAGGGTCAACTCTTGGTAGTGAAAATCGAGTGATCTCGAAGTCTTTTCTTTTCAAAGTGCATAATTTTTGTTTATTTCCTTTAAAGCTTTTATTTTCCCTGATAAGATGAAGTGGCTATGCTCGTATCTTAGCATGATCTTCATAGATTTGTGCTAATTGTATGGCATCTTCTTATATTTTAGGGGCACTTGTCTTCAATTCATGTTTAATTTGCTTATCGAGGCCATTGATAGAACCTCTTACCTAATGAACTTCATTTAAAAATTGAAGTTTGAGAACTATTTCTTGATAATGAGGAATGTATAAGGAGAGGGGACATCCTCATTGGAGGACCTTTTCCCACTCTTCCTAGTTGATTTTATCCTCATCCTCTAGTAAGAAATCTTTTTTGAAGATTTCTTCAAATCGATTCATCCACCATTTGTAGGACTTTGGACAAATAGACAAGCTAGTCTCTAAGAATTGGTAAGATTTAGGGGTGTTTTTAAATTGATGTAAGTCTTATAATTTCTCCAAAAAGGTCAAGAATGTAACTTTTGTCTTCCCTTGAAAACTATGGTGGTTTTAAGTATTTCACAAACGAAAGACTTTTAGACCTTAGGAAAATAGGTTGAGGATTTGTACTCAAATCCTCAATTCTATTCTTAAGAGATAAAGTGTTTTGGATGGGTAAAGGAGCATCTGATCCTCTACGCATTGTTGGGTTCCTTGGTCAAATTGACAAGGAACCTAGTTGAATGGGAAGGGGTTAGGTTGGATATATCATATTGAGGATCTACTCCATCTTCCCTTTCACTTAATTGATATAAGTGCATAGGGCTCTCATTTTTGTTTTGATCTCTTTTATAATGAATGTATCTGCTTGGATATCATTTCTGTTTTGGTCCATGCCATTGAGTCCTTGATATGTATTAACTTGGTGCATTTCTTGTCTACCCACTTTAGGAAGTCTTGGTGTATACCCTACTTCTCCAGCCCTTTCCTATGGTGTATAGCCCACTTTGTCTAGGTATATCTAACAACATATTACTACCATATGAATCCCCGTTCATGAATACTTTGGAAACAGAGAGAAGTGAAATAGTTGTTCCTAATCTCAAAGGAAGAAGAGATGGAAATAGAAATTGAGTACTTACCTGATTCTTATTTCGAATTTCTCTACCAATTATAGGTTATCTTGGGCCGCCTTAGACAATTCACAACTCCACTAGGCCACCCACAATCGATGTTGATGTGCTTTGAACTATCCTTCAACCAAAAAGCTTCAAAATCTTCCCCTCTTTGTTGAGAAGAAAAGTTGCTAAAAGTGAGTGGAAGCCTTCTTCACGATTCCTTTGGGAGTTCTTCTTCTCTTGCAAAAGACTTAGAAAAATTCTTCAATAGTATTTTTGAGGGTGCACTCATAAAACCCAAAAATTTGGGTGAGAAAGAGTTAAAGAAGTGTTTCAAAAGGAGCTTCCAATTTTCCTTTCTACTCTTGAGTTCACCACAAAATACAGAGAATTAGCTTAATAGAGAGAAGTATAGGCAAGAATGTTTGTGGATGCTGAAATCGATCTATTGGTGTCATTTATCCCATATATGAGGGAACTTATAGCTTGAGCCGGATAAATATGAGGGAGCTTATGAGAGGCTCCTCACAATTCCAAAGGGGTGAGTATGGGCAAATGGTCGGGAAAGCCATTGGGTGGGTGGATCTCTATCTCTGGCCATCCGTTGGCGAGGGAGGGAGCCTCCTCTTGGCCCTTTAGGGAAGATCATATGGGGTCCTCCTTGGTTCCTTTGATGAGCCTTCAGGTTGGTGTATATGTGCAATCCGGATATCCTTTGGGGAAACACTTTTGCAAAAGAAGACTGGGAGTTTCCTCCCGTGTGAACATGACATCCAAGATAGTAGGTTGTGTGAGCATGGCAATCAAGAAGCCACTATTATGAGAGCTCCAATCAAGAGTTACACTGCACAAGGTTTAAGAAGGGCAAGAAATTGCATAAACTTGATTGAAAACGAGGGCTCTGATTAACACTATTGTCCAAGCTAGAAGATAATGTCCACCAAGAGAGAGTGAGAGTACCAATCCACCCATCCAACTCTACCCATATATATACCAAAGGTCCAAGGGATGTATGTCATAAGACTCTTCCATGTGTCCCTCCAAGTATCCTTCATGTGGAGACTTTCCCAGGGCTACTCACATGACTTCTATTTCAGTTGAAACCTTCCCTTCACGTAGGAGTCAAGGTGGCACTTAGGAGAAGCTTCTCCCAAGCCTAAGGTTCTCATACCTTATGATACTTGATCATAAGGGTTAAAACCATTCAATTGAGAATCAAATTAAATAAATAGCCAAGGGTTCCTACAAGGGTTAAAACCAAGAATTGATATTCCAACTTCAAGGGTCTAGCCCAAGTAAATAAACCATGGGTTCCCAAGGATTGAACCCATTACCCAAGGGTCTAACCAAAGGTTTATAAAACATGTGTGTACTTCCACTTACCATGTACAATCTTCATACTGCCGATTGGTCACTTCATGGATTGACATTTTATCATGTGAGTATTATTCTCATTTGATGCCAATATATTAGTTATATATTATCATATATATTCTCATCTCTACTCTCTTTGGATCCAAACCCTATCAAAAGATTACATTTCAAATCTATGATCATGATACAATACATGAAAATTTTGACAATCATAACATCCATTATTCATGTCTATCCTTCCAAGTAGAATGTGCTTGAGAAGAATATGGGATGTAACAATTTATTAAACATTATTGCTTCTTTATGTATTTAGGAATTCTGCTCAAACTAACTATTATGGATTGTTATCGTTAGTGTCTATGTAAAAGGGCAAACGGACATTAGAAAATCTTGTATATGTTTGTTCTAATAAACCATATAGTGGCATGGTCAACCAGGAATTGTATTGAGATTGCCCATTTGCAAAACTTGCATACAACGAGCTCATACTCTTTCTTCTCTAGTTTTTATGTTTTTCTATAGGTCTTCTTAGAAAGGGACAAAGTCACATGGTGATGCCAACCAAAATGTAAAGCCACATTGTGATGAGCTAAGAGGCTTCTCTTCATTGGTATTAGAGTAATTTTGCATGTAGACATACATGTTATCACAATTTTGCACAGTGTTTTCAAAACCTACAACCAATGGAATGAGTTTGGATGCATACCTGATTCAATCTTATTGACACCCTTTGTTTTTATTAAAAATATATTATGATCAAATCTTATGATTTGATGTATACATCCATGAGAAGGCTTTCACAGAGAATCATATGAGGAGAAAGTGGGTACCTTTGTGTGAACTTAGCTCGTTAATAGTGTAGTTGAAGTAATAAAGGATGAACATGAAACACTTGTGTGGTTGTGTATTTATGCACGTGTTTGTGTGTGTTATATGCATACCGTCCTGTTGATTCTAGTTGAGGAAGAAGCTAGACAGAGTAAGCTTAGCACAAAACATTCTATGTGGAGGTGATGTTCATGGTTAAGCCGTGGCACAAAGTTGAAAATAAATAATATGGAAATATATATTGAAAAAAAACTTAATCCACATGACACTTCCTTGCAGTGAATTTTTCCATACGAATGCTAAATTGAAAACAAGGTCTTGCACAAATTTGTTTGTGTGATAAACTTTCAAAATGTTTGGTTTGCAAATTTGATTGTGCTCTTACAGGTTTTGGTTTTCAATAGTTTACATGGAAACGGAAGAAGTATGTGCAAGTAAAGACAAAGACAGAAAGAGTAAGTGAGACAAGCTTGAGAAATAGGAAAAAGATCTTGAGAAACCCCTCTACATGTATTTTCCTCTTATCTTAAGAGGAAAAGGGTTTTGGTTTAAAATTTTTACTAATATTTTCTTCCTTTAATAATTGCCAAATCTCATTTAATACTTTATTCACTTCATTTGGATATGAGCACGTTGAGCATTTGAACCATCAACTTAACATTTCAGATTGCCTAGACACCTTCTGTGGGAACCCCAAAATGTTTGACACTCCTTTGAACCCGACAAGAAATGGGTGTTCAATTGTATGTGAGTTGTTTTGCTATTTATTTGTGCTCAAGTGTATTGACATTGCCAAGCATAAGGAGATGGGAGTTTGCAAAGATCAAGGATGCAGTTTTTTGACATAGAAGCAACATCTTATTATAAACTGAACAAAAGGAGACTTTATGATGAGAGCACTGATTTTTTATATCCATTTATATATTTCACTAGTTGAGAACACACATAGGAAAATGGCCAATAACTTCGAGGAACAGAGAGTCTAGAAAACTATTGACTCAATGAAAAGAGACTGGGAAGAATTCACTGGAATGAATTCAACCTCTTATCTTAGATATTATGAGAAAATAACAGAAAACTATGGGCTGCTTGAAGATCATAAAATAGATATGTTGATAAAAATCTCACATGGATTTACTAGGGAGCATATCCTCCTTAGGGTAATGGCCTTGAATATGTCTTAGGTTGATTTCAAGAAAGAATTTATTATAGATTTCTCTCATGAGGACTATAGAAAATATAATTTGGCCACATTTCTAAGATGGATCAATACACCTAGGGCTGACATGCATATCACTCAGTGTTTGAATCTATATGCAAGGTGAAGGCTAAAAACCTATATGCTTTAAGATCCAATATTCGTGCAAAGAATTATTGGAATGAGTCGTTCGTTGTATTCATGATCTATGCTCGTGAAATTAACATAGATGAGAAAAGGGGAGGTTTTTTTCCTTGGCTTGAATGTACACCTATAACCCTAATAGATTACTCATCTTTTTCACTTGATAATTCATCAAGTGTTATGCTCGAAGCTTCTTCTTCTCCTTCCTTGTGCTATTCGTGTGCTTCCACAAACATCAAACTCCAAGAATTGGTATCAGAGCAGGTTGCCTCTTCATTTAGGGCATCATCAAAACCCCTCCAATCACAATCTCATAATTGCACAAAAATTGGTGAGAACACTCAGGGCAATTAGGAGTTCAAAACAACTTCATTGCATGGTGTTGAAATTTTGATGTGAGCTCATTTCAACCTTCGAACATACTATGGTAGTGCTTATACAAGCAATTTTATCCTTTTGTGTCAAATTACATACAGGTTTTGGTTTACCATTACAAGCAGCTTAAGTTTGCTACATGCTTAGTAGAGCTTGACTGGGTGATTTTGTTCAACTTTTTTAGATACATTCATTTTTTTGCATCATGGTATTTTAGTCAGTGGCCATGGCTGCAAGAAATGATGTGTTCCATATGTTGGCTATTGAGGATAGATTGGATGGTACTATTACCCATTGTGGGCATATATGATGCATCATGAATTGGTAGCAAAAGGAATGAGGAATATTGTGTAGGGTGTCAAAAAACATCCTACGACACCACAAATACAGTTATTAAAGGTGATGCAAAGGGCATTGAAGATGATGATCTTCAAACTCCTATTTGTGCTACAACTCCTACTGCATCTACTATAGAGAAACTTTGTTGGGATGGTAGAGATGCTCATGCACATGCATTGATAGATTTTTTTTTTTGTCAAACATGCCACTATCCCTCACATTTGCGCTTGAAAAGTAACAAAGGATTCTTGGGATACACTTGCCACTTCATACTAGGTAAGAAATGAGGCTAGTGTTGCTTACCTTCGAAAACAGTGGGAGAGTGAGCTCATGAATGAAGGAGAATCCATGGATATTCTTCTAAAAAAGATCAAAGATTTGAAGGAACAGTTCATTTTTGCTGATGAAGTCTTATTAGATAATTCATAATGGTCTTAATGGTCTTCCAAATTCATATCAGAGTTTTTCTTCTACCTTTCAATTGATGATGAAAGGTTAGCCAAATGCCTTAACATATGAGGAGTTAGTCTTTGTTTTGTTGCAAGAATGTCAGTCTGGATAGAACATGTCTATTATGCAAGTTGAAGATCAAGCTTTCTTAGCTACTCAAAAGGGCAAAGGTAATTGGAGCTCATCTATTAGGAAGCAAAAATTTGGTAATGCTGCATAGTCAAAGAAGGAAGACAAAGATGAGAAGAAAATAGAAAAATAGAAACAACTCTTCAAGGAATTTTACTTTTCAAGGTAATTACTCTTCAAGAATTACAACAACATGTTTCTATGACTCTCTCATTGAGAGTGTGCATAAGTAATGTTTACATTTATGAATGATCAAGCACTAGGCTTGGATTAAATACAGCAACAACTCCCCCTCAAGCCTAGTATACTTGAGTCTTCAATCCTCCTTGATTTCTAGTAATCCAATCATGCTTTTGAGACTATTTAGCTTGATACCATCCAATGACTTAGTCAACATATTTGCACATTGAAGATTAGTGGAAACATAGGACAATTGAATATCCTTTTTCATCAACTTCTCTCTTACATACTGATAATGGACTTAAATATGCTTGGTTATATTATGGTAAATTGGATTAGCTACTAAGTGAAGTGAACTTGTATTATCACAAAAAATGTGAGGAGTTAAGGCATGTAACCCCAAATTAGAGTATAAGCATTTTAACCACATAACTTCTTGTGTTGCATTTGCCAATCCTCTGTATTCAGCTTTAGTAGATGATAGAGAAATAGTTGGTTGCTTCTTTGAAGACCAAGAGATTATTCTTCACATAGGTATGTGCATCCATATGAAGAGTGGGCCACCAAAGTCCTGAGAAAAGAACGGTCTTGATTACTCGGTCAAGACCAAAATGTCCACCTGCAACACCACTATGTGCAGTTTCTAAGACCTTCAAATAGTCTGATTCATGAACGCACAATCTTAGGTAACCATCTTTTCCTCTCCGGTATAGGTTGTCTCCAACTAAGGCATAATCTTGAGCCTCTTGCTCCATGCTTCTTCTTCTAGCTACACTAGCCTCTTTGGGTAATGTCCCCGATCTCATAAATTCCACCAATGGAGCACTCCAATCTGGTATTAACGATACATGATAAAGAGTAGCATGCTCCACTGGGGGTCTCTCTTTGCACCCAGGACAACTCTTAATCCAGTCATGTATTTCTTTGTCCATGCTAGGCCAGTACACTCCTAAGCATTTTAGGTTTTGCAATGTTCGTTGTTTAGAGTAGTGATTTCCTAGCAATCCTTCATGGGCTTGTTGCAACCAACTACTATGTTCATCGTCCTCAACACAACAAGCTAATACACCTTGAGTATCTTGTTTGTACATTCTTCCTACCAATATGTGATATTTTTGTGATTTTACACATCCGATGGCATGATTGGAGGCATCCACATGGACATGGAATGGCTTACTCCAATCTGAGGTTGTCAATATTGGTGCTGTGCACAAATGTTTTTTTAGCTTATTGAAGGAGTTCTCACATTCATCATTCCACTCAAAAATTGACAACAAACCATAAAGAGGTTTACCTATGATTGCATACATGTGGATAAACCTACGATAATTCCACAATGGCCCATAAAAGCTTGTACCTCTTTAATGTTCCTTGACCTTGGCAACTCTACTATGGCTCTTACTTTGTCCTCATCTATTGAGATTGCTTTCTTAGAAACAATATGACCTAAGATTTTACCTTGACGCACCATGAACACACACTTTTCTGGGTTCAGACACACTCGATATTCTCTACACTTGTTGAAGATTTGTCTGAGCTCAGGGATGTGGTATCTTCTTTCTTGGGAATGGGCACATAAATCGTCCACATATAATTCTAAGCTCTTTCGCAAGAACTCTTTGAAGACATGACACATGAGCCTTTGGAATGTTGCAGGTGCATTTGTGAGCCCAAATGGCATCACTCCAAATGCAAAGATTCCCCACTCCGTGGCGAACACTGTTTTGTGTTGATCTTCTGGGGCAATGGCTACTTGGTTGTAACCTGAAAATCTATCAGGGAAGCTATAAACTTCCTTGCCTGCAACACACTCCAATAGGTGTTCCATGATTGGAAGTGGATAACTATCTTTGATCGTAGCGGCATTAACATTTTTAAGGTTAATACACACTCGCAACTTCCCGTTCTTCTAGGCCACCACTACAATGGGGGACACCCATTCAATATGTTCAATCTCATAGATAAACCCAGCTTCAATTAGTCTATCAATTTCTTCTTTTATTTTGGCTGCATAAGTGTCATTATATGTGTAGGGTTTCTGTTTGGTGGGCTTGGCATCAGCAGTCATGGGGATCGTATGAGAGCATATTCTTGGATCTACCCCCTTCAAGTCTCTATAGTGCCATGCAAACACATCCCTATATTCCCTTAATAGAGCTACAAGTTCCATTTCTTCTCTTGCACTTAGGTCATCTCCTATATACGTGCATCTCTCTTCGTTCTCTTCAATGGTCACTACAATCTTCTTGGTCTTTTCTTTATTATCATATGATTCTCCAATGATGGAATCTCTCTTAGGCATTCGTACCAAAATTTTGTGATCCTCAACTTCATATTTCTTGAAATTCTCTGGTACCTCAAACAATGATTCCTCCTCTTCTTGTTTCACTACTTTTCTTTTCTTTTTCTTTTGGCTGCTCTCACTTCCATCCTTTGAATTTAACATTTTAATACTTGTGAGAGGTTCTTCTTCTTTTTGGGTAAGCACTCCTACATCTTCTAGATAATGCTGCTCTAAATTAAAGAAACTATCAATCACAATGGACTCTAGATCGTCATCGTTCTCTTCCTCTTCTATGACATCACTAGGGTCACATTCTTCTAGCAAGGGCTAACACATGAACACAGAAATATCATAACCCTCCTCATCACAATGAGGTGTCCATTGTTCTTGATTGACAACAATGTCCATGGTAGCTAAGATTTCTGGCCAGCAATGAGGTTCAAATTCCTCATCTGGAAAGATCATCGGTGTGTAGGCTAGGTCTCTAACTGGTCTATCTCCTGGCGAAGTTCCTTCTTCTCTCGCCTTTAAACGTTTTTCCTCTTCCTCTACAACCTTGCACATCCACAAATGAGTATCTTCATGCAGCCATGATGGATCAGGTGAACTTTCAGAATGCACAGAGATGGAATCTTCATTCGCTTTGTGGATAGGATTCCACTGTAGGGGTGGTACATCTCTGAAGGAGTAATCCTTCAAATTGACCTTGGTGGTGACCCCTAAGTGTTGCAAGTACAAGGAGTTGGTTCCCCAATCCTGTACTATTTGCAATTGTCGTAGGAAGGGTCTTCCTAGGATCATCTCATAGACATTATTTTTCTCAAAGTCACATATAGCAAATGTGTGTTCAAACTCTACACCACAAGTGGTTAGAGTTATCCCTTCGAGCAATCCTAGAGGTCTTTCAAAATGACCGTCGGCCATTTGAAGCTTCATTGTGGTTGGTCTTAATGTGGTTTTTCCCCATTGCTTCCACAAGGAGGTGGTCGCAATAGCAATACCAGCACCTGAATCTATGATTGCCTTGGTTGTGTAACCTTGGTAGGTGATTGGAAGATAAGTATTACCTTCTTCGCCCTCACAGATGTCCCCTATTTTGTCTAGAGGTATCTCTGGGATTTTCTGCTTAGAGCCTGATTTTGTCATTTTGGAATCAAGTTCTGGAACCTGATCCTTCACATGATCCCATAGTTCAGGTTTTTCTTTTAGCAGCTCTTCTTCCGTGAGATGACATTGAACCTTAGTGTTCTTCACGACATCAGTGTTCCTTGGGACCACTGAGTCTTCATGTCTGACCAGTATTGTGGGAGCTCTGATCTGAAGAGATTCAGATTCCCATGGGCCTGGAAATTGAGGTAGTTCTTCTAAGGTATTAGATTCAAAATCTAACCTTTCGTCTTCTTGTTGCTCCACTTGATCTCCGTAAATGGATGGAATGTCTTGGGGAAATTGATCGTGAAGATCATCAATCTCAGGAATAGGAGGGGAGTTACCCTTCTCCTTGGCTCATTTCTCTTCTTGTATTTCCCGCAAGAACTCTTGAGAGTGCTGTTGAATTGAAGGAGGTATTCGAGCACCCGTCGAATTAGGAACATAAGCTCCCATTGGTGGCGAGCTTCCTCTTTCAATAATTGGTTGAGCCTCTGGAGGTAAAGAAACTTGTGGTTTGTTTACCAACTGCTCTAATCTTTCTAGTAAGCCCTGGAAATGCAAATTCGGTTTGATAGAGTTTGTCTGATTGAACTTTTGACTAGTCTCGAGTATAGCTTGAGCTTGTTCTACCATTTTCATGCACATTTTCATCCGTTCAATCTCTAAATCTGCTCTAGGGTAACTCTTGTCTAGGTTTGTAGCTGTTGGCCCTTCTTGAAGACGAGCCTGGTAGGCCTTGAACATCATGTCCAAGCCTTCTAGGGGTTGGATCTGCAAGAACAGACCCTGGTTGCGGCCTATTTACAATGGGTGGTGGGATGGGATGAGGTGGAGTGGATGGAGTTTTGGCATGCGAGGGACTTTGAGATGCAATGTCTTCTATTTTTGTTTTTGCGTCTTTTAGGCTTTCTTCTAGTTCGGATAACGTTTTGTTCCACTTGCAATTGGCCTTCTCTCTCGTATCTTTCCATGTTCTTGTTTTCTGCTTGCTAGGCTCTCCTGATTCACTTGACTCTGATTGTTCAGCTGACTTATCTTGTTTTAGCACTTGGGCCCTAGTGACTGCCTGTACAAGAGCCACATTACTGCTACTAGCACTTGAATCCACCACTAAGCCTACCACATTAATGGGTGTAACCTTGGGCGTACTAGAGGGGCTTCTTGGAAAATCTCTGGGGAGATGGTCTTTACCACACTTAGGACAAAAGGCTTGTATTGTGATGTTCTGTCCTTGGCCCAGAGTTGGTGAGTGGGGACATTCACGAATGAAATGGTCACCCTGGCATCTAAAACATGGTCCTCTAGGGGCTTGTGGTCTTACCTGTCTCAATTGGGGCTTGGGGTCGGGATTCGTATACATGACATTGGAATATTCTGTTTCCCAATTTTGTTCCATAGGTGGTGCCTCATATGGATACGAGTAAATAGAGCCACTGTTGGTTGTTTCTTTGACATCCATGAGATGATCTTCTTCCCTAGCATGATAACATATCCACTAGTGCTCTTCCTATCATCTTTGGAACCTGCCCAATTAGCATCACAATTATCATCTTTGGAACCTTCATTCTTTGATCATTTGAGGTACCTAAGTACCCTTTTGGCTACAACAAGATGAGGTACTCTTGGTGCTTGCAAAAATTGAGATAACACTTCAACTACATGTGCAATATCTGGTCTTTTCATAGTAGCATATACGAGAGAGCCAATTATTGACCTATACATGGTGACATCCTTCACTTCTTCACCTTCATGAGCACATAGTTTAACATTTACTTCTAATGGATTTGAAATGGGCTTACAATCACACAAGCCAAACTTCTTCAAAAAATCTAGAATGTATTTCCTTTGCATCAAGTATATACCTTCCTCTTTATATAGTACTTCAATCCCAAGGAAGTACCTTAAAATCCCTAAATCTGAGATTATAAATGCACATCCAAACTTTTTCTTTATGTCCTTGATGTTGGCTTCATCATGCCCTGTAATGATCAAATCATCAACATATATAAAAATGAAAAACATTTTGCTATCTTCCTTCTTCACAAAGAGTGATAGGTTTGCATGACTCTAATTGTATCCACATTTTACCAAGTAGTCCACGAGGCTTTGATTCCAAGCTCTTGGGGCTTGCTTGAGTCCATAAAGAGCCTTCTTAAGCTTATATACATGATGTGGAAACCTCTCATCTTCAAAGCCTTGGGGCTACTCCATGAAGACTACCTCTTCAAGCTCTCCATTTAGGAAAGCATTCTTCACATCCAATTAGTACATCTTAGCTACTAGGCTAAATGTTTCCTCAAAGTCTATGCCATAATTTTGAGCAAAACCTTTGGCAACCAGCCTTGCTTTATACCTAGAGATGCTCCCATCTGCATGCCTCTTTACCTTGTACACCCATTTGTTGCCAATGAATTTCATGTCCTTTGTTCTTGGCACCAATAAACAAATATCATTTTCTTCAAGTGCCTTGAATTCCTTCTTTGTGGCTTCAATCCATTCCCTATGCTTATTTGCTTCTTCAAAAAAGTTAGGTTCTTCACAAGCTATAACTTGACTCATGTAGGCATAGTGTCTTGCAATAAATACCCTTTGAACAGGGTATTTAACCCTATTGGATGAACTTACCTCACCATTAGGTGGTAGGAATCTCCTCCTCCTTGGTTTAGATGCTTTAATTCCTAGAGTTTCTATTTTTTCCATATCTTTATCACTTGTAGATTTCATGTCTACCCATCAATGATCTTTGTCATTTGCCTTTTCCTTTCCTTTGCTACTTCCTTCACTTGAATGAGCTTCATTCCTTGTCCTTAAATGCCAAGCTGATGTAGTACTCTCCTCTCATGGTGTGCTTGAAGTCGTTGGACCACTCATCTCCATGCTTTGTTGTTGCTCTTTGAACTTCTTCTTGGCTTCATATGCATCATCAATTTGTAACACATCTTTGCTATCATACCAAGATATTAACGCATCAAATATTACATCTCTAGACACCTTAAGCTCTTTGTTGCAAGGATTACAACATCTAAAACCCTTTTTCTTTGAAGAATATCGAAGAAATATACATGTATCTACCTTCGGGTCTAACTTGTGTCCCAATTCTTGAGGTATGTGAACATAACACACACAACCAAATACTTTGAGATATGAAAGGTTGGGTTTCTTACCACACCAAGCTTCATAAGTTGTAACTCCATGCACTCCCGAGGTTGGACATCTATTCATAATGTATATGGCTATATTTTTTGCACCACCCCAATAAGAGTTAGGAACATTTATTTCATTTAACAAAGCTCTAGCCACTTCTACTATGTATGTATTCTTCCTCTCTACCACCCCATTTTTTTGAGGTGTATACCTGCAAGTGAATTGCCTTTTGATGCCATGGTCATGTAAAAAATCTAAAAATTCATTTGAAAAATTCTCTCCCCCTCCATCCGATCTGAGAGTCTTTATATACTCTCGCGATTTTGTGAACTGTTGGGTGTGTGTAGAAGTGCGAGAGACACACAAGAAGCACACACAAGGAGCACAAATGCAACAAGACACACGGAGAAGACGATGGCTGGAATAGCTCTCTCTATTGGTCGATGAACTGAACTGAAGTAAGAGCTGAATAATATCCCTAAGTACAAAGTACCACCACATATGAGAGTATCAAGTATGTGGTAACATGGGGAAAAAACCTCTAGCCAGCACTAGAGTAAAAAGTGCCCATGTATAGGGAAAAGGTTCACATCAAAGCTACTTGAGGAACACATAAGTGTAACAAACCCCCCTGGAGCAAATGATGTGAACACATACAGGGAGTGACAAATCAGCCCCCACAAGGTAACAAGCCTAAAGCTTTGCGAAAAGCTTCAAACTTTTCCCGTGGAAGAGCTTTGGTGAATATGTCTACCACATTATCTTGTGTAGGCACATATACCAAATCAATATCTCCTGCATGAAGGCGCTCTCTCACATAGTGATAATGCACCTCAATATGTTTGGTCCGTGCATGAAACACTGGGTTTCGTGCAACAGCCAAAGCACTCTGACTATCTGTGAGAATATGCGTAGCAGCATCAATCTCCATGCAAAGATCCATCAATAGGCATCTCAGCCATATACACTCCACTGTAGCTGTGAAAACTGCCTTGTACTCAGTTTCACAACTCGATGTTGCCACTGTAGGTTGCTTCTTACTCAACCAAGATATGCATGAGTCTCCAAGGAAAAAGCAATTACCACTAGTGGACACACGAGTATCATAACAACCAGCCCAATCACTATCTATAAAAGCGTGCAAGCATGGTTGAACATCTCTGCCATAAAAGAGACCTAAGCTCAAAGTGCCTTGAAGATATCTAAACACACGTTTCACTGCTTGCCAATGCTTAGTGCCAGGGCTATGCATGAATCGACTCAACTGGGAAATTGTATACTGTATATCCGGCCTTGTGTTGCATTCATATATAAGACATCCCACATCTTGCTGATAAAGAGAAGTGTCAAATGCATCACTGGAATCCTCAACTGAGAACTTGAATCTTGTCTCAACTGGTGTGGAAACTGGCTTACAATCCTCAAAGTCAAAATGCTGAAGTAGTTTTTCAACATACTTTGCTTGATGCATAACAATTCCCCCCTCAATGGATACAAACTGGATGCCAAGATAGTAGCTCAAAAGACCAAGATAAGTGACATCAAAAGTATGCTGCCAATCAGCCATAAGAATGTCAAGTTTTGCATCACATGACCCAGTCAAGAGTATGTCATCGACATAAAGAACAAGCACTATAAGATCAGCCCCATTTTTGCATACATAGAGTGTGCTTTCAATCGGACTACATGTGAAGCCAAGAGCAATCAAGTGCTTATGTATTTTTTCATACCATGCACGTGGAGCTTGCTTGAGACCATACAAAGCTTTATGCAAGCGACAAACCATATGCTCTTTCCCTTTCATAGCAAATCCAGGAGGTTGCTTCACATAGACCTCTTCTTGTAAATCTCCATTCAAGAAGGCTGTTTTTATGTCCAATTGATGCACTTTCCAACCTCGATGGGCAGCCAATGCAACCACGGTACGAATGGTAGTCATGCGTGAAGTAGGTGCAAAAGTTTCCTCATAGTCAATGCCATCGTGCCATTTCAAGTAGAGTTCTATTTTTACGCTCGGCAACACCATTTTGTTGAGGTGTATATGGCACCGTACATTGGTGTGAAATACCTCTTTCACGAAGAAAAGCATTAAACTCATGTGACATGTATTCACCGCCATAATCCGTGCGTAGAGTCAAAAGCTTTTGTGAAGAAAAATTTTCAGCCATAGCTAAAAATGCTTTGAAGCAAGAAAATACCTCATTCTTTGCTTTCATAGGATACACCCATGTATGGCGAGTAGCATCATCAATGAAGGTAACAAAATATACATGCTTCCCAAAAGATGGAGTCTTGACGGGACCACATACATCACTATGAACAAGTTGTAGTTTTCTTGTAGTGTGTGTATGACTATCTTTTGGAAAAGAAGCACGATGCATTTTTCCAAGAATGCAACCTTCACATGCATGCTTTTCAATGGACTCAAGTGTAGGCAAGCCAATAACCATGTCCTTGAAGTTCAAGTGACCAAAAGGAGCATGCCAAAGCTCCATTTCAGCCATGGAAGAAGTATGAGCAACCAATGCATTCGAGGCATCCCTCTTGTATGTATCCATGCGATACAAACCATTACATAATGTACCGGACAACATGATAACATTGCCATTGCTAAAATCATGAACCATACACTTATCATCAACAAAGTGTACATGAAGTCCAGCTTTGGCAATCAACGGAATTGAACTTAAGTTCTTCTTGATACCGGGCACATACAATGCATTTTTCAAGAGAACCACACCTCCATTTGCAGCCGTAAGCTCAATTTCTCCTACTCCAATGATAGGATAAGATGCATTGTTTGCACACACCACATGTCCTCCTTTAGCTGCATCTTTCAAAGAGGCAAAAAATCTTTTTCATGATGTTATGTGCTTTGAAGCACCACTATCAAAAAACCAATCCGAATCAGCCTCACTCACAACCATACATTTAGAATGTAAAGAAGCATCATAATGACATGTAACAACACATGCCCAAAAATCTTGAGCCATGTTAGCTTCATCATTCTTTGCATTTGCTGAATTTTCAGCAATAGACATGCCCGATTCCTTCTTCTTTTCATTGCGTTTAGCAAGCTTTCTACACTCATCAATAGTATGACTAGCCTTCCAACAATATTTTCATCTCTTCTTCTTTTGCAAATCACTATCATTAGAGGAATGAGTGGAAGAGGAAGCTTGAGGCTTTGGTTCTGATGAACCCAAAGTTGAACCATACTTGCTTTTCCCCTTTTGTGAGATAGCAAGTGCTTGCATTCCCTCAATCAAACCACTCCTATTCACTCTAGATTGCTCTTCTTGCAAAAGAAGAGACACAACCTCATCAAATGCATACATATTAGGATTTCCTTTTGCAACCAAACGAAGTGTAGTAGCAAAGCTTTGAAAAGATTTTGTTAATCCTTTCAACAATGTAGAAATGAGTGATGCATCCGGAATGATCTCATCTATGTTTGCCAATTGCTCTTTCAAGTCCTTGATGCATGTCACATACACATCCACTGACTCATTTTCAGCCATACATACATCCTCAAGTTGGCTCCTCAAGTATGCAACATGTGCTTCATTACGCACGGCATACAAAGAAGCAAGAGTATCCCATGCTTGTCTCGATGTAGAACATGACTGAATGTGAGGAACTATATGACGCTTCACTGAAAGCGCAATCAAAGCATGAGCTTGAGCATCTTTTCCATCCCATCTAAGCTGCTCTTGTGTAGGTGGAGAAGGAGAAACCACTGTACTTGAAGAAGAAGCTCCATCTGTGACAGTAGACTATGAAGTAGAAGCACCTACCGGTCTTCGATCTACATCTGCCACTATGTTCCAAAGTTGTTTTGCAACAAGAACATGCTTCATCATGTAAGACCATATCAGATAGTTGGTCCCATCAAGCTTATCCTCAGCTTGAAGCATGCCAAACAAGTCATTGCTGCCCGCCATTTCACTAAGGAACAAGAATTTGACAAAATCTTCACTTCGATGAAAACTGAAATGAGTGCTGAAATTTCAGCTCACAAACCGTTACTCTGATGGTGATTCTGACTGCACGAATGGCTTCAAAATGGGGGTAAAATGCCACGCACCTGGTGGAAATATTTCCGGGTTGCTGAAATTCACAGTTCTATGCTCCAAAGTCGATTTGCACTGTTAAAGTGCACGCGCCGCGACGCGAAAAACCAAAACTTGAGAAGAAGCTGAACCTGCTCTGATACCACTGTTGGGTGTGTGTAGAAGTGTGAGAGACACACAAGAAGCACACACAAGGAGCACAAATGAAGCAAGACACACGGAGAAGACGATGGCTGGAATAGCTCTCTCTATTGGTCGATGAACTGAACTGAAGTAAGAGCTGAATAATATCCCTAAGTACAAAGTACCACCACATATGAGAGTATCAAGTATGTGGTAACATGGGGAAAAAACCTCTAGCCAACACTAGAGTAAAAAGTGCCCATGTATAGGGAAAAGGTTCACATCAAAGCTACTTGAGGAACACATAAGTGTAACATGAACTTCAAGAGAATCGTGATCTTGTGAACTTCAAGAGAATCGCGATGTTGTGAAATCAGAGAATCATGATTTTGTGAACTTCAAGAGAATCACGATGCTATGAAATCATGGTGTGGAAATTTTGAACGGAGCTCAGTCATGGCCTATGAATGCACTATGGAAGTGATTGTATAGGAAATTTCATCCTTTTGTGCCAAACATATATACAAGTTTTGATTCACCAATACAAGTGCCTCAAAATCTACCACATGTTTAGTAGAACTCAACAGTGTGTTTCTATTCAACCTTTTGAGATACAATCATTTTTTCACACCAAAGTATTTAGTCACTGGCTATGGCTAAAAGGAATGATGTGTTTGATATATTGGCTATTGAGGATATGTTGGATGGTACTAATTACTCATTGTGGGCATATATGATGCATCATGCAATGGTAGGAAAAGCATTGTGGAATACTGTATAAGGTGTTGGAAAACTTCATACTACACTTGGAAATACAATTCAAGAAGGTGATGTAGATGGTGTTGAAAATAATGATCTTCCATGTCCTAGTCGTGATGTCCTTCTTGTTGCACCTACTATATAGAAAGTTTGTTAGTATGGCAAAGATGATCGCACTCATGCATTGATAATCTTGTCTGTCAAACATGTCATTGTCCCTCACATTGGCTCTTGCAAGACATCAAATGATGATTGAGATACACATAACTTTATAACAAGAAATAAATGAGGCTCATGTTGTGTACCTATAAAAACAATTGGAGAGTGAGCATATGAATGAAGGAGATTCTATGGATACTTTATTGACAAAGGTCAAATACTTGAAGGAGCAACTGATTTCTACTAATCAAATCAAAATATTTCACATGTCTAGACTATTCTTCATATAAGAGTTTTGCTTCTACTCTTTGATTGATGATGAAAGAAAATCTAAATGCCTTAGCATTTGAGAAGTTAGTTTTATTTTTGCAAGAAGATGAATCCATGTAGAACATGTCAATTATGCATGTTGAACATCAAGCTTTCCTCATTATCTGGAAGGGCAAAGGTAAATGAAGCTCATCTACTAGTAAGAAGAAATATGCTAATGCTACACAGTCTAAGAAAGAAGACAAACAAGAAAACAAGAAAAAAAAATGCAAGTACTATAAGGCAAATGATCACATAAAAAGTTGTTTTCAACTTGCTGCAAAATAGGCAAATAAGAAATATGTTGGAATCCACACCTAAATGAGTCTGCTAATCTTGTTCAAACTAAAGAATGGGAATTCATTACTATTTGTATTATGGCCCATCTTCTTATGAGCAATGCATGTGTGCACTAGATTCAAATGTTTGGCACTTTGATAGTGGGGCAACCAAACACATTACATTGCAATGTAGTTTATTACATTCACTCGAGCCTACCCCTACGAGGAATATTGTCACATGTGCTAACAAATCCTCTTATCCTGTAATGAAAGTTATTAAGATCATTCTAGCTACTATTGATTGTAACTATTTCACATTGTCAGATGCTTTATATGTCCCAATGATCAAGAAAAATCTATGTTAGTTTGAGCATTACCAAGATTGGCTTGGTTTTCAAATTTGTTAATGACAATTTGTGATATCTCAAATGGATATGTTATTATTGCTTTTGACATTTTATGTAATGGGTTGTATAAGCTCATAGACTATGCAAAATCTAGGAATGATTCTGCACATGGAGTTCAAGATTCTTAGGCTAACTCTGATGCAAAGCTTTGGCATTCACGCTTTGGTAATCTGAATTTTTCTAGTTTACTTCATCTATAGAAATCTAAAATGGTGTCCTCTTTGTCCAAACTTGAGGCACTTTGTAAAAATGTCTCTCGACCAATGTTTTTGGAAAAATGCAACATTCCTCCTTCCCAAAATATGATTTTATTCTAGTTGCTGTTAGATTCAAGATATAACTGGCAGGAGATGGTTTGAACCACACCCTAAGAGGGAGGATTAGGAAGTAATCCTCAACCATGGCTTTTGGGGCAAGTGGTTAGCCCATCGTACTCCTAGCCGGTAGGTCTTGAGTTCGAATCTCACAATTGGTATTAGAGCCTAGGAAGTAGGCTTGGGCAAGGTGGCACGGCGTGGTGCAGTGCGTCGCAGGGTACACGGTGCCAGGGTACACAGTGCCAGGGTACATGGTGCCAGGGTACATCCTGAGAGGGAAGCACTAGATTGAAGATCCAAGGGAACTTGCATGGTGAGAACTAGGTTCAAGAGACTGAGGTTGAGAGCAAGGAAAGTCCGTAGGCTAGTTGCCAAGAAGCGGAAAGGCAAGGTTCAAGATAGTAAGGTTGAGAACTAGGGCTCAAGAGACCAAGGTTGAGAGCAAGGCAAGTCTGTAGGCAAGTGGCCAAGATACAAAAAGGCAAGGTTCGAGAGACCAAGGTTGAGAGCAAGGGTTCAAGAGACCAAGGTTGAGGACAAGGTGGTTCATGAGACTGTGCGAGGGTGAGGATATCAATCCAAGGGGAGACTAAGGATTGATCATTGAGGACAATGATCTCTAGAAGGGGAAGAGAGTGTTAGATTCAAGATATAATTGGCAGGAGATGGTTGAACCACACCCTAAGAGGGAGGATTAGGAAGTAATCCTCAACCATGGCTTTTGGGACAAGTGGTTAGCCCATCGTACTCCTAGCCGGTAGGTCTTGAGTTCGAATCCCACAATTGGTATTAGAGCAGGATGTACCGTGATGTACCTTGGCACCATGTACCCTGGCACTGTGTACCTTGGCATAGTGCTATGTCGTGCTGCGCCACCTTGCCCAAGCCTGGTACCTAGATCACATACCTCATGCTCACCCTAACTTGTCGTGGTGATACAATTGTATAAATTTCAATTTATTGTGAGTCAATATTTGATTCAAGTCACATAATTTGATATTTGATGCAAGCCGCATCTTTCATAACTCTGATACCAATTGTGGGATTCGAACCCAAGACCTACCGGCTAGGAGTATGATGGGCTAACCACTTGCCCCAAAAGCCATGGTTGAGGATTACTTCCTAATCCTCCCTCTTAGGGTGTGGTTCAACCATCTCCTGCCAGTCATATCTTGAGTCTAACACTATCTTCCCCTTCTAGAGATCATTGTCCTCAATGATCAATCCTTGGTCTCCCCTTGGATTCATATCCTCACCCTCGCATAGTGTTGGAAGCAGCCAGAGGCACAGACGCCACGGAAGCATGTAAAGACGGAGCAGGGAGCCAGTCGGATTATTTTTCAAACAAATATGTTTTTATTACCTCTTCAAACATCCAACAGTGATCTTCATCACTCTTGTAACATATGTAATATAGACAAAACCTCATTTTGTAATTCATAGCTCCATTTTGTGCAAGCCGAGGAGTCCTCGAGCTTGAGGAGCTTAGGTAGAATGCGCGTACCAATTTTCGTTATTTTTAGACATCGTTTACCCTTCCAAATAGCCTCTAGGACCTATTTTTTAACTATGCCGGTCACTAGATGTGAAACCGGTCAAAACTAGTCTAGAAACTATAAAAAGAGCTAGAGAGCTCATTTTTGAGGTTGGGTTCATTTTGGCTAGTGTGAGCTTAGAGCTAGTTTGAGTTTGTAATAGTGTTCTTGAGTAATAGAGTTGATTTCTCACCTTCCATTGTGTCTTGCTTGTCTCTTCGTAGTGTGTGTGTATGTGTGTGTGCATTTCTATGCTTCTCACCTTCACTTTCACTTCATCTCACATTCACGATCTTCATATCACTCCTATCTCTTCCGCGGATTGACATTAAGGAGGTGGAGCTTCTTAACGTGGTTCTCACCATTGTGCTAGAGCAACACCAAATTTGGCGCCGTTGCCGGGGATCGAGTCTAGGACGAATGTGTGATGGTAAGAGTATAGCAAGAAGTGGCGTTGGAAGGTAAAAATTTTAGTTTTTGTTATTGTTTTTACTTAGTTTTTAGTGTTTTTTACCTCCCCCACACTCCATCTTCATCATCGCATCATCATCTTCATCTCCAAAAAAAATCAGAAAATTCACCATATCCACCCATTCTCCTCATTTCCCCTCATTTGTGCATGCGAGAGAGTGAGAGAGAGTATTTGTGCTTGTGTGTGCTTGCATTTTCTTGAGTTTTCTTGCAGGTACAGAGCTTCAGAGCATCAGGAGAGCTTCCAAAAGGTAAAACATGTACTTTCTGTCAGAAATTTCCGAGTAGGGCGGACCATCGCGATGGTCTGCAACTTTCGGACTTTGAGGTAGGCGACCACACCACGAGGTAGGCGAGCCCTGCGCATACACGGAACCATTTTTGCATTTCAAAAATTCGTTGTTTGGTGGACCATCGCGACGGTCCCAGACCATCGCGATTGTGTCGCACCATCGCGATAGGCTCACGCCATCGCGACGGCTCGGCCGGACCATCACGACGGTTCACTTTTCGGACCATCGCGACGGTTCACTTGAGCCATCGCGACGGTCCACTTGGACCATCGCGATTGTTCAGTTGACCCCGGACCATCGCGATTGACTCACGCCATCGCCACGACAGTGCCACGTGTCACGATAGACCATCGCGACGGTTCATTTTTTGGACCATCGCGACACTTCGAAAATTCGGACCATCGCGATTGGCTCAAGCCATCGCATCGCGGACCATCGCGACGGTTCACCTCGGACCATCGCGATTGTTCCCCGTTGACCGTTGACTGCGCCATCGCGATTGTCCGCTTGATCGAGCCATCGCGACGGTTCAACCTTACACCATCGCGACGGTTCACCTTTGACCGTTGACCGCGCCATCGCGATTGTCCGCTTGATCGAGCCATCGCGACGGTTCAACCTTACACCATCGCGACGGTTCACCTTTGGCCGTTGACCGCGCCATCGCGACGGTTCATTTTCCGGACCATCGCGACGGTCCATTTCCACGCCATCGCGACGGTTCGACTTCACGCCATCGCGACGGTTCGATTTTTTGGGCCATCGCGACGGTTCGCTCGGACCATCGCGACGGTCCCAGACCATCGCGATTGTGCACCCCCATCGCAAATTTTGGACTTCAATTTTTGACCAATTTTGAGGGAATTTTTGAGAAATTTTTGGACCATTAGACTCATAGGAGACCCCTTAGCTCATATTTAGAGAAAAACCTGTTTGTCAGTTTTTACCCCGCTGGGCCTGAACGCTCATAACTTTTTCATCCGAAGTCCGTTTTTTGAGCTTAATAGCTCATTAGAAAGCTCGTGACGAGTACTACGTGACCTCAACTGTTTTTTTCATAAAGAATACATCTAATTTTGGATAAGCTATTTTGAGGTTCACTCAGTTAGGGACTAGGAAGCCAGGGGGTACACATTGAAAATTTGGGCAAAAAGGGAAGGGACTTAAAAGGTGTATATACTCAAGTATTTGATCATCCTGTGAATTGGTCTAACATTGGAATTTTCCAGGTCTAGCAAAGGCAATCAAAGGCAAGCAAGCAAGGCAGTGAAGACAGTAGAGCTTGGGAAGCGCGGCTTCTTGGGCAACAGGGCATCAGAGCAACAGAAAAGCCGACTCGAGGTTGGAAGATTACTCAACCCCCTCAGTCAATTCTTAGTTTAGGCTAAACGTTAGCATTGTGGATTTAAAACTAAAGGAACGCCTCAAGTTCAAGATACGTAATTTTTTCAAGTCCAAGACTAAAGGTGTGTGTGACGCGAAAACCCTAAAGGAAAGAACCTAAGTCTGACGGAACGAGAACTCAAAATTATAACGGAAAGTCGAATTCCTGACGCATACATTAAGACAAGAACTTAAAGACCTTTAAAAAAGAAACAAAAAGAATAACAAAGAATCAGAGACGATCTAAGTGTGTAATTAAGTGAGCAAGGGAAAAAATTAATGAACCTTAGATCAGGCAAACATATAGGTAAGTCAGACAGACGAAGCCTTAGATCATCAGAGGCGAGTGTAAGAACTACTGCTCGATCGTGGGCTCAACAATTGAATACTAGTTACCCTTACGAGAGCTCAGATACTAGCGAATCAGAAATGGCATTCAGCACAGAAAGACCAGAAGGAGGGTCTAATGTAGCATACTTAGAAAAACCTGAAGGACCCTATAGAACGCAATTAGAGTTTCTCCGAATCAACCGACTAGGTGCTCGCATCTATGAGGATGGTTTGCGAAGGCAAGTGGTGCAACTGCACAACCCCGATCAACCCATTGGATTGGAAAGACCAGTGGTGAAATTTGAGAGAGACGCTTACATAGACAAAGAAGGAACGATGTACATCTTAAGTACGCAGCCAAATGATACTAATGAGTTTGGCACAATTCAATTAGAGACGGAAGCGAAAGTTCAAGGAAAAGAACCGTTAGAAGAACCTAGAACACCTAGAGGGAAATCCGTATTAACAAGAGTACTCATCCCAGAGTGGATCCCTCAGGATAACAGGAGTATCGAGTTGTTGGTAAATAAAGAGACCGATGAAGCCTTTTGGAGGTACAGAAAGGAACACCCTAGTGAGGTAGGTATCATCACAATCTATGAGTTCAAGGACCCGGATACACCTGGAAAGGTTGTATACCTGGATGAAACTTCAGAAAGAGTCTTTGTGGTGCCTGACCACGCTAGAAACACATACACATGGAGAGGTGAATTGGTATTCCCTCCATCCAGAACTAACATGAATACAAGTCAACAAGGAGCAGGAACATCATCAGCCTTTGGAAACCAAAGAGAAAAGAATAAAGAAAGACCCGAAGTAAGCTTCACTCACCCCATAGGGAGAGATAGAACAACCACGGATAGACAAAGAGATCATGGAATACCAGGTGGTAGAGATGATTTTCCTCTACCTAGACCACGTGAACACGCAAGAGTATTGAGACCCACTCAATTGGTAAAATCAATGAAAAATTATTTTGATGGGACAGGAGATCCCTATGATCATGTCGCAGAATTCAAGCAGGTACTAAGAGCAGAACAAGTCGAAGACATGTTCACGCAGTACAACGCATTTGGACTAACGTTAAAGAACACCGCTTTAACTTGGTTCCAACCTTTGCAACAAAGGCAATTTAGAGACATCCATCACTTTTTAGAGTCATTCATCACCGAATTCTCTAAAAGTGGGATTAGACATGACACGTCTTCGTTGATTCATAGCTTTAAACAAACCCCTCAGGAAACAGTTAGACTGGCAGGACGTAGGTTTAGACAATATGTTGAACGATGTCCAATGCAAGAGCTACCCTCACAAGCTAAACAAGTGTCATTGTTTTTAGATGGCTTGTTGAGCTCTAAACTACGCTCCTACGTGTACCTAAAAGAACCCAGAACGCTAGAGGAGTGTGTAAGAATATGTATAGACATCGAGGACAACCTAGGAGATGAATTGGAACTCTCAAAGGTGTATAAGGACTCAGATTGTTCTTCTCTAGCATCCACAAAATTGTCTAACTCAATAGAGGACCTAGCAGAAAAAGTGGCCCAAAAACTAGGAGTTTCTAGTAAACCTAGGGTGCTAACAAACAAGCGTTGTTACACCTGTGGTGGTGATCATATGGCAAATGTGTGCCCCAATGCACCACAACCCCAAGCCAACCCTAGTGGCCAATATTGTACAATTGAGAGAAGATACACGAATCATACGGCGCAGGACTGCCCATACAACAAACAAACCGTGAGACAGAACTATCCGCAAGCATACCAGCAGCCAGGTAGGTATCAAGGTCAATACAATGCTCAGCCTTATTACTATAGGCCTCCTCAGAACTACCCATACCAGGCTCAACAGAGACCTCAACCTGTCTTAGCTCAGCAGCCACCTCCACCAGCGAATGTCATCTCAGTCAAATATGCTGTTGCAGAAGAGAACCTAAGTAGGGCTTTAGTGCCTTCGTCACCCTTGATCACAGAGAGTGACCCACACTCAAACAGTTTTGACTCTACTCATGTAGATAGTCCACCCGCATATTACACGGAGTCGCCAGAACATGTGGAGACATATCATTATGATAGTCCACCAATGGAACCTAGTTGGGAGCCAGACTATGCTAATGTGATGTACGCAAACCCAAACCCACGGCCCCAATTGAGACAACAGAGACCACAGGGCCCTAGAGGACCATGCTTTAGGTGCCAAGGAGATCACTTCATAAAGGATTGTCCACATCCCCCAATAGCAAGGCAATCACAGTACTATAACATACAAGGCTTTTGTGCCGATTGTGGCAAAGAGCACATAATCAAAGATTGTCCTAAGAACCCAGTTAACCCTTCGACTGTGACACCGATCAACGTGATAGGTATTGTAAATAATGCAGATGGATCCAACCCTACATACGTGCCTATCCAAGCTATAACGAGAGCCCAGGCGCTCTTACAGAACCACAAGCTTAATCAAGAGAAAGTAGCTGGAACCAGTGAAGTTGCAGAATCTAGCAGTAAAAAGACAAAATCTTGGAAAGATTCTAGAGAAAGAATTAAGAGAAAATGGAGTAAAAAGATAACTGAGTTGGAAGGAAGTTTAAAGGAATCTAGAGCCAAAATCCAAGAGTTAACTTCACAGGAATTGAATCAAGAGAATCCAGCTCAGAAGTCAGGATCAGTTTTAGCGGAACCCATACCAGAGAATCTAGACATGATGTTTCGTGCATATCAGGCTAGATTAAAAGAGGGACCTCAGGTAGCTGGAATGAGCAAAAACTACCCTCGAGCTGATCTGGAAATTGAGAGAACTAAACTTTGCATGAAGATGGTAGAACTAGCACAAGCTTTGTTCGAAGCCTCTAGATATCTTAATTGGAATAACATGGCAAAACCTGAATTACATTTTCAAGGACTAATGGAGAGGCTAGAAGATTTGATAGAAAGCAAAGAGAAAAAGGATCAGCATAGGAAACCGATGGTCACAGAGACACAGGAAAGGAATGCACCATCCCTGTCTCAAGTACCCAATACAGAAAGTCAAGACAATTTGTCTTCTATACATAGGTACTCTCATGAATTTTTACGAGAAATACAAGAAGAGAAATGGAGAAAAGAACAAGGAACTCATCCTCCTATTCAAGAAATAAATGATTTGCAGGAGCAATTCCCCCAAGACATTCCCTCTATTTACGATGATGTAGAGGAGGAACAACTGAGTGAACCCACTGGATTTGAATCTAATTCTTTACAAGAATTACCTCAGTTCACAGGACCTTGGGAAGCAAAGTCTATGAGTATGAGAGCACCCACGATAATAGTGAGGAATGAAGAATCAGTAATCCCTAGAAACACGGAAGTGATCAAGAACACTAAGGTACAATGTAACCTCACTCTAGAGGAATTGTTACAGGTAAAACCAGAATTGTGGAAGCACGTAGCAAATCAATTCCCTGAGTTTGCTACCACACCCTCTCAGATAGGATCACATAAGAAGGTACCAGAGATACCCGTAGAAAAGATCGGAGATGTAAGTGAAGGAGAGGAAGGTAACACTTATCTTCCAATAACCCATCAGGGCTACACCACGAAAGCCATTTTAGATTCAGGAGCCGGAGTAGCCATCGCTACCACCGCTTTATGGAAACGTTGGGGTAAGCCAGCATTAAGACCCACCAGGATGAAGCTACAAATGGCTGATGGACACATAGAAAAACCATTAGGCTTACTAGAAGGCATATCTCTCACCACTTGTGGTGTAGAATTCGAGCATACCTTTGCCATTTGTGACTTTGCAAAAAACCATGCTTATGAGATGATATTGGGACGACCATTCATGCGTCAGTTGCAAATTGTACAAGATTGGGGAACTAATTCTTTGTACTTGCAACATTTAGGAGTGACTACCAAAGTCAATCTTAAAGACTATTCACATAGAGATGTACCCCCAATACAATGGAATACCATCCATAAGACACCAGTAGAGACGGAATCCGTGCACTCATTAGAATCAGATCCTTCTTGGTTGCATGAGGATACCCATTTATGGATGTGTAAAGTAGCCAAACAAGAGGAAGAACGATTAGAAGCAAGGACCTTAGGTGCAGAACAAAATCCACGAACCCTTCAAGATCCAGCTTACGCACCTGTAGTATTCCCTGACGAAGAGTTTGAACCCCATGGTTGGGCAGAAATCCTAGCAACCATGGATGTAGCCATCAATGAAGAACAATGGACTCCCCACTGTGACGAGGATGGCTATGACATATCAGTTTTCACGATAGAGCCAATCATGTGCGCTGCAATTTTAGAAGAATGTGAACCTAGCACTGAGGCATTTGAGGATGCAAGCGATTTCGAGTTAGAATCAATTATCATGGATTCACCCTTTGCATCAGAGGAAGAATATTTTTTCGAAGTAGAGACTCACACTCAGAGACACGAGGAAATTACGAATGAGGTGAGATTAGCCACAGAAGTGACTACTAAGAGTGAAGGCAAGAAAAGAAAGAAGAAAGAAACCATGTCAGAAAAAGAAGAATCTTTATTTGAAGTACTAGAGAATTTCAAGAAATATGAAATTGAAGATAGAAGAATCATGGTACGAATGCCTAATAGGAAGGCGAATGACGGACAAGTATATGATAACCGAGAGAAAACCAAGAAAATAGTAGTAGCCATAGAAGGGGAAGAAGAAAAATGCACATACATAGGGCATGATTTGACGACCGAAGAAGAAGAAGAGTTAGTTGCCCTATTGCGCGAATATAGAGATGTGTTCGCTTGGAGTTACAAAGATTTGAAAGGAGTAGATCCAGATATATGCTCTCATAGAATCCCTATGACTCCAGATGCAAAACCTACGAAACAGAAACCATACACGTACAATGATAACTACGCTGCGAAGATTAAAGAGGAGATAGATCGCTTGATAGAAGCAGGATTCATTTACGAAATCGAGCATACCGAATGGGTATCCCCCATTGTGGTAGTGCCCAAGAAGAATGGAAAATTGCGTGTGTGTATTAACCTTAAAAAAGTTAATGCCGCTACGATTAGAGACAGTTATCCTCTTCCTATCACAGAACACTTATTGGAAAGAGTTGCGGGCAAGGAAGTTTACAGCTTTCTTGATGGCTTTTCAGGCTATAATCAAGTAGCCATCGCTCCAGAAGATCAACACAAGACGGCTTTTGCCACTGAATGGGGCATATTTGCATTTCGTGTGATGCCATTTGGCTTAACAAATGCACCCGCCACTTTCCAGCGACTCATGTGTCATGTTTTTAAGGAATTTTTACGCAAGAGCTTAGAAGTTTATGTCGATGACATATGTGCTCATTCTAACGTAAGACAAACACATATCCCAGAGTTAAGGCAAATATTTGACAAATGTCGCGAATATCAGGTTTGCTTGAACCCAGAAAAATGCGTTTTCATGGTCAGACAAGGCAAAATTCTAGGACACATTGTGTCAAAAAATGGAATCTCTACGGACGAAGAAAAGGTGAAGGTAATTGCAGAATTACCTAGACCAACTAATGTGAAAGAGGTACAGGCATTTATGGGCCATTGCGGATATTATAGGAGATTCATACACATGTATGCAATCATAGCCAAACCATTGTACTCTCTTTTAACCAATTTTGACTGGACAGAAGAATGTGAGAATTCATTCAATGAACTTAAGCGACGCTTGTGCTCAGCACCGATTTTGACTACCCCAGATTGGAGCAAGCCATTCCATGTACATGTGGATGCATCCAATTACGCCATAGGATGTGTGTTAGCACAACCCACGAGTGAAGGTAACATAGATCTCCCCATAGCTTACGCGAGCAGACAATTAAACGCAGCAGAAAGGAATTACACCACCACTGAACGAGAAGGATTAGGGATGATCTACGCAGTAAAGAAGTTTAGGCACTACTTATTGGCCAACAAATTCAAGTTCTTTACCGATCATCAAGCCCTATTGTACCTAGTCAACAAACCATGTAACACGGGACGACTGATACGTTGGTTTCTATTACTCATGGAGTATGATTTTGAAGTAGTAGTCAGGAAAGGAAAGACACATCTTAGAGCTGACCACCTTTCAAGATTAACATCAGGAGAAGCTCCTCAAGGAGTAGCGGATGATCTACCAGATGCATATTTGTTTAATCTTGAGATAGCACCAGAATGGGCTAAGTCTATAGTCCCTATTCTTACATACGGACCCAAGAATCCTAGGATTAAGATCAACGAAGGAGAGATTACCAAGTCTCAGAGATACCAAATCTTAGCAGGAAGCATATATAAACAGGATAATCAAAAGATTCTTGCTTGTTGTGTAGATGAATCAGAACACGCGAATTGGTTGCAATTAGCACACATAGGTGCACTAAAGCAACATCATTCGAAACATCGAACACTACAGACTCTGCAAAGACTAGGAGTATATTGGCCTTCAATGGAAGCAGATGTCTACAGGTTGTGTAAGGAATGCCACGTTTGTTGTGAAAGACCACCAGTAGAGCATGCTACATTATATCATGTGACTCTCACACCAGACTGGAGTGAACCTTTAGTGACATACTTGAGGACGAACACATTCCCTCAAGGCATGACTTTAGCTCGACAACGTAGTCTGGAGCAGGAAGCTCACGACTATTCTCTTATTGGCGATAACCTATACAAAAGAGGAAGAGATGGATATCTAAGACAATGTGTTCATGAGAGCGATTATCTGAGCATACTAGAGACTGCACACCAAGGTGTTGCAGGAGGTCATTTTGGACCCGATAGGATAATCAAAGCCATCCTCTTCGCAGGATTATGGTGGCCCACTCTTCACATGGATGCTCATACCTATGTAAAGAGATGTGATGTGTGCCAAAGAACTCAGTTTCCTACTCGCAGAGATGAAATGCCATTGAAACCCATGATGGGCGGACGTGCATTTTCAAAGTGGGGTATAGACTTTGTAGGACCCATTAACCCCCCTGCAAAAGGTACACATGCGGAATACATTATTGTTGCCACAGATTATCTAACCAAATGGGTAGAGGCAAAAGCCACAAAAAAGAATGATGCACACACAACTGCAAAATTCTTATTTGAAAATGTCTTTACAAGATATGGACTGCCTATAGAGTTAGTGAGCGATCGAGGAACTCACTTTCTAAACCAAGTCATTGAATATTTGTTACAGGATTTTATGGTGATTCACAAGAAATCCGCACCATATCATCCTCAGGCCAATGGTCAGGCTGAAAGCACTAACAAGATACTTTGTGACGTACTGACGAAACTCGTGAACAACAAACGTTCAGATTGGGACAAACAGTTACACCACGCTGTTTGGGCATATCGAGTGGCCTACAAGACCGTACTCAATGCAACTCCCTTTCAGATGGTTTTCGGTCAGAATGCTGTGCTTCCTTTGGACTTCTTGATACCGACCCTTAAGGTGGCACAAGAACATCAGTGGACCGGCCATGAATTATCAGCGAGAATAATGGACTTGGAACGATTAGGTGAAACCAGGCTAAAGGCAGCAGCAGGCATCTATGCAGCGAAAAAGCGACAGAAAGCGTATTTTGATGCACATGTGAAAGATAAAGGCCTAAAAGAAGGAGATTTAGTTCTAGTATATACGCTGAAACAGCACGCACGGAAGTTAGAAAAGCGAGGTTATGGACCTATGATCATTAACAGACTCTCGACAAGTGGAGTAGTACAGTTAGCCACCTTGGAAGGAGATATAATGCCTAATTATATTAGTGGCTGTAGAGTCAAGCTATATCAGGAACCTCTTACGGAGGATATGCTTAGACGACTCACGTTGGCAAAGAAGCGTAAGGAGGAAGAAAATAGAATACGAGCGGAAGCTCAGGCAGAAGCAATCGAACGCATTAAGCGCATGAAGCTAAGAAGACAAGGACTAGGGAGAGAACAATATGACCATCTGGAACCTACACCCAGATATCCCATGGCCATGTGTCAAGTAAAGTCAACCACTCATCCTAGTATAGTGGACAGGAGACCATTCATTACAGTTAGGCTAGAGCACGACAACCCTTGCCAAGAGCTCAGGGCTTTAATTGACTCAGGTGCTGCGACTAGTGCGATTAGATGGTCCCACTATAAGGATTCAGGAATAGAAATGCGGCCAATTGAGGCATACCTCATAGGGCTAGGAGGCATGGAAACCCCTTGCATGGGTGAGGTGGACCTTCCTATCCTCATTAAGGATGTGACCATGACAGCGAAGCTACTAGTGTGCCATGATGACGACCTGATAGAACCCCTAATCCTTGGCCAAGATTGGCTATACGATCACTCAGTGGACCTAAATCTTAGACAAGGCTCCTTACAGATTGGAACCTTAGAACAGAGGCGAGTGATACCGCTTGACTTCCCTAACGGCATTCCGCCTGACGGATGTGACCCTAGACCCTACGAAACGCATGCGACGGAAGACCGGAAGATCTTTAATCAGCTCAGTCACGTTACGTCTACACCAACCCCCTCGGGCTTGGCAATAGACAGTTGTCAATCAGAAGGACAACAGGAGATCTTCCCTGGGACTTCCTGCAAACTAGAAGGGGCAGCTACCCAACCGCTAGGGCAGATGGACACAATCAGCGGTCAGGTGGGTTGCATCAGCGGCCAAATGAGCACGACACCCTGCGGTGCTCATCCCTCCAAACTTGTTGCGGACTGGTCTAGATTAAAGTTAAATAAGGCATCACTTCCTAATGGGCAGGTCACGCAAGTCTTGGATCTCCCTTCTTTTCCAAAGCAGAGTGTCCATCCGACCTCTCAACCCCAGCAACAACTCAGTCAATCACGACGAAGGAACCCAGACCGACTGCGGTATCGGAGGAAACAACAAGGAAGGCAGTTCAGGCCACCCAAAGGAAGCGGCACCAGACAAATGTGGGTGCCAAAAGGACAAAAAGCACCAAAGAACTCCAACCAAGCAGAGATCAACAAGAAAGAGGCAGGGCAGAAACAGAATCGATATCCTCCATCCCCTCGACCTTCTTCTACAGGTCCGAGCATTCGACAAATTTGGATCGCCAAGAAATACCTTACCCATAGACCCACACCCACGCAGATTTGGGTACCCAAATCATGTATCATAGCTCAACCCTTAAGCCATGTAATATATACCCCTCACAAATCTTTCCATCCCTCAATACCACCACACCCGACACCACCCTTTGCCCCTCAGCAGAAACCCACCACCCACTCCAAGATCCTTAGGAAATGGATACCGAAACGTGTCCAACCGTCTCCCCCTAACCCCATGTCTGATAAAACTACCCCCCCGACTAACATACAACCTTGTACTAAATCACTAACCTTTAAACCTTGTATAAATTCACCCACCATCATCACACATCACTCGTAATCTCATATCATCAAGAAATGTATGCATGATCTGAAACGTATAGGTGTCTAGAGACCTGCACTAGTGCTGCAAGAAACATTGCATCCATCACATCACAGCACTTGGCTACACGGGTTACGCATCAGTTATGGAAAGGGATTGCGGTCTCACTTTAATGGGATCATAATTAATTTCCATGCTAATGTGTTAATCCTTTGTAGCAGATCTTTCTCATTAGCGCATCAGTCACCATGCAAACCGACGAAGGAACATCAGGTGCAGCCCCCAGTGTTGCGGCTGTGCCCCTCAACGTGCTACGAGCAGAGTCCCACCCGACTGCTCCACCGCCGGAATTTCAGGGATTTCCAGGGCCCATGCCTATCGACAACCCACCCATGGGCTACACCGAAAAGATACACAGGAACTCTCATTGGTTTCAGGGCCTTGCAGGACCCCTTGCGGACGCGGACTTTATATTTGAATCCTCTTTGACATTTGATGACCGCACGTGGGGAAAATACCAGTTTTTCTCCAGAGAGTTCGAAGCCCTACAGAGCACCCAGGATTTAACTCATGTTTGGGCCAGAGCAGGCTTCACAGAGTATTTCAGTGATCCTCTACCCAAACCGGATTTTTACAGGTGCTATTACTTAATCACTACCCTACTGGCCTCAGAGAATAAGGACATCCCAGGGACCTTCATATTGCCTACTCTAGTGGATGATCCACCTTACAAAAGGTTTTACCTATCTAAGGATTTAATCAGAGCGGCCATCAAAATTCATGGCACCCACACACCCACAGATCGAGAGAGATTAATTCCAGAACCGATGAAACGTGGGGATGTCACGAAGTGGGAGGAGATTTCGGCAATTACACCTGAGCTGTCGAAGCCACTAAGGATATGCATGCAACATTTTGCATTTCCCGCTCAGGACAGATTTACCATGCCCCATAAACGAATCTGGTTCGGATTGTATTTGGCATGCACGGGACCTCAAACTGTTGATCTGGCAAGCTGGATCATAGATCAAATGTATCTGGCACAGCACAGATGGGAGCGCAAGAAAGTACTTAATGGATGTTGTGCACTCACTAGAATTGTGTATATGTGCTTAGCATATGACTTGCCCATCGAGCGTGCATTAACAGGAGAAGAACTGAAGGCATTCAAAGGCACAACAAAGAAAGCCAGGAAGCCCAGTCGAACACGGGCAGGTAAGCGCATGAGAGGCACCATCCCTTGCCTTCAAGTGCCAGAGTCGCCATCACCACAACCCTCTCCAGAGCGACCACAGACAGAAGCGGCTCCCACAGTACAACCTATTCGCATAAGGTTGTCCAGACCAGTGGTTACGAAGGCCACCACTAGTACCGCTGCACCTCAGGCAGCTGCCACCACAGAAGCCACCACCACGACAGTAGAAGCTCCCACCACTATTGGTGCGGAAGCCTTCTCTTTCCCAATACCACACATGGAGGCAGAACCATTAAACACAACATTTGATTTTGAGATGCCTGATGCATTCTCAAACGAATTCCAGTATTCAGATACACAGATGTTCTCCCAAGAATATGAACGCCCCAGCTACCCTACCACACCGCAAGATCTGCCACAGGGACAAGCTGTGTCGAGCTCTGAAGAAGAAAGAACCGAAACAGACGACGAGGAAGGCGACGATGAAGCCAGCCAGGGCTCACATGACGGACAGACAGATGGTCAAGGCCAACAGACTGACACACACGGCGACACCAGCACATATGAAGAAGAGACTTTTGAAGCCGCAGCGTACACGCTGGCCATAAAGAAATTATATCGTACCATGGAGAAAGTCTGGGCCCGGAAGAAGTTAACTGAAGAGGAGAGCCAGGCATTAATTGAACAGGAACTCGTCTCCGGAGGATTCGAAGACGCATACATCAGAGGGTTCAGGGAGCTAGTCAAATCAGTAGGCTCCCATGAAGCACTCAGGTTTTTACAAAGAAAGCAACTACCACAGTTTGATCCCCGCCGAGTGCGACTACTTTCAAAACCCGGAGAGTATATTCGCGTACCAACAGGAGCTCAGTCTTCAGCACAAGTCAGGGAGGCACGCCTCGTCCCCGAAAGTTCATTGACCGCAGAACCCATCCTTGTAGATTCCCCACCATGTACCACTGTTGTACATACCACTACTATCTTCGAAATAACATCCACGCCCTCTACTCCTCTCTCACCTCATGTTTCACCAACCCATCCTGTACCCCCCCACGCACACCCACCCACTTCTCCCACATCCACACCAGTTCACGGCAACATAGCCACCACCCTTGCCCCACCCATTCATGCCACCATACCCTTACCCACCCCACCTCATCCACATGTTAACCCCTTCATCCCTTCATCCTTCCCATCCTTTCCCCCACCTCTAAGAACCCCATTCCCCTTTCTAACCCCACTAACCTTCTCACCAGTTTCACCTCCTCAACCCACCATAACCCCTATTTCCCCCTTTCACCAAGCTGCTCCAGCCATCCCCCCTGTAAATTACTCTACGTTTGTAAATCCCGTCTTCACACCGACACAACCACCCACATTCACACCACTTTTCACAGTCACCGCACTTGACACGTCCACTGGCATGGACATATCACCATCCACCTCACCACCACCCACTCCACTCACAGCACCCTCATATTTAGGCACGTCACAATTTTCCACAATCACCACTGCATCCACCTTCCCAACCCCATTTCCCCTCCCCACTGCATCTAATTCCACTGCATCTTCAATTAGCACTCCATTACTATTATCACCTGCCATAGACACCGCATTTCAACACATGTTCACATGCATGACACAAGTCCGCAATGAGTTTGCATCACTCGGCACCAACTATCAACAGCTGCAGAGAACGACGAATGAACTACAAACGCAGCTTAATTTGTTATCAATTGAGAATGTCTCACTGAACAGCCGATACCAAGATTTACGAGAGGCCTATCACAAATTAGAACTAGAAAGTGAGGAGAAAACAAAAGAGGCCACTGCGGATTTGGACAACCTCCTTCGAGCCCAAACCGTCCGCAATGCAACGCTCACTAGAAATATGGGCTTACTAAGAAGACACCTAGCCGCGGCCAAGGAGGAGAACCAGAGACTCCAAGAGCAGAATAGAGAAAATTTGGAAGCGGCATTGGACCATCCCGAACAACCATTAAGTCCTAGCAGATTCAAGGCAATCCCATCTGAATCGATGCGAATGTTGCTAGACGACCACGTTCGACTGCTAGAGGACTATGATCGAATGAACGAAGAGCATCAGAAGCTAAAAGAAGATCACAAGTTACTACAGCTCAGAGAACCGGCACCACAACAACTACCAGTGGCAGCAGAAGTACCAGAACCTGTGGACCCCTCTCCTGAACTCATAGAGGAACTCAACGCACTACGGGCCCAGGTAACCACTCTCCAATCACGCATAGATGTATACGAAGCACCACCACGGCCTAATTCCCCACCGGAGATCCCAGCTGGCGACGAGAACATAACCATTCCGGTGGAGGAAACGTTTGAAGAAGCATACGAGCCCATACCCATCCCAGGCGGACAAGTCACGGCCGAAGGCCAGATGACCTATGAACTTCCTACCCCCGCGTGGATGAAAACGATCGAAGAACTTGGAACGACACACTCGGCCAGAGTAGAGGCACAACTACATGCCATGGCCATGATTGAAGAGAGGATTTTACAGTCACCATTCTTTGCTCAATTGGCCCCGCGACGCTACATATCTGGGCACGAGCTTCAATATAAACCGTACTTCATGTTAATGGCCGAATATCAGTCAGCCATAGAGAAAGAAACAGGCATGAAACCAACGCATGCCACTCAATTCGAACCGGAAGACTTGCCACCAAGGGCGCAGAGAGGTGAAATCCTTCAACCAGACTGGCGCAAAGATCTATTGCAAAACTATCCAGAGATGATGAGCACATGGGTGAAAGGGCCGCTGCACTTAAAATTTAACCCGTGCTGGGGACCAGTACCACGACGCCGCTCTTGGACTGCATTCGCTATTAAGGTACAAAACAATAAGCAGTGCCAAGACTGGGTGAACTATCCCTACTTCAAGCCACCAACCGAGTTACCCACAGTAGGCTACATGATGGCGACGATCCGCCACTGGCTCCCTAGGTTAAAGCATATGGATGATATTGCCGCGCACATGACTGTCAAAATCTTTGACATGATGCAGATGATCTTTAAAGTCTTCCGACGCATCAAGGCTCCTCATGTAAACACCCCGGGCTTCGAGCATGGCAACTTTGATTTAGTCTATGATATGAGCACAACGCCATCGCTACGGGTGTGTTATGCCTGGCACTGCAGGATCAAATACCTACCGGCATGCTACAAGCAGACATTCGAAGAAATGTTCACCACCGGCTTTTGGGAGTACCATTCAGAGGTATTTATAAGCAGGCCCACACACTTATTGCAATTATTCGCCTGTGAACGAATGGTGTACTCCACACATTATCAGCTCCCACCACCAGACGAGCCGCAACCTATCAACTGGGAGAAACTCGAGGCTGATCTAGCCCGAGGCATTCGTATATCAGAGCACACCCTCGCTCAAGACCTCCTACAGAACTACATCCGGCAGACCTCACAACAAGGTTCTGTCAGGGACGACAGAAGCGAGAGGGAGGGGGGTGTTGGAAGCAGCCAGAGGCACAGACGCCACGGAAGCATGTAAAGACGGAGCAGGGAGCCAGTCGGATTATTTTTCAAACAAATATGTTTTTATTACCTCTTCAAACATCCAACAGTGATCTTCATCACTCTTGTAACATATGTAATATAGACAAAACCTCATTTTGTAATTCATAGCTCCATTTTGTGCAAGCCGAGGAGTCCTCGAGCTTGAGGAGCTTAGGTAGAATGCGCGTACCAATTTTCGTTATTTTTAGACATCGTTTACCCTTCCAAATAGCCTCTAGGACCTATTTTTTAACTATGCCGGTCACTAGATGTGAAACCGGTCAAAACTAGTCTAGAAACTATAAAAAGAGCTAGAGAGCTCATTTTTGAGGTTGGGTTCATTTTGGCTAGTGTGAGCTTAGAGCTAGTTTGAGTTTGTAATAGTGTTCTTGAGTAATAGAGTTGATTTCTCACCTTCCATTGTGTCTTGCTTGTCTCTTCGTAGTGTGTGTGTATGTGTGTGTGCATTTCTATGCTTCTCACCTTCACTTTCACTTCATCTCACATTCACGATCTTCATATCACTCCTATCTCTTCCGCGGATTGACATTAAGGAGGTGGAGCTTCTTAACGTGGTTCTCACCATTGTGCTAGAGCAACACATAGTCTCTTGAACCATCTTGTTCTCAACCTTGGTCTCTTGAGCCTTGCCTTTCCACTTCTTAGCCACTTTGCCTACGGACTTGCCTTGCTCTCAACCTTGGTCTCTTGAGCCTTGCCTTTCCGCTTCTTGGCCTGCTTGCCTATGGACTTGCCTTGCTCTCAACCTTAATATCTTGAACCTTGCCTTTCCGCTTCTTGGCAACTAGACTACGGACTTGCCTTGCTCTCAACCTCAGTCTCTTGAACTTAGTTCTCACCCATGAAAGTTCTCTTGGATCCTCAATCTAGTGCTTCCCTCTCGGGATGTACCCTAGCACCATGTACCCTGGCACCGTGTACCCTGCGACGCACTGCGCCGCGCCGTGCCACCTTGCCCAAGCCTACTTCCTAGGCTCTGATACCAATTGTGGGATTCGAACCCAAGACCTACCAGCTAGGAGTAGGATGGGCTAACCAATTGCCCCAGAAGCCATGGTTTAGGATTACTTCCTAATCCTCCCTCTTAGGGTGTGGTTCAACCATCTCCTGCCAGTCATATCTTGAGTCTAACAGTTGCTCATAAATTGTAGCTTCTTCATAGTGATTTCTATGGACCTATGTAGATATCTTAGACTGTGAACCACCTATATGTCATGGCTTTTAGTGAATTCTCTAGAGTCATGCATGGGTGTATCCATTGAAAGAAAAGTCCAAATTAATTATGTGCTTTAAAAAACTCTTGGTTATGGCTGAAAATTTGTTAGCATGTAAATTGGGCACCATCGGTTCTAATAAAGGGGGGAATACACATCTTCTAATTTTAATGCATTTTTTCTTTGCACCCTTTGACCTACAATCCAATGTTACTTCCTTGGACAATGCATGAATTGAGATAAAACTCCAACTACATATGATAAATCATGCCTTGTCAATGTAGCATAAATCAAGCTACCCACTAAACTCTGATAAAGCTTCATATCTTTGCATTCCTCTCCTCCATATCTACTCAATTTGTGGTTCACCTCCATTGGGGTTGATGCTATCCTGCAATCTTCCATGTTAAACTTGATTAGTAAATTCTTCAAATACCTTTCTTGAGTTACATATACTCCATGTTGAGTATATAGAATCTCCATTCCCAAGAAGTATGATAAATCTCCCAAGCTACTGATCTTGAATTCTTTCTCCATCTACTTTTTAAGCATTTGTATGCCTTTGTCATTTGTACCTGTGAGTATTATGTCATCAACATAAATACAAACATAAATGAAACCATCTTCACTTGCTTAACTATCTGCCTTTGATGCTTGAAAAACAAGTTCTTTCAAGAACATTAAAAGCCTGTAATTCCATGCCCTTGGGCTTACTTCAAGCCATACAAAGGTCTCTTGAGCTTATACACATAATCTGGATTATGTTGATCTTTGAAACCATCTGGTTGTTCCACGTAGAATTCATATGAAATGTAACCATTTAAAAATGCATTCCTCACATCTAATTGAGACAATTTCCAACCTTTGCAAGCAACAACAAGACTATATGCTTCATCATAGTCCACACCATAGGTTTGTGCATATCCTTTCACAACAAGTCTAGCTTTGTACCTAGACACACTTCCATTTACAAATCTTTTTGTTTTGTAGACCCACTTATATCCAATTACCTTCTGATTACTTGATTTCTGTACCATGTCCCAAGTCTCATTCTCAATGAGTGCATCATACTCTTACTTGATAGCTTTTTCCCGATTCTCTTTTCCTTTAGCTTCTGCATATGTGGATGGGTCTTCATCTGCTTTCACTATATAAGCATAGTCTTTACTTGTCAAGAAAGAGGTGTCATAGGTATACCTTATAGGTTGTCTTTTGATGACCTTCTGAGTTCTCCACTTCTTGAAGTTTCTAGTTGATCATATTCTGGATCAAACCTTGGCAATTCTTCATTTTCAACTAGCACTTCATCATTCTCTTCTTCCTCAGAAATTTGAACCTTTGATTTACCTTTCTTTTGATTCAATGTTTCTTCAAGACCTGCATAAGCACTATTTGTACCTGAGTACCAAGTACCCTTCTCATCAAATGTGACATACTTTGATACAAGGAATTGCTTTGTAGATGGAATCCACAACCTTTATCCCATTTGTTTATCATCATAACCAATGAACATATAATTCTCAGCTTTTGGTTCTAACTTATGCCTTGATTGAGAAGGAACATAAACATAGGCTAAGAAACCAAATACTTTGCAATGGTCTAACATAGGTCTTGCACCCCACCAAACTTCATATGGTGTCATACCCTACAAAACTTTACATGGTAGCCTATTAACCAAGTATGTGGCCGTATTTACAACCTCGTCACACAAATAATTAGGACAATTCTTCTCTTTAATCATTGATCTTGCAAACTCAACAAGAGTTCAATTTCTCCTTTCTGCTACACTATTTTGTTGAGGAGAGTACTTGCAAGTAACTTCCCTTTTTATACCTAGATTCCACAAACAATCACTGAATTCATTTGAGAAATCTTATCCCCCTCCATCTGGCCTTAACCTCTTCAACTTTTGTCCTGTAACCCTCTTTGCATATACATAATAGTGTTTAAATGTGCTAAAGACTTCTGATTTTTCTTTGATCACATAAATAGTGATCCGCCTGGTAACATCATCAACATAAATCACATAATATCTAGAACCAGTTATACTAAAGTCTTTTGAGAGAACCCATACATTTTTATGCACCAATTCATGTTTCTCTAAATACATGAAACCTTGCTTATCGTATGATTGCTTGTGAGCCTTACCTAATTGACATGCTTCACATCTGTATGTCCTATGTTGACCTACAACATTAGGTAATCCAAGCACTGAACCATTATTAATCATCTCTTTAATACCTCTTTCATTGGAGTGTCCAAGCCTCTTGTGCCAAAGATCCAACTCAAATAACTTTTGCTCTCCATATGTGAGCAAGGCCTATCCTACATTACCCTGTACCTTCAGTGTGAAGAGCCTTCCTTATTTCTTCCCTGTAACAATTCGCTTATAGCCTTGGCTAGGGTCTTCAACATGAATCCCATTATTAGTAAACCTCACTTCATATCCTTTTTCTACAATTTGTCCTATACTGATCAAATTCTTTGGAATTGTAGGAACATACAAAACCTTACTCAAAAGAGTACTTCCATCTTTAGCCTTCATTGATTTAATAGACTTTACCTTATGTTTTGTATTGTCACCTTTTGGAATGTATGATTGATTACCTTATTTTCCAAATCATACATCAAAGCAATGTTCCCACTCAGATAATTACTACACCCTAAGTCAATGTAGAATACCTTTTGGTCTTCTTTTGGAACTTCACACGTAGCATTCATAATAAGAGTTGAGTCTTCCTTCTGATCTGATGCATAGTTGTAGTAGGTGTTGTTGTAGGATTGGTTTTGGAAGTTTCTCCCATCATTAGTTCCAAAGAAACTTCTACCTCTAAAACTTCCTCTCTGATTTCTTCCACCTCTGCCTCTTTGATTGAAATTCTAATTAAAATTACTAGTGCCTTGATTATTATACCAACATTCTTGAGCTAGATGATTGGTGTTACCACATATCCAACAAGCTTTGATATTATCTTTGTTGTTTCTACCTCTTCCTCTATGTCTGCTGTTAGACGGCCGCCGAATAAGGACAGTTGTACTAGGACGGCGCCTTAAATAGCAAGAGCCTTTTGAGAAACGCGCAGAGATTCGCGCACCACTGTAAAATCCTCTATATAAGGAAATGAGAAGAGAATGGAAGAAGACGCCCCTTTTTGGAACTGTTGTGTCCTGTTAAGGTGTATCGTCTAGTTGTCTGTTTGTTAAGTGCATCTTCAGTTCTGTCTGTGAGTACGCCCAATTCGGGATTTGTAGTGTCGATTCTGTCTGTGAATGCGCCCATTTTGGGGAACTACTGTGTTTGGTTAAGTGTATCTTCTCGTCTGGTTGTGAGAATACCCATTTGGGGTTTGCAGGGTCTTGCTTTAGCTAGCTTTGATTCGGGTCTATCGATTGAGTGTATCTTTTATTCTATTGTGAAGCACCCAATCTGGGAAGCGCAGTGTATTGTAAGCGTCTATTTCGGATCTGTATGTTCTGTTCTGCTGCGTTTGCTTAGTAGTTGTTCATATCTTAAAGGGTAGTTACGAACAAGTGGCACTGTGTTACGAAGCTGTTCAGCGTGACGTTGAGCATTGTTAAGTGTGGCTAGCATATGTAGACGAAGTAGGCAGTATGGAGTAATATCACTGCGGGTTTGTTAAGGTTCTGCGAAGTACTTGAAGTCGGTATAATAATCTGTGTTTCTGAGACTTCTGTTCCCAGAAGGATTTGTATCTGGAAGGGCCTGTGAGCCCTTGGGGCTAGTGATACGATGGTTACGATTCGGCTATTTTCGGCATACCACAAGTTCTATATCTTGGGTATAATGTTCGGTGTAACCCCAAAACAAGAAGAGGTACATCTTGAGTAAATCCGGTGAATGAGTAAAATAGCCGAGTAGTTTAAGTTAGATCGGATTACTGCTTTTCACTATAGCAGACCCAGTTCGGGATTTCTAACGTTTAATAGGTCGAGTAATTAACAGTGTACAGTACTGAGCTAAGACGTGGCAGCGTATTTAATGCTTATATGAGAGTTTGGGAAAATAGTACAGGGCCTCTGCCTAGCAGACCCCTACCACTCCCAAGAACCCACATGACTGCGAAGTAGAGTGCTTTTAAGTATCACATTAGACTAAAGTACTCTAAGTCCAGATTTAGAAGCAATGTATCTGGCCAACGACTAGTATCCGACTTAACATTTGGCGCCGTCTGTGGGAAAGTGGCAACTGTTTACCAATCCCTGCGATAAAGTAGCATTTGATTACGAGTTACTTGTGGGAAAGTGGCACTAAAGTACCAGTTGTTGTCAGAAGTAAACATTTAGTTCACATTCGAGTAACTAGCAGAAGCAACAGACCCAGATTGTTGCCAAACTGTTCAGATAGGGTTACTGTGTAATGATACATGCCGGTTACTCGATCCGGTGAAACATATCCTAAGAACTGTAAGACTGAAGCGAGTAAAGTGATAAAGATAGCCTTGGAAGGAGAAGATCTAACCAAATCTGACCTAGTGGTCACACAAACTGAGAACGTCACGATTAATTCCGGTCATATTCCGGTGGAACAATCAACGCCTTTGGTACATTCTGGTGCTACTTCGACCCAGCCTATCGAAGATATAGCAATTTCAGAATCTACCAACACGCCGTTAGAAACTAGTCTTAACTCAGAATTTTATACGATCAGGCACACTTTAGGAAAAGAGATCGAAAAGAGCGAAAAAACACTACATTCTGGCATAATTTTGGCTCCTTCCGGTGAGATTCCGGTGATAGAATCACCGATCGCTGGCAAAGGTTTAGCCTTTTTCGCGGAATCTTCCGCCCGACCAGCGTGCTTGGAAGAAAGATTTCGGATATTGGATATCCAGAAGGAAGGAAAACTCTTTGAAGCAGAAGTGCGGCGCATTCTAAGTGAAAATAGCATACCGGAAGGCACGCCATCCGGCGAAAAAAGTTTCGATAGTTCATCTAACCAACCTCAAAATACAGAAGAAGGACCGGAGACACTCACGATGAACGGGCAACAACAGCAACAACAGTTAGGTCAACCAAGGCCGCCTCCAACAGGAGTAACATATACGAAATTCGGGGGATTCCCAGGAGATGATCCGGATGCTCACGTACGCACCTTCGAGATAAGTTATGCAGTTCTTAACCATCCACCGGATCAGGCGTATAAGGCCATTGTTTTTCAATCAACACTGGTAAATGAAGCAGCTAGATGGCTTACGGAATACGATATTAATCATTTCGGCACCTATGACGCAGTTCGAGAAGCTTTTTTACAACGATTCAGGTTAAAGAAGAATCTCGCCGAAATATTTGATTATTTACAGAACAACCGACAGAAGGCGAATCAGACTATCCAAGAGTATGCTACACTCTTTAGAACACACTTGCGACAGATACCACAGGCCCACGCTAACTTACCGGATGATGTCATCACTCAGTGGTTTATCAATGGTTTAACCCCGCAATTGAAGCAGATTATGATAATAAGATGTGTCGGAGCTATGACGCTGGATGCAGTCATTGCCATGGCTCTGCAGCTGGAATCCAAAGTAGGTGGATTTACAGAAGATCTGGACTGGTTAAAAACAAACAAAACTATGAATGAAGATATAACTAGACAAGTGTACTGTATCACATGCAAAAATTCAGGTCATACTAGTGCCAATTGTGCGCTAAATCAAACGTTCTGCGCTATCTGCAACACTGCCGGACACACCACCGGAAATTGTGTTTACAATGCCAGAATACAGGGAACAGCAACAGTCAATGCTGTTATTCAAGAACATGGACAGGCAGCGAATCACTATGTACCTCCGCAACTCAGAAACAATCAACCGCAAGGATATCGGAACTACCGAGGACAGAGAAACAATAACTATAATGCAAACCGCTGGCAGAACGAACCACCACCGAAAAATCCCAATTTACCACCGCCACGCTGTCATTTTTGTGGTGAATACGGACACATCAGAAGATTTTGCAAAGATGCAGCTGAATACGATCAAAGGAAGAAGGAACGGCAAAACCCAATGGCCAACATGGTACAAATTACACCAGTAGAAACGCAAGCTGCTACAGTACAGACCCGATCAGGAAAACAGCTGTAAACAGCAGCAGAAGTATTCGAACCAGGGATACGAGAACAACATCGGATGTATAATAAAGCTAGCCACTGGACCGCCACAGAACCACCAGTGTTCCCAGAACCCACTCCGGTGACTCAGACCCCGTCGACAAAGGAAGGAATACAACAAAAGGAAGCAGCAGCGGAACCACCATTAGCAGTAGATATAACAGCAGATACTTCGACTTCAGCAGAGACCTCAAGTTCAAAAGAGCAGGATAACCAATCTCAGCAGGCCTGGGAAATTTTATCCAAGGCATCTATCACTCTGCCTCTCGGCCAACTATTGGCATTAGTACCTGGTGTTCGACAACAGTTCCAGCAACAGTTTAGTCCGGGACCTTCTTGTATTCCGGCAACAGCAGCAGTTCAACCGGAACCTGATTCTACCGTTGATCATTCGGTTCCCTTGATTACAGTATGGTACAAGAATCATGAAATTACGCAGGTATTGATTGATGGAGGATCTGGTGTGAACATTGCAACAGCATCTTTATGCAAAAGGTTAGGATGGACCGAAATTGAACCAGTACAATTTTTTGTTAGAATGGCAGATCAATCTAGAGTCCACCCTGTAGGACTTGTGCGAAATATACCCATCACTTTACAAGATACGACCTTTAGAATGACCTTTGTTATACTAGATTTGCCAGAATCTACTTTGGACTACAACCTTCTTTTTGGCCGACCTTGGCTGAAGCATGCGAAGGTAATACAGGACTGGTCCGCACAAGAGCTTACGTTCAAGGATTCCAACCGTAGATATGTAGCAAAATTGGATGCTATACAACCATGTGAGCTTCATGCTAGACCATATTTTGCTGAACCAGTCAACATGTTAGATGGACTATCAGATGATGAGGAAGAGGAATTTCTGAAGAGTAATGCTGATTTAATGTCTGTAGGGACTGTTGATCTACAGTCTATGATAGATAATTGGAACACCTCGGTATGTACAATCACACCTATCACTAATACAATTAAGTATGAAGGTAGTGTCCCCACACATGATGATGAATTACAATCACTGTTCAAGTCAACGGACGATGCAGGGAAACCGCAACAGTTTTATGTCCCAGAAGACCAGTTGACCACGTATGATCTAGGAGATGAAGAGCATCCACGACCTGTAAAGATAAGGCAAAACTTACCGGAATCATTTAAAACCGACTTAATTCGACTTCTTCGCGAATTCTCAGACGTCTTTGCATGGGATTATAAAGATATGAAGGGGTTAGATCAGCACATCTATCAGCACAGAGTCATGCTGAAGCCTGAAGCTAAACCAAATAGGCAGCCCAGCTATCGGATGAATCCCAATTATGCATCACAGGTAAAAGCCGAACTTGATAGATTATTAAAAGTTGGATTCATAGTACCAATAGAACATGCTGAATGGATTTCACCAATTGTGATCGTACCAAAGAAAAATAAGCAACTACGAATCTGTGTAGACTACCGGAAATTAAACGCAGCAACAGTACCGGATCCTTTCCCGATCCCCTTTCTGGATACCATGCTTGATAAGGTAGCCGGCCACGAAATGTATTCCTTCTTAGACGGATATAGTGGTTACAATCAGGTTAGAATGGCCGAAGCAGATATACCAAAAACCGCATTCATTACCAATTGGGGTGTTTTTGCTTGTACGGTGATGTGGTTTGGCTTGAGAAACGCACCAAGTACATTTCAGAGATGCATGCAGGAGATTTTTTCTCCTTATCTTACTTGGTTTATGCAAGTATACCTCGATGATTTTTCAATTTTCGGTAAGATGATAGCACATCTCTTTCATTTACGTGCTGCTTTCAGAAATGCAGAGAGTATAGACTCTGTTTGAATCCAAACAAATCCGTGTTTGCGGTCTCATGTGGCAAGTTACTTGGCCACATTGTATCTGCACAAGGTATCCAAGTCGATCCAGATAAGATTTCGGCAGTATTAGAAGCTCCGGTGCCAGTTTCTCCAAAAGAAGTTATGCGCTTTATGGGCCAAGTACGGTGGCATGGAAGACACTTACGGTGGCTTGCTCATCTGGCAATACCACTAAACAAGCTAATCAGTAAAACACCTCGACAATTTGAATGGACCCAGGAATGCCAGATAGCCTTTGATCGTTTAAAGCATTTATTAACACAAGTTCCAATCCTACAACCACCGGACTGGGACAATCCGTTCCATGTTTTTGTCGACGCCTCAGATATTGCGATCGGCAGTATTCTGATGCAGCAAACACATAAGTGGTTTTGCCCTGTCTATTACGCCAGCAGAAGGCTTGCACCGGCAGAAAGGAACTATTCTACCACTGAAAGAGAATGTCTAGGATTAATTTACTCCATCAAAAAGTTCAGACATTGTTTATTAGGCTGGAAATTTACCTTTCATGTGGATCATGCTGCCCTTGTCTATCTAGTTAGACAACAACATCTAGGCGGACGATTAGCCCGATGGGTGCTACTCTTGCAGGAATTTGATTATGAAGTCATTCACCAATCCGGAAATGCACATGCCTTAGCAGATTTCTTATCTCGCCTAGATTCTGGTGAAGCTCCGACAGGTATAGATGACACAACACCCGCAATTTATGTATCAGAACCAATTACCGAAGAATCTGCAGACCCGCCTATTCCATTTTCATATTATGATCAGATCTTGACCTTTCTCACTAATGGTTGCCTTTCATCTCAAGTTTCAAGACCAGTACGCAGAAAAATTGCAGTCTTTAGCCGCCGATTTCGGTTAGTTGCTGGAGAACTATATTATGTAGACCACACCGGAATCTTACTTCGCTGTGTTCCTCCGCATGAAATTAACTCAGTTATCACACTGGCTCACTCGACACCTACTGGTGGTCACTTTGCCACAGATTTGACTCACCGGAAAATTCTGCAGAGTGGTCTCTGGTGGCCAACTATGTACAGAGATGTGGCCCAAGTTGTCAAACACTGTGATAACTGTCAAAGGACGGGACAACCGCTACAACGACACTTCTTTCCCTTACAGCCAGTCATGCCATTAGAACCATTTCAGAAATGGGGATTGGATTTTATAGGCCCAATTACACCACCAGCAGTCTTCAGTAACAACATATATATACTCACCTGTACAGACTACGCAACAAGATGGGTAGAAGCATGGGCTTTACGGTCAGCTACAGCGGTGGCAGTAGCAAAATGCCTGTTGAATGATGTCTTTCCACGTTTCGGCTTACCACTGGAAATTGTCTCAGACCAAGGTACTCACTTTGTAAATCAATTAATGAAGGTACTCACCCAATCCTTCCAAGTGACACACAAACTCAGCTCGCTGTACTACCCTCGTGCCAATGGTTTGGCCGAAAGTACAAACAAATCACTACTGAATATCCTCCGGAAACTAATCATGGAAGCACCGGAAAGATGGGATCAATTACTACCTGCAGTCTTATGGGCATACCGGACTACATATAAGGTAACAACAGGCTTGACACCTTTCAAACTAGCTTATGGCTTAGAAGCAATAGCACCCATGGAAATAGTCATCCCAAGCCTGCGTGTAGCGATCACTCAGAAGATGCTACCGGAAAATTCACTGATAGCCCGAATGGATGCACTCAGGGAACTTGATGAGCACCGATGGCTCAGTTTTTTAACTATGCGCGAAGTACAACTAAGGCAAGCCAAGACACACGATCGATATTTGAAGACTCCAATCTTTTCGGTAGGCCAGCTTGTACTCTTCTATAACGCAAAATCAAATAGAGCAGCAGGAAAATTCAAACTACGATGGTTCGGCCCTTTCAAAATCTCAGAACAAATCGGTCCGGCAACTTTTCGGTTGACTACGTTGACCGGAAATCCACTTCCAAAGGTAATCAATGGGTCGAAGCTGCGGCCGTATTATCCCACTACTAGTGTGCATTAAATTATTCGGCGGCGAACCGCGTTTTGTATAAATTTTTGCATTTTTCTTTTTCTCCCTTTTTAGTCGTGTTTTGTACAAATCTTTATGTTACCAGCCGCCCCTCCCTACCGGTCACTCAAGTACGCACGCCAGCATGCAAACAGTATCATTCCCGCACCGCACAATGATACCCACCCCCCCCCTTCCCACCCCCACCGTGTTCTCCTTATTTAACCCCCTCGGTTGCGCCAAAAACGCTATTGTGTTCTCGAGATTATACGTATTATCCCTGCCCCCTGTGTTGACTGTAAGTGTGCTCGTGAACAGCATGGAAGCGCTAGCCAACTACGCTGCTTTCCGTGAGGGTATCCCTACAGATGTAGGCAAATATCTGCATTGTAGAGGGTTGGCCAACTTCGCTGAACTGCCTTGGCACTCAGTGGAAGCCCACCCCTTCTCCGCGCAGATCATCCACGCTATCGCCCAGTTCCCCATCACGGAACGACAATGGGTCTTCCCTTCCCTCCCATATAGAACCGTCATCACCTTCCAAGCCTTCTCTGTAGCCTACCGCCTCACCCCGCAAGGCCGCGACAATGGCCCTAGCATCCCTGTCGCTCGCATGACCGAACTCTTTCCCCGCTCCTCATCAAACGAATATGCCATTCTCTGCCGCCCGGAACCCGAACGATCCGCTCTACAGTTCCTCGTAGCAATCCTCAACCTGCAAAAACGAACATACGGCATCTCTCGCCCCTTCTATTCCGCCTTGGAATTAGCCGCCCGCGAACCCGTGAACTTTGCCTCTTACTTCTTCCAACGAATTCATAAGGAATGCGTAGCTATAGTAAAGCAACTCCAAAAGGGCACCTCTCTGCGCTCTCGCCTTCCCCACATCATCTCATTCCTCTTCCCAACCATTCTCGCCGCACAACCCCCACCCACAAGCCCAGCACTTAGGCACGAAGAATCAGCACAACCGCTCGATGAAACTGAAGAAGAAGACGAAGAGATTAATCAACTCTTCCGCACTAAGCGAATTCGGATCAGCTCTTCAGAAAGCGAAGTCCAAGGATCCGCCGGAAAGAAACAAGACACCGAAGAGGACAAACAAGAAGAAACATACCACGACACCGCCACTTCAATACACAACGACACCTCGACGGAGCAACAAGACCAGCAAAACCAAGCAGAGACAGAGATAGTGTCCACCGAAAAAGAATCCGAGCATCAACATGACGAACTGGAATCCACCACAAAAGCACTGGATAAACTCATCGCAGCCATGAATCATACAGAAACCGAACAACAGACAATGGCCAAGGTAACCACGACTGACACTGTTCTTCCCACACCACCTGTCAACCCGGACCTCCCACCGGAACCACCCCGCCAACCCAGTTCTGAACCTACACCATCCTCCTCTTCCTCCCCTAACTACTCTCCGCCAAACTCCCAGAACCTACTCACCGATACGTCCTCTCAGCCTCGTCAACCACCACCACCACACAACGTATTCTCGGAACTAGCCTCCATGGGGCAGTTCCTCATGCATTTATCACACCAGCTGCCAGCACACGTTCAGGAAGCCACGGACAATCTGAAGGCAGAATACCAACATAAGGTCGACATCCTGGAAGCCGACATCACCCCCCTCCAGGAAGAAATCGAAGCCATAAAGATTGAGAATCATCAGCTGCAGACACAGTTAGCAGAACTACAAGCAAAATTTTCGGCAGAACAGACTCTAGTACAGCAAAGAGATGCAGCCCTCGAGCAAGTTGCAGCCAAAGAACGACTACTACACGCCGCACATGAAGAAATCTGAGCCCTGAAGACCACCCTCCACGAACACGAAGATATCAACGCCTCTCTCGAAGAGTTGGTCGCAGAAACAAAAATTCAATTATAGGAGGCCATCAAGAAGAATCAGGACCAACAGAAAGAAGCCCAACAAGCCCAAGAACAGTTACGACGAGCCCAAGAATGCGCAGATGAGGTTAACAGTATCCTAAAACGCCAATTGATACGGGAAGGCCAATACCTAAAGGATATCGACAAGACGCGTAGAGAACGAGATGCGTGTCGGAAAACTCTCGACTTCCAAACCCAGCAGTATGAACGCCTAGACAACCAAGTGCGTAACCAGAAGGAGTGTATTACAGAGATGCAGACCAAACTGACCGAAATGCAGACAGCCCGAGATGCGGCATTAGCTAACAAACTTTACTTACAAGAGGCTTTCCTTCAAACCCAAGCCGAAATTTTGTTAAACCAAGCCATCGCCCTGAGCTCCGTTAGAACGCACGCCCAATTACTAGAACCCACCACCTTAGTACAGATGTTAGAAACCATCAAAAAGAAAATTACCCGAACATTTAGGCTCGCCCGAAGTATGTACTTAGAAGGTCTAGTCGCCGAAACATAGGAACCTGCGGGTTCGAGTCCACCGGGCGTGCCAGTGTTAGACGGCCGCCGAATAAGGACAGTTGTACTAGGACATGCGCCTTAAATAGCAAGAGCCTTTTGAGAAATGCGCAGAGATTCGCGCACCACTGTAAAATCCTCTATATAAGGAAATGAGAAGAGAATGGAAGAAGACGCCCCTTTTTGGAACTGTTGTGTCCTGTTAAGGTGTATCGTCTAGTTGTCTGTTTGTTAAGTGCATCTTCAGTTCTGTCTGTGAGTACGCCCAATTCGGGATTTGTAGTGTCGATTCTGTCTGTGAATGCGCCCATTTTGGGGAACTGCTGTGTTTGGTTAAGTGTATCTTCTCGTCTGGTTGTGAGAATACCCATTTGGGGTTTGCAGGGTCTTGCTTTAGTTAGCTTTGATTCGGGTCTATCGATTGAGTGTATCTTTTATTCTATTGTGAAGCACCCAATCTGGGAAGCGCAGTGTATTGTAAGCGTCTATTTCGGATCTGTATGTTCTGTTCTGCTGCGTTTGCTTAGTAGTTGTTCATATCTTAAAGGGTAGTTATGAACAAGTGGCACTGTGTTACGAAGCTGTTCAGCGTGACGTTGAGCATTGTTAAGTGTGGCTAGCATATGTAGACGAAGTAGGCAGTATGGAGTAATATCACTGCGGGTTTGTTAAGGTTCTGCGAAGTACTTGAAGTCGGTATAATAATCTGTGTTTCTGAGACTTCTGTTCCCAGAAGGATTTGTATCTGGAAGGGCCTGTGAGCCCTTGGGGCTAGTGATACGATGGTTACGATTCGGCTATTTTCGGCATACCACAAGTTCTATATCTTGGGTATAATGTTCGGTGTAACCCCAAAACAAGAAGAGGTACATCTTGAGTAAATCCGGTGAATGAGTAAAATAGCCGAGTAGTTTAAGCTAGATCGGATTACTGCTTTTCACTATAGCAGACCCAATCCGGGATTTCTAACGTTCAATAGGCCGAGTAATTAACAGTGTACAGTACTGAGCTAAGACGTGGCAGCGTATTTAATGCTTATATGAGAGTTTGGGAAAATAGTACAGGGCCTCTGCCTAGCAGACCCCTACCACTCCCAAGAACCCACGTGACTGCGAAGTAGAGTGCTTTTAAGTATCACATTAGACTAAAGTACTCTAAGTCCAGATTTAGAAGCAATGTATCCGGCCAACGACTAGTATCCGACTTAACACTGCCACTTCCTCTTCCTCTTAGGAAGTTTTCTTGAATTGGAGTGCCTTCATCTTCAACTGATTGTTGCTTTCCTTTGCTAGCCTTCTTCTTATCCTTGGAATACATAGCTTGACCTGCACACTCAATGAAAGTTCTGTTGATAATATGAAGGGCTTCTGTTTCTCATTTCCTCTTTAAATTGTAAGAATTTGTCTTACCAATTTATCTTCTTCAATGTCTTCATCAACTACACATAAAGAATAAGCAATGTCTTTCATCTTTGTCACATAATCAGATATTGATTGTGAGGCCTTCTTCTTGAATGTGGTAAACTCTACCCATAGTGATGCCTTCCTTGACTTGGTTGTATTTTGGAAATGCTCCTCCAAAGCATTCCATATATCATTTGCACTTTCAAGTCCTCTGATGTGAGCAAGCAAGTAATCATTCACTATGATATAGATAATGCTCCTTGCTTGAGCATCCTTCTTCATCCAAACCTTCAAATTTGCAAACTCCTCCCTAGTTGGAACACTAGGATCTTTGAATCCTAGAATTTTTTCTTCTCCTATGAACTATCCCATCATATCTTTGCTCATAAGGTGAGCTTCCTCATAGACCAAGCAGGATAGTTTTCTCTATCCAATTTCTCAATTTGAAGACTATCTCCCATTCTTTCTTCACCTATACTATCAAATCTTCAACTTTATGAGTAATGAATGTAACTTTACTTCAAGATTTACTCCTTTTGATCTTTTGGTTGTTGTAGTGTGTCTTCCTTTAGCCTTTCCTTCAAACGTTTTCCTTTTGAATCCTCAGATGTTGAGTCTTGTATGCCTTCCATAGTCGGGGTCCTTCTTTCCTTCAATTTTGACAAAACCTGCTCTGATACCACTGATGGAGATGTTTAATCTCTAGAAGATAAGCTATAATGAGAATGAGTCTTTTTCTTTTGGTGAAGCATGGAATTCAAGAAATTTTATGGTTTCTATGTAATCACTATATGATGAAGAATGGTACTTGCTCTTTACGTGACACAAAAAGACCATTGGCACTAAATTGGTATACAAACTTGAATGTTACCCTCATGGAAGAGTTGATAGGTATAAGGCTAGGATCATCCAATTGGAATGTACATCAATTGGACATTAAAACTACATTTCTAAATGGTGACTTGCATGAAAAGGTGTATGTATTTCAACCCCATGCTTTTGTACAAAAAGGGTAGAAAATGTACACATTGAAAAAGGAATTATATGGTTTGAAGCAAGAACTACGTTCTTGGTATGAAAAGATACATGCATACTTGATTGCACATGGGTTTGATAATAATCCAACTCAGAGCACCTTATAAGTTAAACATGTAGATGTACTTCTGATCATTGTTGTATATGCAGATGACATGCTACTCATTGGTCCTAATGAGAAACATATGGCTAAATTTAAGGCTGATTTGCATGCCTCTTTTGAGATGTCGAATTTGGGGCATTTGCATCATTTAAGGCATTCAATTTATGCAAGTTGATGGAGGAATATCTTTGTGTCAAACAAAATATATTGAAACATTATTGTATCATTTGGCCTTGAACATGGAAACAAACTTATGCTTGAGTCTTCATGATGTTGTAGATGCATTTTATGTTGTTCTCTATTAGTAGGTTGTTAGATGCTTGATTTACTTGTGCATAACATGGCCTGATATTTAGTTTGTGGTCTCAGACGAGCACGTTTATGCATTGCCAAGGTGTCAAGCATTGGTAGATTAAGCAGATCCTCTCTATCTCAGTGGTAGTGGGCTACTTGGATTGTTTTATCCCAAGGAGGGATCGTTATCACTAGATTTACATGCTTGTTATGACTTAGAGTGGGTTGGTTGCTATAATAATCGTGTGTTCATGAGTGGTTTTTGATTCATGCTTGATAGCATAATGAAATCCCTAATTCATATCAGCCAATGAATGAGCAATCACCTTAACATAGATTTGTTGTCATCCCAATTTTTAAGGGATGCCACTAATTGTTGGTGCAATTAAGCCCAAGCCTACACACTTGATCACCTCACATAAGCTTGATCTATTGGCATAACACTTCGAAGGCTTCATATGACCAACCTCTTCTAATTCCACTTCACATCTACTTTTGTAAAAATGAAATATACCCACGACGAGTTATGAAGCACATAATCTCGTATCATTTGGTAGTTGAGTCAAGAGAGAATCTGTCCTATACTTTAGCACTCACTTTTTGGTAGAGATTTGAATTTGAATTCAAATCATTTGGCTCCAAAAATAACTATAAAAAGAGGGTATGAAAGGCCCACGTCTATCTCATGATTCACAGATCATTTTGATGTACTTTCATTGAGAAGAGGAGCTCACCTCATAGCTCACTCACTTCTCACTAATTGAGAAATGGTTGATTTCCAATGACATTGTAATTTTACATGATTTAATACATACATGTTTATTTCTTATTGTTCTCATTTCTCTATCATTACTCCTTCAGAACAAAAATCTTGTCAGATCTTGCTCTCACTCTATAGTTTATCATTTCCTATGATTTAAAGCATGATAGATCGAGCATACTGTCTATTTTAATCCTAAAAAGTTTCATTATTAATGCCTCTCACAATCATACGATTTTAATCCATATTTTCTCACTAGTCTTTGTAATAAAGTAAGCATGTGATCTAGGGGTCTGACCGGTTCAGAAGGATCTGAAATCGGACACCGTTTGGTCATCCGTGTGTATGACCAAAGATCTCGAGTTTAGACTTACTAGGAGGTCTTGTGCTCTTGTGAACAAGTGATCCACTTAGCTTAGTGGTTAAGTCTCAAGGATGTGAAGGAGGAGGTCTTGGGTTTAATCACCATGGGGGACATGGAGAGAGTATTTTGCCCAAAGAGATCTAGAGCCTTCTAGAAGCATCCACTTCAGTTAACTTGAGTTAACTAGGACACTTGGTGCACATGCAGTTACATGGCCGACACATGGATGGTTAGTATCCACCTGCCCAAGAAGGCAGTCCCCTCGAGAGAGCTATATATAGAGGCATTTGGTTGGGTGGAGAGTCATCTCTCTAGCACGTGGTGGTCGTAATTATTGTTCTCTTGCAGTTTCTGACTGTCAAGACCCGTAATGTTGTGATGCTTGGTTGATTTGCTAAACATATTTCTCTGCATATAGTCCATCATTTTTTATGATATCACTCATGATTGGTAGATTATTAAGCTAATTAGAGATCCCCAAAAGGAATTTGGTCAATTTTTGCTATACTCAGAGAATGATTCAAAATGTTGAATAGGTGTATCAACCAAAATAGCAAGTTTTGGACCTTGGATTATACTCCTACCTATTTGTTTTGATCCTACCATTAGTGGATCATCTTCCAAGCAAGATATGTGATTATTTATGCCTATTAGCTAGCTAAAGAGGCCCACAACACTCTCCAGCCATCACTTATAGTAGGTGTGAAGCAGGTTTTAGCTACACCAATTCATCTCTTGTGACTATCCACCATCTCCTCCAATTGTGGTATCAGAGCACAGTCAAGATGGGAGATGGATTTCCATCCTTCATTGACAAATTGGACATGAACAACTACTTAGCATGGTCACTTAGGATGCAAGCATATCTTCATGAGAGAAGCTTATATGGGTACATCTCAGGAGATGAAGACATACCAATTTTCAGGAGCATGCATCAACCAACAAGGGAAAAGCAAGAAAGGTTGACCACATGGTGTGCAAAGGATGCTCTTGCCACGTCATATCTACTAAACTCAATCTCTCATTTCTTGTTACCACATTTTAGGAATTGCAAGACCTCCCAAGAGACTTGGGAAGTATTTTCATCATATTTCTCCTCAAACACAAGAGCTAGGAAGAATTACAGAACTAGCGAGTGCCCCAGCCTATACTGCACAGATCAAACGATTGTATGAGACTATGAAAAGAGTCCAAGAGACTAAACACTTAGTAAAGAAAATTGGAAATTTCAAAACTTTTGATGGTAGTATGAACATTTTGAGCAAAGTTTTGTATGTATCTACTATAACCAAAAACCTGATTAGTGTTGGGCAAATTGTAGAGAAAGGTCTACAAGTCAGGTTCACTAAGCATGGAGCATATGTGGAAGACCCCCAACAAGGCTTCAAAAGGATTGCCAAAGGTGAGAAGTCAGGTAGATTGTTTACATTTGAAATTGAAGACACAAGGATCATAGCACTATTCAATTATAGAGATCAAACTTTATCTAAGTTGGAAATATGGCACAAAAGGCTAGGGCACATAGGAGAAAGAACTCTGAAGCAAATTTGCAGGGATCAAAGTGTGATTGGCATTCCCATATGACCAAGCAACACATGATATACAAATGTGGAGTTTTCCAATTTGGCAAAGCTCACAGACAACCATTCAACAGGAAAGGATACATCCATGAACACTATTAGAATCTTGCACACACTGATGTGTGGGGTCCTAGCAAAGATCCATCCATCTCAGGTTCAAGTTACTATGTGTCATTTATTGATGATTACTGTAGGTGGACAATCCTCTATTTCATGAAGCATAAGTATGAATTATTTACATGTTTCAAGACGTATTTTGCACTAGTTGAAAACCAAACATGAAGGAGCTTGAAGAGAATCAGGTCTGGTGGAGGTGGTGAGTACTTTTCACATGAGTTTGATTTATTTCTAAAAGACAGAGGCATAAAAAGGGAAGTAACAATGAGGTATACTCCTGAATTGAATGGAGTGGTTAATTATTGAAGCAGCTAGTTCTATGTTAAATGAGAAAAAATTACCTAATTATTTATGTGCAGAGGCTGTTTCCATAGCCACCTACTTGGTCAATAGGATTCCATCCAAATCATTGGATGGTATGACACCATATGAAGCATGGAATGGCAAGAGACCCTCATTGTGATCATTGCAAAATATTTTAAGCGCATTGCCTATGCACACATCCCATCACAAATCAGAGGGAAGCTTGAGCCTAAGGCTGCGAAATGTATATTTACTGGGTATGATTAGAATCAAAAGGGATATAGAATATACAATCCCACTAACAAGGCATTCGTAGTTAGTAGGGATGTAGTATTTGATGAGAATAATTCATGATTTGAAGATGATTGCAGGAAATTCAAGTTACCATACGATTTGGAAAATGATTTTCCAAACCTCACTCAAGAAGATCAACACTTAGTAGAGGACATCAACTGAGAAGATGAGGAGCAGATTGATTTCAAAGCTTGGAACTCAAGAGGCAAGCTCAAATTCAAGCAATTAGAAGACCTACGTGAGTCTTCTAATCAAACCTTAAGGAGATGACAAAGAGAAAGTAAGAATCCCATAAGGTATGGATATGATACATCTTTAGTCACAAAACACTATGTGTACATCACGAAAGACTCTATGGCAGAAGAGCCTTCTTCATTTGAAGAGGCTAGGAAGAAGAAAGAGTGGAGAGAAGCCATGCTGGAAGAAGTGGAAGCATTGCAAAAAAACCACACTTGGGATCTAGTTCCCAAGAAGCCAGATATGAAGGTAATTGGTTCAAGGTGGATATACAAAATAAAAAAGAACTCTGATGGTTCTATAAACACGTACAAGGCAAGGTTAGTGGCAAAAGGATTTGCCGAAACACATGGAGTAGACTATGAACAAACATTTTCACTTGTGGCAAAGATGCCAACAATTAGGGTATTGGTAAGTCTTGGTGCTTCTAAAAATTAGAATCTATATCAGTTAGATGTCAAGAACGCATTCTTAAATGGATGGATATCAAAAGATGTGTATATGGCACAACCACCAGGTTTTGAAGATGAAGAGAAAGCATGTTATGTATGAAAACTTAGAAAGGCACTCTATGGTCTCAAGCAAGCTCCTAGAGCTTGGAACCATAGGCTTCTTACCTATTTGCAGGACCAAGGGTTTGTGGCAAGCAAGGCAGACTCTTCTTTATTTGTTAAGAAGAACAAATCAGAATTCATTTACTTATGTGTCTATGTAGATGATATCATTATTACAACGAATGATTCTAATGGTATCAAGCAGGTAAAGGCTCAATTAATGAAGGAATTGAAAATCAATAATTCTAGGGTTATTAACCTACTTCCTTGGCTTAGAACTTGTGCATACAGATTCAGGTATATTCATCACACAAAGGAAGTACATACATGATATGTTGATAAATTTTAAGATGGAGAACACTAAATTTACAGATTTCCCTATGGAGCTCACCCATAAGCTAAGTTCACATGAAGGTGAACCACTTGAAGATGTTACAAGTTATCAGGAACTTGTGGGTAGTCTTAATTATGCTACCTTAACAAGGGTAGACATTGCCTATGTAGTAAGTACATTGAGTCATTTTATGCATGTACCAAGGAAGCCTCATATGGAAGCTGCAAAGAGGGTGCTTAAGTATCTAAAGGGTACAATGAATGAGGGGTTGTTCTATCCCTTCACCTCTGACATAGATATAAAGATATATTCTGATGGAGATTGGGTGGTTCCAAGGATGATAGGAGAAGCACTTCAGGGTACCTATCTTTTGCAGGTTCAAAAATCATATCTTGGTCATCCAAGAAGCTGTTGGTGCAAATGCCAAGCCTTCACACTTGGCTAGGCATTGAAGAAGCTATGTGCAAACATTTGAAGGACCACATGAACCATTGCTTATGATTTTTGACCATTAGCTATTGTCAAAGTCATTTGACTTGGAGGAATATTGTAAGTCCATATATTTTGTGGAGTTTGGAGAACTAAATGATACGAATCTCACTTTGTAGAATCATTCCTAACTTCGATGAACACTTTTAGGTGGAGCTCTATTTGAATTTCAAATTCAAACTTGAAGAAAAGTCACTATATAAGAGATATGAAAATCATTTTTCATGCTCTATAGCTTGTTGGAACCAGCTCAAAGTCTAATACAAGCTGCCAAAGTTTCAACAGATTTGCTTTAGCCAATTGGAAGAACATCACCTCGACGTACTCATTCATCATTCTCTGCATAGTCCCTAAAATATCAGGGGTAAGCTATTGATTGTTAAATTGATTGCTCAATACATAGTGCATCATTTTAAGTGATTCCACTTGGAATCATTAGCTCTCTAAGCTAATTAGATACCTTCAAAAGGAAGTTTCCTAATTTCTACTATACTGTGAGCACTGGGCAAAATATCCAGCAGGTGTCAAGACCAAAATAGCAAGTTTTTGGTCACAAGCTAGTTGCAAAGTTATCTATTTTGATCCAATTGTTTGAAGCATCATCTCGAAAGTACATAGGCACTTATTTAGTGTCATTAGCAAGCTAAAAGAGCCAACAACACAACTATGAAGTGAAAGAGGGCATGTAGAAAGCATGGATTTGCAGTACCAACTCATCCTCTTGTGGTATCCATCCATCTCTCCCAAGAGTGGTATCAAAGAAAATTGAGATAAAATGGGAGATGGTTTCCCTTCTTTTATTGATAAATTGGACAGGAATAACTACCAAGCATGGTCCTTGAGGATGAAGACATACTTACAAGGAAGGAGTCTCTATTGATGCATATGAGGAGATGAGGAGATGCCCATTTTCAGAAGCAAAGGACAACCTAAAGAGAGGATCTTGAAAGAATCAACTCATGGTGTGCCAAAGATGCATTAGCAAGGTCATATTTACTTAACTCTATCTCTGACTTCCTTCTTCCACACATTAGGAATTGTAAAAAATCCCAAGAGACTTGGGATACATTGTCTTCATACTTTTCTTCCAATAGAAGAGCTAGGAAGAATCAATTGTGGATTGAGTTTACCACTCAGCAACCCAAGAAAAGTGCTTCAGAGTATGTGACCAAAGTCAAAGATGTGGCTGATCAAATGACAAGCATAGGAGAAGAGATTGAAGAGGAGCAAATAGTGAGACAAGTAATCAATGGCATCAATGCAGATGACAAATGGGAAGCCTTCACAACTGTAGATTCCAGATCTTACCACACTCATGGGACTACTCTTTACCCATGAAGCCAAGCTCAAAAAAATGGAGAACCATCAAGAGGTAATAACTCTTCTGCCCTATACACAGATAAAGGAAAGACCAAAGACAAAGGAAAGAGCAAGAAAGTAGAGGATGAAGGTACTACTTCTCAAGCTAACTGTGCAAGGAGAGGTAGGAACTCAAGAGGAACGGGCAGAGGAGGTAAGCAAGGTAGGGGGAGATATTTCAACTCTTCCCCATGCAACATATGTGGACTATCTAATCACACTACAAATGAATGCTATACGAACTTCAAGAATCAGAGAGGAAGAGGATATTCAAGAGGTGGCTACTCACAATCAAGAGGAAGATTCAACCATAATCAAAGCTATAACCATGGCTACAACAACAACTACAACAACAATGATCAAAGAGGATACAAATCAAGGAAGGACTTCAACAATTATATAGAGGATCAAGAGGATATTATGCTCATTATGAATATGACTTCAAAACAAGGTATGAATGATGAACACCTCTTCTATATTGACTCAAGATGTTCAAGCCATGTGGCAAGCAATGTAGCTCTTCTTTTTAATCTTGAGCAGCCCAAGGGAAAGCACCAAGTGTAGAGAGGTGATGACACCAAGCATTGAGTGGTCAAGGTAGGAAATGTAAAAAATTCTGATGGGAATAGAAATCCGTTGAGCAAGGTTCTATATTTACCTACAATCACCAAGAATTTGATGAGTGTTGGATAGATATTGGAAAAAGGTTTGCAGGTTAGGTTCAACAAATATGGAGCCTTTGTGGAGGACCCCCAACATGGATACAAGAGAATTGTGAAGGGAGAAAAAACAGGTAGATTATTTACATTTGAACTTGAAGATACAAGAAATATTGCACTTTATAATTACAAAGATCAAACATTGTCAGAGATTGAGATTTGGCATAAGAGATTAGGGCATATTGGTGAGAGAACCTTGAAACAAAAAATGATAAAAATGTGTGCTTGGGATACCTAATGTATCCAAGCAGCACATGATCTATAAATGTGGTGCATGTCAGTTTGGTAAATCACACAGGTTACCATTATGAAAGAAAGGCTATATGCATGAGGATTACTTGGAACTTGTCCACACAGATGTGTGGGGACCAAGCAAGGACCCTTCAATTTCAGGCTCAAGGTACTATGTGTCTTTCATTGATGATTTTAGTAGGTGGACTATCTTGTACTTCATGAAACATAAAGATGAAGTCTTCAATTGCTTTAAGAAGTATCTTGCACTTGTGGAAAATCAAACACGAAGAAGTCTAAAGAGATTAAGGTCAGATAGAGGAGGTGCGCACTTATCCAATGAATTTGATGCATTCTTACAGGATAGAGGAATCAAAAGCAAGATTACAACAAGGTATACACCTAAGCAAAATGGGATAGCAGAAAGGAGAAATAGGTTGATTGTGGAAACAGCTAGATCAATTCTTAATGGATAAAGGTTACCTAATTATTTGTGGTCAGAGAGTGCATCTACTGCCACCTATCTTATTAACACGTTGCCATCCAAATCCCTTGATGGGATGACCCCATATGAAGCATGGCATGGTAGGAGGCCAGCACTTGATCATTGTAAAATCTTTGGATGTGTTGTTTTTGTGCATGTTCCATCTCAAATCAGAGGTAAGATAGACCCTAATGCAGATAAGTGCATCTTCATAGGGTATGATTTAAATAAAAAAGGATAGAGGTTTTATAATCCATCCAACAAAGGATTTATGGTCAGTAGAGATGTTGTGTTTGATGAGAATGATTCTTGGTTTGAAAGTGAATGCAGGAAGGTTAAGTTGCCATGTGCCTTGGAAGAGGAATTTCCAAGCCTCACCAAGGAGGAGCCAATACAAATTGAAGACATCAAATCAGATGATGAGGACATCATCAACCTAGAAGAATTCAAGGCATGGAAATCAAAGGGCAAGGCCAAGATGAAGAGGTTGGAAGAATTACTCGAATCATCCAACCAAGCTCTAAGGAGATCACAAAAGGAGAGCAAGAAGCCAATTAGATATGGGCATGACACTTCATTAGTTACTAAGCATTCCATTTATCTTACTAAGGATTTATCACTTGAAGAGCCCTCTACATATGAAGACACAAAGACCAAGGCAGAATGGAAAGAAGCTATGAATGAAGAAATAGAAGCACTCCAAGAGAATGATACTTGGCAGCTAGTACCCAAGAAGGCATCAATGAAGGTAATTGGTTCTAGATGGATTTACAAAATCAAGAGAAACTCAAATGGATCCATAAACATGTATAAAGCTAGACTTATGGCTAAGGGTTTTGCACAAACCCAAGGAGTTGATTATGAAGAAACATTCACACCTATGGCTAAAATGCCAACCATTAGAGTATTGGTAAGTGTGGCTGCATCAAGGAATTGGAATATGTACCAATTGGATGTAAAAATTGCTTTCCTTAATGGCTAGACTTCAGAGAAAGTTTACATGGCTGAACCTCTAGGCTATGAAGACCCAACCAAGGTAAATTATGTGTGCAAATTGAACAAAGCTCTTTGTGAATTGAAGCAGGCACTTTGGGCATGGAATCATAGGTTGACTACCTATCTTCAAGATCAAGGATTCATCATGAGCAAGACAGATTCTTCTTTGTTTGTCAAGAGAAGCAACTGAGAATTGATATACTTATGTCTGTATGTTGATGACATCATGCTTATAGTAGTGATTCCAATGGCATCAAACAAATCAAGAACCGAATGGTGCAAGAGTTCAAAATCAGTGACCTAGGGTTACTAAAGTATTTTCTTGGACTTGAATTGGTCCATACAAATTCTGGAATTTACATTACTCACAGGAAGTATGTGCAAGACATGTTGAAGAAGTTCCACTTGGAGAATGCCAAGATAGCTAGCACCACCATGGAGGTAAATCATAAATTGAGTACTCATGAAGGTGATTTGCTTGAAGACATTGTAGGATATCAAAGCATAGTTGGAAGTCTAAACTATGCAACCTTGACAAGGATTGATATAGCTTATGGAGTAAGTGTTTTAAGTCAGTTCATGCATAAACCTAGAGCATCTCATTTGGAAGCTGCCAAAAGGATTTTGAAGTATCTCAAGAGTACTCAAAATCAAGGTTTATACTTTCCATATACTTTAGATTTAGACATCAAGCTATACTCAGATGCAGATTGGGCAAGTTGTAAGGATGATAGGAGGAGTAATTCTTGTTATCTTTCTTTTGAAAGGAGATAAGGCCATTTCATGGTTTTCTAAGAAGTAATCTATTGTAGCTTTATCTTCAACAGAGGCTGAATACAGGGGATTAGCCAATGCTACTCAAGAAGCCATATGGATTAGATTACTATATTCAGATTTGGGACTACACTCTAACTCACCTATGGTCTTTGGTGACAATACAAGCTCTTTGCATCTTGCAACCAATCCTATCTATCATGCAAGAACCAAGCATATATAAGCTCACTATCATTATGTTAGGGAGAATCTATTGAGCTAGGAGATTCAACTTGCATATGTATCTACAAATATGCAATGTGCAGATTTATTGACCAAAGCTCTTGATTGTACTAAACTTTGTAGGTTTAAAGCTATGATTGGATTGTAGGACATTCAAGAGGATTGATGAAGAAGAACAACCCAAGAAGTTTGGCTTGAGGGGGAGCTGCTGGTGCAAATGCCAAGCCTTCACACTTGGCTAGGCATTGAAGAAGCTATGTGCAAACATTTGAAGGACCACATGAACCATTGCTTGTGATTTTTGACCATTAACTATTGTAAAAGTCATTTGACTTGGAGGAATATTTTAAGTCCACATATTTTGTGGAGTTTGGAGAACTAAATGCTACGAATATCACTTTGTGGAATCATTCCTAACTTAGAGGAACACTTTTACGTGGAGCTCTATTTGAATTTCAAATTCAAACTTGAAGAGAAGTCACCATATAAGAGACATGAAAATCTCGTGGCTTAATGCCTCTTCTTGGAGCTCATTTTCTGTTCATTAGTAGAGGTTGAGCGGCTTACACCATAGCCCACTCTTCTCACTATCATTTGGGCATCATATCTATGCCGATGATCATGTAAAACATTGTTATGTAATACATTACATCATTGATCATGTCTATCTCCTTCTCTGCTATGTCTACTCAGAATATTGTACTTGTGATGATCATATCTCAGTGATCTCTCCATCATTGTTCATGTTCTATAGCTTGTTGGAACCAGCTCAAAGGCTACTACAATCCATTAAAGTTGCAAATGATTTGCCTCAACCAATTGGAAGAAAAGCACCTTGATGTACTCATTGTTCATTCTATCCATAGTCCCAAAAATATTGGGGGTAAGCTATTGATTGTTAAATTGATTGCTCGGTACATAGTGCATCATTTTAAGTGATTCTACTTGGAATCATATGCTCTCTAAGCTAATTAGATACCTTCAAAAGGAATTTTCCTAATTGCTAGTGTACTGTGAGCACTAAGCAAAATATCCAGTAGATGTCTAGACCAAAATAGCAAGTTTTTGGTCACAAGCTAGTTGCAAAGTTATCTATTTTGATCAAATTGTTTGAAGGATAATCTCCAAAGTACATAGACACTTATTTAGTATCATTAGCAAGCTAAAAGGGCCTACAACACAACTCTAAAGTGAAAGAGGGCAAGTACAAAGTAGGGACTTGTAGTACCAACTCATCCTCTTGTGGTATCCATCCATCTCTCCCAACAGAAGCAACCAACTGTGGCCTTATCTTCTTCTTCAATGCTATTTCTAATTATGTGGATGTGTTGAAACTTGATAGTAATATGCCAATTGAGGGTCTTATGGCTGATTCCCTTTCCCACATGTGGCTGCTAGATTCTGGTGCTTCTTTCCATGTGATACCACATAGGGAATGGTTCTCTAATTATGCAACAAAGTCTCTTGGTATCGTGAGACTTGGTGACTCTTACTAGTGTGATGTTGTGGGGATTGGAGATGTGTTTGTGTAGTTCATTGATGGTTCAAAAGTTACTATGCATAATGTATGCCATGTACCTCAGTTATCACACAATTTGATATCAGTTGGTCAACTTGACAACCTTGGTTACAAGGTGGTCTTCTATGCTCAGTCCTTTCATATATCAAAGGGCAATATGGTTATTGCAAAAGGAAGCAAAGTTGTCTCACTTTATCCTTTATTTGTATCAAAGAAAGGACACTTGTTAGCTAATACTAAACAACCTATGGCTTGTATTTGGAATGGTTGTTTGGGCCATATATCTCCTAGGGGAATGGAAAATCTTTCTCATTCTGGCAACTTACCTGTGTTATCTTTTTTTTATGTTTAATTTTGTGAGCATTGTCAATATGGAAAGCAAACTAGAAATGTACATAGTACACACATTGACCCTTCAATTCAGCCTTTAGATCTCGTTCATACTGATGTGTGTGGTTCTATGCCCACTAGGTCCTTAGGTGGTTCTCTTTACTTTGTCACTTTCATAGATTATGCTACTAGAAAATTTTGGGTATATCCTATCAATTCAAAGGATGAGGTATTCCATAATTATAAAAAATGGCTTGCTTCAATTGAGACTAAAAAAGGAACTAAGATCAAGGCTTTATGTTCAGATAATGGGGGTGAGTATACCTCACATGAATTCAACCTTTTCTGTCAGTCCAGAGGGATTCATAGAGAGTTTACAACTCCTTATACCCCAATACAGAATGGTGTAGCTAAAAGGATGAATAGAACTATTCATGATAGAGTAGTTTCTATGTTGCATCATGCAAACCTTTCAGAAGGCTTTTGGGTAGAAGCAGTATTGACTGCAGTTTATGTGATTAACCTTTCACCTAGTACTGCCAAAGATTTGAAAGTGGAACAAGAGTTATGGATAGGGAAGCCACCATATTATGATCATCTTTGAGTTGTTGGGTGAAAAGCATATGTTCATATACCCAAGAATCTTAGACAAAAGTTGGACCATAAGTCAAAGAAATGCATTTTTCTTGGATATGGCCATGTTCCTGTTCAATAGCCATTGAGACACTCTGCATGTGTCTCACATCCACCTAATACATATGTTCTAGGTTTAGATTTTGTTATAATAATAGATGTCGGTGAGCCTTTGTGCTACAAAGAGGCTATGCAGATAGAGGATCATGTCAAGTGGGAGCGTGCGATGAAGAGTGCATTAGGGGAAAAAATGAACCCTGCATGGGCCTTGTAAGGATTCCTAATTTTTAGGGATTAAGATTAGCAAAAAGGGTATTAAGGCAAAAAAAAACCACTAGTGGTTTTTGCAATAAAATATTTTCTCTAAAACTTTTGCTCAGTCGAAATGAAGACGTGAGTATTTGTGTCCCTTGGATAAGATGTCACGGATGCCTACGATTGAGCCTTGTGTGTCTGTCACAAGAGGACAAAATTTCCTCCAAAGTGTGCACAGTCGTGGGCGTTCTCGTCCATTAGATGCGATCCTCGTGGATGGTCACGATTGAAGCGGGTGTGTCTATCAATAAAAGACAAAAGAGGAAGCAATAAATGAAGGGAGAGAGTGAGTGGACTGGCATAAAAAGACAAAACGGCTGGTGCAGTTTCGTGGCAGGATTCAATGTCCTCTGTCGGATTTGGCGATGATGGAATGGCCTGAGAAGAAGAAAGAACTACAACCATGAGATCAACAAAGCATCCAATGGATGGAATTTGAAATGACCCAAAACTCAAAAAATTATATCCTAGTCATTCCTTTTTTGTTCCATCCAACGGAGGAGAGATGAGCACACATTTCTTCTTTAGATTCAAGAGACACCATTGCATCTTTGCCACATCCAATGGACCAAAATGTATGCCAACTTTATTTCTGAAATTGAACATGAGCCTTTGGATCTTTGAATTCATCCAATGGTTGTGGTTGAAACTCTAGGCCTACAAACCACTTTTGTAGAGGAAATCATGGTTTTTAGTCATTCCTACCACTTTTGACCACAACAAAACAAGGGAAGCCTATGCCTAGTCTAGGTGTAGACTGTGGCCGCCACCCTCTTCCCATTGGTCCATCACTAATCACCTCTTAATCTAAAAGGCCCATTTAGGGTTCATTTTTTCCCCTAATGGAGTTGGATTCTGTTCACAAGAATGGTACTTTGGATTTAGTACCTTTGCCAAAGGTCAAGAAAGCTTTACCATGTAAATGGGTATATAAGTTGAAATTCACATCAGATAGTGCTTCTCCAAAGTATAAAGCATAACTTGTTGCAGAGGGTTTTAAGCAACAACATGACGTGATTTCGAGGAAAACTTCTCTCCAGTGGTCAAGATGACTACCCTATGCATGTTGCTTGGATTCGTTGCAATGGAGGACTTGAACTAGTCCAAATGGATGTGAAAACTACTTTCTTGCATGGAGATCTTACAAATGAGATTTATATGGAACAACTAGAGGGTTATGTAGTTCCTAGCAAGGAAAGTCTAGTTTGTAAGCTCAAGAAGAGCTTGTATGGACTCAAACAGTACCCTAGACAATGGTACCAAAAGTTTGATGCCTTTATGAAGTCTCAAGGCTATTCTCAAAGCAATGAGGATCATTGTCTCTACACAAAGAGATGCTCAGATGGCAGCTTGATATGCTTGATACTTTATGTCGATGATATCTTGATTGCTAGGGAGTCCTCTTATGACTTGTCAATTCTCAAAAACAAGTTGAGTTAGACATATGATATGAAGGATTTAGGGGATGCCAAACATATTCTTAACATGTGCATCACTCGTTATAGGTGTAAAAGATGCATATACTTGTCTCAAAGTGAGTACATATCCAAAGTACTTCACATGTTCAATATGTAGCGTGGAAAGGCATTGAGTACACCTTTACCCACATATGTGAAGTTGAGCAAGGATGATTGCCCCACATCAGATGAGGAAAAGGAATTTAGGACAAAAATTTCCTATTAGTCTGTTGTTGGTAGTCTCATGTATGCTATAGTAGCTACAAGACCAGACATTGCATTTCTAATGGGAGTTGTGAGCAGATAAATATCTATTCATGGCAAGAAACACTGGTAAGTGGTGAAGATGATTTTGAGATATCTAAGTGGCACTAAGGACAAGTGTCTATGCTTAGGTAAAGGGAAATCATCCGTTATTGGTTACATAGATTTTAACTATGTTGGTTGTGTAGACAATCATAAGTCTACATCAAGGTACATTTTTCATTTTGTCGAAGGTGCTATCTCTTGGAGATCTCATCTTCAAGAATTTACAACTCTTTCCACCATAGAAGTAGAGTATGTTGCAACAAGTGAGGCATGTAAGGAAGCATTGTGGCTTTCTCATGTTGCTTGTGATATGGGTTTACCTTAGCATGTACCTGATTTGCTCAGTGACAGCCAGAGTGCCATTGCTTTGGCTAAGAATCCAGTCTATCATGCAAAGACTAAGCACACTGAGGTGAGGTATCATTTCATCACAGATTTCTTAGCCACTGAGTGCATTATTCTTGAGAAGGTTCACACTCAAGATAATGCTACAAATGTTTTGAAAAAAGCTCTACCACATGATAGCTTTCCATCTCTTGTCACTTGATGGGGGTTACTTGATTCATGATCTTACATAGTCACTTGTATATTGTGTAACATTCCCATCAGGTGGGAGGTATAGTTTTGTATACTTACACTCAAGTATTCTTTAACATTCTTTATTTTTCTCCCATAGTTACTTTGGCCATATTAGCCTTTCGTGGGAGATTGTTACCATTAGTGTCCATGTGAAAGACCAAATGGCCACCGGACACTTCTTTGTATATGTTCTTTAATAAAACATATAGTTGTCTATGTTGGAACATCAAGCTTACACTATGCTTGAGGTGGATTTGATCTACATCAAAGGCTATCAGGTCGAAAGAATATTCGTTGGAGAGTTCTTTTTCTTATGCTCATTTATTGTATTTTTTTGAGAGATTTTTGATGGTTCATTTACTGTTGTAAAAGCCTTGAGCTTTACACATGTAAAGGTAGAAAGATAGAGCTAAATCCCACGAATCTGTGGTGGTTGAAGTTGCATTCAATCAAGCAATCAAATCACCTAAAAGTAGATCAAATTAGATCTTCTCTTTTCTTAGATTGTAGGGAAGTGAATTGATTCCCTCCAACAACCATTCCCACCTTCATTTGAATTCAAAATCCACTTGTAGAAGTTGTGGAACACTCCTAGAGTCTATATAAAGACTTGAAATCACTTGTACATTACATGGAAGCAATATATATACACTTGTGACCATCATTGTCTTGCTCCTTCAATTCTCTGCATCATCTTCTTCGCCAATAGTAATCTTGAGAGGTTGCTGCTCTCTCTCTTGAGCTTCAGATTGAGTGCAACATGGCTCATTGGAAAGGTATAAGTGTCTAAGTTATGCCTATAAATTGTCAAAGCATTTGCTTCAGCAGATTGGGAGAAATCTGAGTTTTTCTGTCTCGGGGTCAATCTCTGCATATTCCTGAAAAATAGGAAGTACCACTGGTGAATGTCGCATTCATTCCTATAGCATATTTTGATTATTCCTTATAATTTTGTGCATTCTATACACTCAAACCTATGTGTATCACTCCCATAAAAGGATTTTTTCTAATTGTAATCACCCTGGTCGCTATGGGCATTTGAAGTTCATTGTCTCTTCCATAGATAGTAAGTTTTTTGAGCTAGTCGACCCGCGAACCTATCTGTTTTGTATCGACTCATTCTTCTTGATGCTCCAAAGTACATAGTGTGTTTCTTTGCACTTATCGCATGCCTATAAGGTATATTTGAGTCTCCATAAGCTCAAGTGCTGGTCTTGTGCCGGTTGGCTTGACCAAACTTCGTCGCTTCGAAACGCACTTTTCTACCTTCTACAAGCTTCTCCAAGTTCTTTCACTCTGGTCAGTCATAGACTATAAGTTTGATTGCATTTGTAACACCTAAGAAGTCTATGTTCGTGCTCCCTATGTACTGTGTTTTTCTACACATTGTGCAGCCTCTATGTGGAGTATCGTGTGCATCCCTAGGAGCTCAATTTTCTACTTCGAGGATATCATCATAGTGCCCTTGAGAAGGACAACGCACCGTGGTGCATCACCATTGAAATACTTCAAAATTTGCCTCTATTGTTGTCATATCCACTCTTCCACTTCCTTTTTGGGTCTTCCCATTGAGCTAGCAATTTTGAATGGTGGGGTTGGTCTTATCATAGATGGCACAAGGTTGAACATTCTCATCTTTGGTCTTGTCATGCTTTGTTCCTTTCTTCTTCCCTTTCCACTTGCTCTTGCCTACAAAGTTGGCTTGGGAAGTGCCTCTTCATCTTCTTCCTTTGTCTTGCCTTTCAGCTTCTTGTCCTTCTTATTTTCATATAGAGCACTAGTGGAATTACCATGATAGGAGTTATCTTCCTTTATGCTATTGTTGGCCTCTTGATAGAAGAGTTTTCCAAGAAAGATGTTGAAGCTTGGAGTTTGCACATCCATGATGAGGTCATAGGTTGTGGTGAAATATTGCCATTGCTTGTCACTTGTACTCCCATTGAGAATTTGCCTCATGATAGCTTCCTCTTCAATCAACTCTCCAATGGATGCCAATTGATCAGCAACCTCCTTGACCTTTGTAACAAACTTAGTGATGGTTTGTTTTGGAGTCTTGTTCATCTGGTTGAACTCATTCCAAAGATGCTTCTTTCTTGCTTTTGTACTAGCAGAAAGAAATTCTCTAGAGCATTTTAAGTCTCTTGACATTTCTTGCATCCTCTACTATGTGGTAATAGAAAATCAAAGATAGATCTGAGTATGTATGGCCTTGCCTGAGAATCCCTTGCACACCAAACTGTGAGCCTATCTGTTTCCTCTTGAGTAGGTCCTCCTTTGGATGTTGGAATAGGCATGGCTTCATCACCTAATACAATCCCATATAGATTTCTCCCTTGAAAATAAGCCTCCATTCTAAATTGCCAAGCAACATAATTATGTGTATCAAGCTTCTCAATCATTGATGGAAAGCCATCTCCCATCTTGGAGTTGCATGGATACCACTAAAAAGAAAGTTGAGGAAGCTTGGAGATGCTTGGAAAGTTGAGTTGTCAAGTGGAAAATTTGGTATAGCAAACCAACATAGGACCAACCCTTGCTCTTTGGACATTAAATTAGACATTGTAGGTTTGTGGTTAGTGCATTAAAATCCAATAGGTACTTTGGAACATCAACAAGAACAACTTGATGCAAAACACATGACTTGCACCTTGACTAGCTCACAAAAACCTTCTAAAAATGGATGGAAGTTGTGACTTCAAACACTGAGAGCAGCCATCACAATACCAATTAGAAACCTTCCTCTTAAGGGAGTTTCATACATATGGTTGGCTTGATAAACTACATAAAATCTCTAATCTATATAAGAATTGCACCTTAATACTAAACTGGTGTCATCGTGACTTTTCAAGGATGTGTGGAGAATGGCCTTGAGATAGAAACACTTAAATTTCTTTGAAAGTAATGAACCCAATGACTTGAAATTCCGTCCACATGCACTAGACAAGTATATCATTTCAATGAGTGCTTAAACACTTGATATAGAGATCTGTAGAGAGAGCAGTAATCTCTGCAAGTTGATTGAGTCTGAGGAAGAAGGAGCAGAGAAAAAAAATGGCACCAAGCAATGATCAAAAAGTATATCTATTGCTGCAAATCAACATTCTACTTAATGTGCAAACATTTTGGTCTTTATATAGACTCTTGAAGATTTGAACATGCCTTCTCTTCATGAATTTGAATTCAAAATTAGGCGGGCTTGATAGTTTAGATTTTTCCTACAATCTAAGAAAAGAGAAAGTTGAAGTCATATCTACTTTTTGATTGACGATTGAGAATCAATCTCAAACACTTCTAAATCATGGCTTTCAGGCCTTTTAATCGTTCCTTTAACAAAGATAAATACTTTGGAAATTACGTAAGAAGGTGATCCTATGATCAAAGTCTCTATACAATAAACAAATGCAAATAAAACTCTACAAGGAGTATATGTGGCATCATTCAAATGATGGATTTGATGAAGATCATGTCCACCTCAAGCATAATGAAAGCTTGATGTTCCAACAGCTCCCCCTCAAGCTAAAGTTTGCTTGAGTCTTTATTCTGTGATAGGTTGAATACTTACCATAGCTTTGAATCTACAAAGCTTTATCCCAACAAGTGCCTTTGTCATCATGTTTGCTATTTCCTTCTCAGTAGGAACAAATGAAATGTCAATTTCCTTTGCCATAAACTTCTCTGTTTAGAAAGTGGTAATGGACTTATATGTGCTTTGTCCTTGCATGAAAAATTGGATTCGCAGCCAAAAGCATGGACCTTACATTGTCTCGAAGTAAGTGAGGTTTGGAACTTATGAGTCCCAAATTTGAGTACAAATCCTTGAGCCATATTGCTTCTTGCATTGCAATAGTTAGACCTCTATATTCTACTTCAATTGAAGATAATAAAACTATTGGTTGCTTCTTGCAAGTCCATGACACCAATTTGGAACCTCCAAATGCTAAGTATCCAGAGGTACTTCTTCTGTCATCCTTTGCTCCTGCCCAATCTACATCTAAATAGATTTGGATATCTGAATATGAAGAGTACGAATAATAGATACCTTCATTAAGTGTCCCTTTGAGGTACTTGAGCACTCTCTTTGCAACATCCATTTGTAGCCTTCTAGGTGAGTGCATGAACTGACTAAGCACTCCCACACTATATGATATGTTTGGTATTGTGTGAGTAGCTTATATCAAGCTACCAACTAAGCTTTGGTACTCTTTAGGATCATCAATCTGCTCACCTTCGTAAAAACTTAGTTTATGGTTTAATTCCAAAGGTGTACCTGCAAGCTTTGTGTTCTCCATTCTGAACTTGATAAGTAGGCCTTGAATGTATCTTCTCTGAGTTACATACATCCCTTCGTCTCTATAAAGCACTTCCATACCTAGGAAATATGTGAGATCACCTAAGTCACTAATTTTGAGCTCCTCTTGCATGTGTCTCTAGATCCTTTGAATGCCATTCATATCATCACCTATCACAATAATATCATCTACACATGCACATAGATAGATAACCTCACTGTGATACCTTTTGATGAATAGAGAAGGATGTGAGTTGCTAGGTTTTAACCCTTGATTTTGAAGGTATGTTACCAACCTGTCATTCCAAGTTCTAAGAGTCTGTTTCAATCCATACAATGATTTCTTAAGTCTACAAATATAAGATGTATGATTAGGGTTTTTAAAACCTGGTGGTTGTGACATGTATACCTCTTCATTTATCCAACCATTTAAGAATGCATTTTTACATCAAGTTGGAGAAGTCTCCGATTTCTTGCAGGAGCTACACTTATGAATGTTTTGATTGTAGTCATCTTTGCAACTCGTGAGAATGTTTTCTCATAGTCTATACCATGGGTTTGTGAGCATCTCTTGGCAACTAATCTTGCCTTGTACCTCCAAACTGATCCATCTCAGTTTCATTTAATGTTATATACCCATTAGTAACCAATTAACCCTCAATTGGGCGACATTGGAACCAAATCCCAACTGTCCATCTCCTTCAATGCATCTATTTCTTCTTTCATGGCCTTCTCCCAATTAGGCTTTCCCTTTGCCTCTTCATAGGTTGAGTGTTTGTTTGAAATTGAGGCCTTTGCCAAGTAGATTGAATGATTTGTAACAAATGTGGAATCATATACATACCTTTTTGGTTGTCTTTTCTCCCTTGTTGAGCTTCTAGGTGCTTTCTTGGAGCATTCTCCACACTCTTGTATCTTTGCTTTGCCTCTTGACTTCCATAGTTTGTAATCCTTTTCCTTTTCATCCTGGTCATCATCTTTATCACTTCTTGGATCCTGGACATGTGTATCATGCTTGCTTCCTAGTTGATGAGAATTAGAATCAAGATCATATGGTAGAGTTACCTTTTGTTTGTCTTCAGCATTCAAATACATGTGTTCTTCAAACACAACATCCCTACTTGTAGTGAATTGCTTGGTTGAAGGATTATAGAAAATTTAACCCATGTGAGTTGAGTTATACCCAATAAAAACCACCTTTGTTGCCCTTTCATCTAGCTTCCCTCTGATTTGGTGATGATACATGAACATAAGCTTAATAACCAAACACCTGGATATGTCCAAGACTAGGTTTTCTTCCATACCATGTTTCATAAGGAGTCATACCTTGAAGTGATTTGGATGGTAGTCTATTGACAAGGTACACAACCGTTGAAATAGTCTTTGCCCATAGATAATGTGGCAACCTCTTCTCTTCAAGCATTGTTCTGGCTTATCCAACCAATGTCTTATTTCTCCTCTCTACAATTCCATTTAGTTGAGGAGAGTACCTTGTAGTCATTTCCCTTTTGATACCTTTATCTTGAAAGAACTAATCAAACTCTTTTGAGAAGTATTCTCCCCCTCCATCAGATCTCAGGTTCTTGAGTGATCCACCTATATGATTCTTCACATGTGCTAGATACTATTTGAAGCAATCAATCACTTCATTCTTGCTCTTGATAAAGTACATAATAGTCCATCTACTATGGTCATCAATAAATGAGACATAATACATTGATCCTACTAATGAAGGTTCTTGGCTTGGACCCCATACATTTATATGTACTAAGTCCAATAAGTTTTATGGATGTAGCCTTTGCGGTTGAATGGCTATCTTTGTGCCTTCCCAATCTGACTTGCATCACATTTGTTGATCGTGTGTTGCATTGATATGTTGGCAATCCAAGAACACTTTGATCCCTGCATATATACTTTAGGTTTGTTTCATTTACATATGCTAGCCTCTTATGCCACACTTCAAGCTCACTTAGGGTTTGAGTCCCAAAGCTCAATAGAACTATGTTTTTGGTTTCTTCTACTTCAAAAGTAAAGAGCCTACCAAGCTTCTCACCTCTCGCTATCTTCTTGAATCCTTGAAATAGATCTTTAAGAGAAGCTCCATGTTGGGTGAACCTAGCTTGCAAGCCTTTCTAAACTATTTGGCCTAGACTTATTAGGTTTTTTGTAATAGTGGGAACATAAAATACCTTGCTCAGAATATTTGTCTTACCATTGGAAGTTTTGACATTACTAATCTTCTCAAAACTATGCTTTCTATCATCCCTTGTTTGAACTTCATGTCAATTCTTTGGACTTTCCAAATCAAATAAGAGAGCTATGTTGCCTACAACATGTTTTTAACATCCTGAATCTATGTAGAATAAATCATCATCTTCTTTACCTTCCTTGTGGCTTAGATTTATCAAGAGCAATGAGTCTTCATGTTGTTGATCTTCAGAATAATTGTTGTAGTCCCTTCTGTTATGGCCTCTATTGTTATTGTTAAAGTTGTGTCCACCTTTGCCTCTATTGCTCCCGTATCCACCTCTTCCACTTCCTTTCTAGGTCTTCCCATTGAACCAACAATTTTGAGTGGTGTGGTTGGTCTTATCATAGATGGCACAAGGTTGAACATTCTAGCCTTTGGTCTTGTCATGCTTTGGTTCTTACTTCTTCCCTTTGCACTTACTCTTGCCTGCAAAGTTGGCTTGGGAATTATCCTCTTCATCGGCTTCCTTCTTCTTGCCTTTCAGCTTCTTGTCCTTCTTATCTGCATATATAGCACTAGTTGAATTACCATGATAGGAGTTACCTTCCTTTATGCTATTGGTGGCCTCTTGATTTGAAGAGTTGTCCAAGGAAAATGTTGAAGTCTGCTGAGTTTGCACATCCATGATGAGGTCATAGTCTATGGTGAAAGATTCCATTGCTTGTCACCTCTAACCCCATTGAGAATTTTCCTCATGATGGCCTCTTCTTCAATCAACTCTTCATTGGATGCCAATTGATCAACAACCTTGACCTTTGTAACAAACTTAGTGATGATTTTTTTTGGAGTCTTCTTCATCTAGTTGAACTCATTCCAAAGATGGTTCTTCTTTGCTTTTGTACTAGTAGAAAAGGAAGTCTCTTGAGATGTCTTGCATCCTCTAATATGTGGTAATAGAAAACCAGAGATAGAGTTGAGTATGTATGACCTTTCTTGAGCATCCCTTGCACACCAAAGTGTGAGCCTATCTCTTTCCTCTTGACTAAGTCCTCCTTTGGATCTTGGAATAGGCATTGCTTCATCACCTAATACAGTCCCATATAGATTTCTTCCTTGTAAATAAGCCTCCATTCTGATTTTCCAAGCAAGGTAATTGTTTCTATCAAGCTTCTCAATCATTGATGGAAAGCCATCTTCGATTTTGAAATTTCTCTCATACCACGGAAAGAAAATTGTTGAAGCTTGGAGAGGGTTGGAAAGTTGATTTGTCAAGTGGAAACGTTGGTCCAGCAAACCAGCATAGGTATAGTCCTAGATCTTTGGATATGTAAAATAGATCTTGTAGGCTTGTGGTTAGTGCAATAAAACCCAATAAGTACTTTGGAACATCAACAAGAAAACATTCATGCAAAACAGATAACTTGCACCTTTATTAGCTCACGAAAACCTTCTATAATTGGATGGAAGGTATGACTTCTAACACTAAGAGCAGCCAACATAGTAATAATTACAAAAATTCCTCTTACAGGATTTTCATATATAGGTTTGGCTTGCTTAAATGCATAAAATTCCAAATTCATATCATCGAAGGAGCAATCATCTTAACACTAAACTGGTGTCATCCCTTGATGTTCCAAAAACTACCCCTCAAGATAAAGTATGCTCGAGTCTTCATTCTCCCATAGGTTGAATACCTACCATAGCTTTGATCTACAAAGCTTTATACCATTAAGTGCTTGTGCCATCATGTCTGCTACTTTCTTCTCAATAGAAACATATGAAATGTGAATTTCCTTTGCCATAAGCTTCTCTCTTACAAAGTGTTTTTGGACTTATATGTGCTTTGTCCTTGCATGAAGAATTGGATTTGCATCCAAATGCATGGAACTTACATTATCTCCAAGTAAGTGAGGTTTGGAACTTGTAAGTCCCAAATCTGAGTACAAATCCTTGAGCTAGATTGCGTCTTGAGTTGCAATAGTTAAACCTCTATATTTTTCTTCAACTGAAGATAAAGCAACTGTTGGTTGCTTCTTGGAACTCCATGACACAAATTTTGAACTTGCAAATGCGAAGTATCTAGAGGTACTTCTTCTATCATCCTTTTCCCCTACCCAATCTGCATCTGAATGGATTTTGATATCTAAATATGAAGTGTAAGGATAATAGATAACTTCATTAAGTGTCCCTTTGAGGTACTCCACTACTCTCTTGCAGCATCCATGTGTGACCTTCTAGGTGAGTGCATGAACTAAGCACTCCCACACTATATGATATGTTTATTCTTGTGTGAGTAGCATATATCAAGCTACCAACTAAGCTTTGATACTCTTTATGATCATCAATCTTCTCACCTTCATAAACACTTAGTTTATGGTTTAATTTTCTAAAGGTATACTTGCAAACTTTGTGTTCTCCATTCTGAACTTGAGAAGTAGGTCTTGAATGTATCTTCTCTGAGTTAGATACATCCCTTCATCTGTATAGATCACTTGCATACCTAGGAAATATGTGAGCTCACCTACGTCACTGATTTTGAACTCCTCTTGCATGTGTCTCTGAATCCTTTGAATGCCATTCAAATCATCACTTGTCACAATAATATCATCTACATATACACATATATAGATAACCTCATTGTGATATCTTTTGATGCATAGAGAAGGATTTGAGTTTCTAGGTTTGAACCCTTGATCTTGAAGGTATGTAGCCAATTTATAATTCCAAAGTATAGGAGCTTGTTTCAATCTATACGATGCTTTCTTAAGTCTGAAAACATAAGATGTATGGTTAGGGTTTTCAAAACTTGGTGGTTGTGACATATATACCTCTTCACTTATCCAAACATTTAAGAATGCATTTTCCACATCAAGCTAGAGGAGTCTCCAATTTCTTGCAGCATCTACATTTATCCATTTTCTGATTGTAGTCATCTTTGCATTCAATCTACTTGCAAAGATGACTACAATTAGCACATTGATAAGTGTAGCTGCTGCAAGAAATTTGAGACTCCTCCAACTTAATGTGAAAAATGCATTCCTAAACGCTTGGATAAGTGAAGAGGTATACATGTCACAACCACCACGTTTTGAAAACCCTAATTATACATCTTATCTCTGTAGACTTAAGAAAGCATTACCATTGTGTTTGTGTAATAAGGTAGCATGGACCGTCCTTACCTTCATAGTCCCTTGTGTGTTTTATGTGAATGATTTTGTGTGCATACTCTAAGGAACTTGGTTGCCTTGATCCTCAATTTTGTTCTTTCTTTTTTATTTGAGGGGTGAAAAAGTGTTAGAGGCCATTTCCTTAATGCCCCTCTCAATGAAAATTACAAGAATTATGAAAGTGGATACCAAGGATGTGGATATATAGTAAGAATGGACTATAAAAATATTCAGAGGATCAAAAAAAAGAGGAATCGTTCCTACTCAAAAAGCTAAAAAAAATGAAGGTAAAGTTGATGAAGATTTATTCTGTATTGAATCTGGGTCCTCAAATCATGTAGGAGGAAAACTAACCCATCTCTTTGAATTGGGAGATCTAAGATTAATACATGAATTCCAAATAGGTTATGAAATAAAGAATGTTGTGAGAAAATAGGAAATGTGAAGTACTCATATGGATACACAAAGTTTTTGAGTAGGGTACTATATGTACCACTAAAAGAATGATTAGTTATGGACATATTTTTTATATAGGATTGAAAGTTGTTGATATATTTAGGTAGTGATGTGTGTGAACACTCTAGGACCGTCGGGGCACTTTTTTCCCTCTTTAGGAGGTTTTTTCCCCCCGGCTTGTATATACGCCGATTGCCCTAATGGGCTACTTATCTTTGTACATTCTCTAGTAATACATTCAGTCTTGTGTGTTGTGCTCCAAGCTTCTCCTTCTTCCTTGTGCTGTTCGCGTGCTTCCGCAGACGTCTAACTCCAACAATTGGTATCAGAGCAGGTCGTTGCTTCTTCTAGGGCGCCGTCGACACTCCTCCGTTTGCAGTCTCAGATTTGCACAAAATTTGGTGAGCATACTCAAGGTGTTTCCGAGATCAAAACAGCTTCGCTATGTGGTGCCGAAATCGCGATCTGAGCTCGTTTCGGCCTCCGAACGCACTATCGCAATGCTTGTGCAGGCTATTTCGTCCTTTTGTGCCAAAGGTATATACTAGTTTCTGTTTGCCAGTTTAAGCGTCTCGAAGTCTGCTACAGGTCTAGCAGAACTCGTCTGGGCAGTTCTGTTCAACTTTTTGAGATACAGTCAATTTTCTGCATCAAGGTATTTTAGTCACTGGCCATGGCTGAAAGCAGTGATGTATTCCGTATGTTGGCTGTTGAGGATAAGTTGGATGGTACCAACTACCCATTATGGGCTTATATGATGCGACATGTACTGGTTGCAAAAGGATTGTGGAACATTGTGCAGGGTGTTGAAAGACGTCCTGCTACACCTGTAACGACAGGTACTGCAAATACAGGTGTTGGAGCTGATGAAGATGGTGTCGAAGATGATATTCCGCAGATTCCTATTCGTGCTGTTGTTTCTGTTGCACCTACTGCAGAGCAGATTCGTTGGGATGGCAGAGATGCCCAGGCACATGCATTGATAGCTTTGTCTGTCAAACGTGCCATTATTCCTCATATTCGCTCTTGCAGAACAGCAAAGGATGCTTGGGATACACTTACCACTTTGTACCAGGCTAGGAATGAGGCTCGTGTTGCTTACCTCCGAAAACAGTTGGAGAGTGAGCACATGAATGAAGGTGATTCGATGGACAGTTTTCTTACAAAGATCAAAGACCTGAAGGAACAATTGATTTCTACTGATGAGGTTATACCAGATAGCTCACTTGTGCAGACCGTTCTGAATGGCCTTCCTGATTCATATCAGAGTTTTGCCTCTACTCTTCGATTGATGATGAAAGGCAATCCGAATGCCTTGTCATTTGAGGAATTAGTCTCTGTTCTGTTGCAGGAAGATCAGTCCAGGCAGAACAGGTCCATTATGCGTGTTGCAGATCAAGCTTTCCTGGCTAGTCAGAAGGGCAAAGGAAAATGGAGCTCTTTTACTAGTAAGCAGAAATCTGCAAATGCTGCACAATCGAAGAACCAGGATAAAGATGAGAAGAAATCAGAAAAGCAGAAATTGTTATGCAAGTACTGTAAAGGAAATGATCATATTATAAAGAACTGTCCAAAACTGGCTGCTAAAGAGGCAAAGAAGAAAGAGGCTGGAATGGTTGTTGCAGAGGCCTCTACACCAAAAATAGAGTCTGCAAATCTTGTGCAGGAAGAAGAATGGGCGTTTACTACTGTCTGCAGTTTTGACCCATCTTCTCATGATCAGTGCATGTCTGCAGTAGACTCAGATGTTTGGTACTTTGACAGTGGGGCGACCAAACATATTACCTCGCAGCGCAGTTTCTTCTCTTCACTCGAGCCTGCCCCTACAGGGAATACTGTCACATGCGCCAATAACTCCTCTTATCCTGTTATGGGAGTTGGTAAGATCATTCTGACTACTGCTGATGGTAGTTCTTTCACTTTGTCAGATGCTTTATTTGTGCCAGGGATCAAAAAGAACCTGTTATCAGTTTCTGCATTAGCCAAGATTGGCTTGGTTGTGAAATTCGTTGATGACAGGTGTACAGTCCATGATCTCTCAAATGGCGATGTGATTATTGCTTCTGGCATTTTATGTCGTGGGCTGTATAAGCTCATAGACTATGAAAGATCTGTGAATGATTCGGCATGTGCAGTTCATGATTCTCAGGCTATGTCAGATGCAAAGCTTTGGCATGCACACTTTGGTCATCTGAATTTTGCTAGTTTGTTACGCCTGCAGAAATCTGAAATGGTGTCCTCTTTGCCCAAACTTGAGGCACCTGGAAAACATGTTTGTGAAGGCTGTATTTTGAGCAAAATGCAGCGTTCTTCCTTTCCAAAAGATGGTTCAGTTCGGGCTATGCAGAAATTGCAGCTTGTACATAGTGATGTCTGTGGTCCTATGCAGACACCCTCTTTTGGAAATTACCTTTACTTCGTGACTTTCATTGATGATTTTTCCAGGCATGCATGGGTATATCCACTCAAAGCAAAGTCCGAAGTGTTCATGTGCTTCAAACAGTTTTTGGTTTTGGCTGAAAATCTGTCAGCATGTAAAATAGGCACCCTCCGTTCTGATCGAGGGGGGGAATATATGTCTTCAGATTTTACTGCATTTCTTGCTGAACGTGGGATAAAACACCAGTGTACAGTGCCGTATACACCTCAACAGAATGGAGTTGCTGAACAAAAGAACAGGTCACTCATGGAGATGGCGAGGTGCATGGTCAAAAGTCAGGCTTTACCACATAGTTTCTGGCTTGAGGCTGTCATGTGTGCAGCATATGTACTGAACAGGTGTCCCACCAAAGCGTTGCAATCCATCACTCCATATGAGGCTTGGCATGACCGCAAGCCATCTGTTGCTCATCTGCGTGTTTTTGGTTGTTTGGCATATGCATTAGTGCCTGAACAACATCGCAGAAAATTGGATGATAAGGCAGTAAAATGTATTTTTGTTGGGTACAGTTCTGAAAGTAAAGGCTATCGTCTGTATCATCCACAGACTAAACGCATTCTGGTTAGCCGTGATGTTGTCTTTGTGGAAGATGCTATTCAGCCATTGCTTTCATGTACTAAGGAGACATCTGTTAGCTCCAAAGACATGTATGATACTTTGATGCCTCTTTTTACAGGTGGACAGGCTAGCGCTGGTCCTAATGAGGCAACTTCTCAGCCTTTGCAGGTTTCATATGATGATGCAGATCATTCCATTTCTGATGCAGATTTACATGATGCACTTGTTGATGAGAGAGCTGATATTGAACAGGCAAAAACTATGCCAAAATGGCTGGTGCAGACTTTGCGTGACAGCAAATTAGATGCACCTTTGTCATATCGTACTCGTTCAGGCTCTCACAGTACCTCCTTTGCATCAGATTGCTATGCTATGGCTGCATCTAGTCTCTGTGATGAGAATGAGCCTGTTTCTTTTGATGAAGCACAAAATTCAGAAAATTGGATGGCTGCTATGCAATCTGAATATGATGCTATAATGAAGAATGGTACATGGTCTTTATGTGACTTGCCTCCTGGCAAGAAGGCCATTGGCACTAAGTGGGTATACAAGCTGAAGCGTAAACCTGATGGTACAGTTGACAGGTATAAGGCTAGGCTTGTTGCAAAGGGTTATGCGTAGGAAAGAGGCATTGATTTTGATGAGACCTTTGCACCTACATGCCGTATGACTACTGTTCGGAGCATTTGTGCACTTGCAGCCCACCATGGTTGGAATGTACATCAGTTGGACATTAAAACAGCATTTTTGAATGGTGACTTGCATGAAGAAGTGTATGTTTTTCAACCCCGTGGCTTTGTGCAGAAAGGGCATGAAAACCAGGTGTGCAGGTTAAAGAAGGCGTTATATGGTTTAAAGCAAGCACCACGTGCTTGGTATGAGAAAATACATGCCTATCTGATTGCACATGGTTTTGAGAACAGTCCAACTGAAAGCACCTTATATGTTAAGCGTGCTAATGATGTGCTTCTGATCATTGTTGTCTATGTAGACGACATGCTGCTCACTGGTCCTCTTGAGAAGCATATTGCTGATTTCAAGGCTGATTTGCATGCCTCATTTGAGATGTCTGATTTGGGGCATTTGCATCACTATTTGGGCATTCAGTTTATGCAAGTTGATGGTGGAATGGCTTTGTGTCAAACGAAATATATTGACACATTATTGCAGCGTTTTGGCCTTGAAGACTGTAAGCCTATTGCCACTCCTATGGAGACAGGTTTACGATTGAGTCTTCATGATGCTGGAGATGCATTTGATGCTGTTCTCTATCAGCAGGCCGTTGGATGCTTGATTTACTTATGCATTACTCGGCCAGATATTCAGTTTGCTGTCTCACAGATGAGCAGGTTTATGCATTGCCCAGGAGTCACGCATTGGAAAGCGGTTAAGCGCATCTTTCGCTACTTGAGTGGTACTCGGCTACTTGGGTTGTTTTATCCCAAGGGGGGATCACTACCGCCAGATTTGCATGCTTTTTCTGACTCAGATTGGGCTGGTTGCTATGACACTCGTGTGTCCACCAGTGGTTTTTGCTTCATGCTTGGTAGGTCATGTATATCTTGGTTGAGCAAGAAGCAGCCTACTGTGGCCACTTCTAGTTGTGAGGCTGAGTATAGGGTAGCTTTCACAGCGACTGTTGAGTGTGTGTGGCTCAGACGCCTTATGGCTGATTTGGGTGTTGGCCAGTCTTCTGCCACCACCATCTTCACTGACAGTCAGAGCGCATTCGCAGTTGCGAGGAACCCTGTGTTCCATGCTCGCACTAAGCACATTGAGGTGCATTATCACTATGTCAGGGAGAGGTTCTCTGCTGGGGAGATCAGCTTGGCATATGTGCCCACGCAGGAGAACATTGCAGACCTTTTCACGAAGGCTCTGCCTAGGGAGAAGTTTGAAGCTTTCCGCAAAGCTTTGGGCTTACTTCCTTTTGTGGAGTGATTTCCACATAGCTTGGCACTTCCTTATACATGAGTGCCAGCTCCTTGTTCACCGCATCACTCCCAGGGGGGATTTGTTGATATATTTAGGTAGTGATGTGTGTGAACACTCTAGGACCGCCGGGGCACTTTTTTCCCTCTTTAGGAGGTTTTTTTCCCCCGGCTTGTATATACGCCGATTGCCCTAATGGGCTACTTATCTTTGTACATTCTCTAGTAATACATTCAGTCTTGTGTGTTGTGCTCCAAGCTTCTTCTTCTTCCTTGTGCTGTTCGCATGCTTCCGCAGACGTCTAACTCCAACAAAAGTTAGGTTTAGAAAGTTTGGATCCTATTTTAAAGATCCTTCTCATGTATGCAAGAAGATAGAAAAGGGAGAAAAGAAAGATAAGTTATTTACCTTTGAGATTCAAGGCAGAAAGAGTAATATAGATTGGTTCAAGTATGGATCTCAACTACTATCACAGTGAGAGATTTGGAATAAAGAATTGGTACATGTGGATTAGAGTACGTTGATAGAGATGATGAGAGATCAAAGGGTGCTTAGGATTCCCAAAATCACCAAGCAACACATGATATACAAATGCAATGCATGTTTGTTTGGAAAGCCTCATAGGGAGGCATTCACAAATTAAGGTTAGATGCACATCGATCCTCTAGAGCTAATCCAAAAATATGTACCACGTCTAGAAAAAGAGGCATCACTCTCTAGATCAATGTTCTATGTATTTTTTATTAATGGCTGCTCTAGATGGACAATGATGTACTTAAATGCTTTCTTGCTTTCAAAAGTATCTTGCAATGATTGAAACACAAATAAGAAGAAGATTGAAGAGACTAAATGCTAATGGAGGGGTATAATATTTCTCACGTGAAATTAACTGGTTCTTATGGAGTACAAGAACCAAGATAGAGTAACGACAACGTACACACCATAACAAATTTGTGTGGTAGAGAGAAGGAAGAGGAACATAGTGGAGGTAGGGAGTTCCATGTTGAATGAGAGTTTTCCAAACTACTCATGGGTAGTGGGAGTATCTACTACAACATACCTCATCAATTGGATTTCTTCAAAATAGCCACAAGGTATGCATACATATGGAACTTTTTATGTTAAGGCACCAAGCTTAGAACATTGTAGAGTATTTGGATGTGTTACCTATGTGCATATATGAAACAAATGGATGCAAAGTTCACAAAAGTGCATGATTATAGGTTGTAATTTGAATGAAAAAAATAAAAATACTGATGCAGTGAATAAGGAGCTGGCACTCATGTATAAGGAAAGCTATGGTGGAAAAAATCAATCCACAAAAGGAAATAAGCCCAAAACGTTTTGAAAAGCTTCAAACTTATTGCTAGGTAGAGCCTTTGTGAAAAGGTGTGCAACATTATCCTGTATGGGAACATAAGCCAAATTGATCTTTCCAGCAGAGAACCTCTCCCTGACATAATGATAGTGCACCTCAATGTGCTTTATGTGAGCATGGAACACAAAACTCATTGCAAGTGCAATGCACTTTGACTGCCAACGAAGATCGAGGTGGAAGAAGACTAACCAACACTTAAATCAGTCAAAAGGTTTCTTGGCCACACACACTCAACAACCATTATGAAAGTTGCCTTATACTCTGCCTCACAACTAGAAGTGGCCACAATGGGCTACTTCTTGCTCAACCAAGATATGCATGAGCTACCAAGCATGAAGCAAAAACCACTAATGGACTCACGAATGTCATAACAACCAACCCCGTGTGATTTAAAAAAACCATGTAAATCTGTTGATATATTTAGGAAGTGATGTGTGTGAACACTTAGGACTGTTGGGGCACGTTTTTCCCTCTTTAGGAGGTTTTCACCCCCCGCTTGTATATATGCATATACCCCTAACGGGTTATTTATCTTTGTACATTCTAGTGGTAATACATTCAGTATTGTGTGCTGTGCTCCAAGCTTCTTCTTCGTCTTTGTGCTATTCGCGTGCTTCCGTAGATGTCTAACTCCAACAATTGGTATCAGAGTAGGTCACCGCTTTATCTAGGGCATCGTTGACACTCCTTCAGTCACAGTCTCAAAATCACACGAAATTTGGTATGCATACTCAAGGTGATTACGAGATCAAAACAACTTCGCTTTATGGTGCCAAATATGAAATCTGAGCTCCTTTCGGCCTTCAAATGCACTATCGTAGAACTTGTGCAAGCTATTTCATCTTTTTGTTCCAAAGATACATACAGGTTCCGGTTCTCTAGTATAAGCATCTCGAAGTCTAGTGTAGGTCTAGTAGAACTCGTCAGGGTAGTTTTGTTCAACTTTTTCAGATACAATCATGTTTTTGCATCAGGGTATTTTAGTTAGTGGCCATGGCTAAAAGTAGTGATGTATTTGGTATGTTGGCTATTGAGGATAAGTTGGATGGTACCTGTTGGAGCAAGTCTATGACAAGCCTAAGTATTGGCTTGAGTCCCACAAAGTCATAGAAAAAGCCTTAAAATGAAGACTATGTAAAGTTCACTTGTGAACTACCTCTTGTAACTTTTGAAGAGTTTACTTAATGTAAAAGTGAAAGAATCTTAAGTGGTTGAGTCCACTTGATCAAGAATGGAAAGAGGAGCCATGATTTCATGATTTGTGGTAGGTAGAGAATCAAATCAATCATTGATTGATTGGAGAGTGATTGAGGGAAGTTAGCCTCCCAAACTCAACTATAAATAGATGGTAGTTTTAGTCGTGGTTAGAGAGACCTATGTGAAGACCTCCAAGAGCTGAGCTTTATGCCATATCAAGGTGTGATTACAAGGCACACATATGTATCAGTAAGTCATTGTATTGTACAAGCAATATACTTTCATTTTCATGATTATTTGAGTTCATCTTTCCATGTTAATGTGAAGTGTACTACTCATTGCCATTACTCTCAGTTTTTCTCAGTCAGCTTGCAGAGATGTTTTCTCTGAGCTTGGTGCATCATTTTCAGTGATTTAACTTGGTAAATTTAGGTCTATAATTCTACTATATGATCAAAAATTTTCATGTCATCTGGATGTTGCAATCTTCAGTTATGTTGAGTTGAAGTCAACAGTGTCTGTGCATTTTCACTTCTCTCTCACGTACCCGACTTTTTCACTCATCTTGTCAGAGGTGTTTCTCAGTGGTTACTTATTTAAATTCAGTGATTTAAAGCTTGTTGGATTCCGCTTACTGTCTAGTATAACCATACAAATTTGCAAAATCATTGAATTCCTACATTTTGAGTTATGTTGATTTTTTTGCTCACTGGTCTCAAACTGTAGCAGCCCGTGAAAATCGGGATGATGTCATCAGTTGTTAAAACTCATTCTCAGTGTGTGGTTCATTATTTTTTATGAGATTACTCTTGAAAGTTAGCTCTTTAAGTTACCTAGACTTCCCCAAGAGGAATTAAGCTAATTGCTGCTGTGCTCAGAGAATTATGTAAAACACTGGACAGGTGTATGAACCAAGAATAGCAAGTTTTCACCTCTGAGCTAACTCCAACTTATCTGTTTTGATCTATCTTTTTGAGAGTGATCTTCCAAGTTACATAGGGTGTCTAATACATCCATTGGAAAGCTAAAAGGGCCCACCATATACTTCTAGAGTTCATTTGGCTGGTGTAGATCAAGGATTTTGCAACACCTCTTCATCTTCAAACACATACTTATCCATCTCTTCATAGTGGTATCAGAGCAAGGTTGGACAACATGGCAGATGGATTTCCTTCATCAATTGACAAATTGGACAGAGGTAACTACTCAGCTTGGTCATTAAGAATGAAAGCTTATCTCCAAGGTAGAAGTTTATATGGTTATGTGGCTGGAGATGAAGTTATGCCAAGTTTCAGGAACAAAAGTCAACCAACACAAGAAGAGCAAGAAAGATTGAGCACATGGTGCTCCAAGGATGCACTTGCAAGGTCTTATCTCCTCAACTCTATCTCAGGTTTTTTGTTGCCTCACATTAGAAGTTGTAAGACATCTCAGGAAGTGTGGGATGCACTTGAACTTTCTTTTCTTCAAGTACTAAAGCTAGGAAGCATCAGCTATAGCTCGATTTCACAACTCTCAAGAAGGCTCCAAAAAAAATGTGACTGATTTTGTCACAAAGCTCAAGGACATAGCGGATCAGTTGGGAAGCATTGGAGAGGTAATAGCAAATTGTAAGGCAGGTCATCAATGGCTTGAAGGCAGATGACAAGTGGGAAGCATTCACCACAGCTATGGATTTGTACATGGACATGCATGTACCTGATTTCAACACACTCATTGGACAACTACTTACTCAAGAGGCAAAGCTTATAAAAAATGGAGAAAGCTCTAAAGGTAATCAATCTTCAGCTTTATACACGGATAAAAGAAAGTCTAAAGATAACAAAGAAAAGGCAAAGAAAGTGGATGATGAAGCAGGTACATATCAAGCTAACTATGCAGGTAGAGGAAGACATGGCAGAGGTAGAGGAAGAGGAGGTAGACAAGGCAGGGGGAGATCCCAAGACTCCAACTCATGTTCTATTTGTGGATTAACTAATCATACAACTAAAAATTGCTTTAGGAATTCCAGGAATCAAAGAGGCAGAGGATACAATAGAGGAAGTTATGGCTACTCAAGAGGAAGGTTCAACAACTACCATGGCAACTACAACAACTACAATCATTCAAACTATCAAGGAGGCTACAAAGGAAGGAGAGACTACAATAACTACACAGAAGACTCAAACAAAGAGGATTCATTATTGATCATGAACATGGCTATGCCACAAGGTAAATCTGATGAGCATGTTTTCTACATAGATTCAGGTTGTTCAAATCATGTGGCAGGAAATGTGGCACTCCTATCAGATTTAGAAGATCCAAGGAATAAGCATGAGGTACAAACAGGAGATGATACAAAACATCCTGTGGAGAAAATAGGCAATGTCAAAGCACCTGATGGAAACATCAACCTACTCAGTAAGGTACTCTATGTCCCTACCATTACAAAGAATTTGATAAGTCTTGGGCAGATAGTAGAGAAAGGGTTGCAAGTCAGGTTCACAAAGGAAGGAGCATTTGTTGAAGATCCAAGTCAAGGATTCAGAAAAATTGCAAAAGGTGAAAAGACAGGTAGATTGTTCACATTTGAATTACAGGACACTAGAAACATTGCTCTCTTTAATTATGGTAGTCAGACACTCACAGAATTGGAAGTATGGCACAAAAGGTTAGCACATATTGGTGAAAGGTCATTAAAGCAAATTTGCAGGGACCAAAGTGTACTTGGACTTCCTAATTTGTCAAAACAACATATGATTTATAAGTGTAGTGCATGTCAATTTGGAAAGTCTCACATGTTACCATTCATGAAGAAAGGTTATATGCATGGAGATCTCTTGGAGTTGGTTCATACAGATGTATGGGGACCTAGCAAGGAAGCTTCAATATCTGGATCAAGGTATTATGTTTCCTTTATTGATGATTGCAGCAGATGGACTATCCTATTCTTTATGAAACACAAAGATGAAGGTTTTTCATGTTTCAAAAGATATTTGGCTCTTGTGGAGAATCAAACAGGTAAATCACTAAAAAGGCTAAGGTCAGATGGAGGGGGAGAATACTTCTCCCATGAGTTTGATTCTTTTCTTCAAGAAAGAGGAATCAAAAGAGAGGTAACTACAAGGTACACTCCTGAGCAAAATGGAGTGGCAGAAAGGAGGAATAGGACAATTGTTGAAGCTGCAAGGTCTATGTTAAATGAAAAGCATTTACCTGATTACTTATGGGCTGAGGCTGTATCTACAGCCACTTACTTAACAGGTTGCCTTCAAAATCCCTTGATGGGATGACTCCATATGAGGCTTGGAATGGAAGAAGACCAAGCTTAGATCATTGTAAAATTTTTGGATGTATTGCTTTTGCTCATGTTCCTTCACAGGTTAGAGGCAAGATGGATCCAAAGGCAGAAAGGTGTGTATTTATTGGATATGACAATAATCAAAAGGGCTACAGGTTATACAACCCTACCAAAAAAGGATTCTTGGTAAGCAAAGATGTAGTTTTTGATGAGAACAATTCATGGTATGAAGATTCATGTAGGAAGATCAATTTACCATATTATCTTGAAGAAGATTTTCCAAAGCTTGGTAGAGAACAATCAAAGATTGAAGAACAAGACACCTCAGAGGATGATGAAGAATCTCACATGGAAAAGATCAAAGCATGGAAGTCTAAAGGTAAAGCAAAATTGCAGGAACTTGGACATGAGGCAGAATCATCACATCATGGCCTAAGAAGATCTATGAGGGAAAAGAAAAAACCAGAAAGGTATGGGTTTGACACCTCATTAGTAACTAAACATTCTATCTACATAGCACAGGACATAAACCAAGAGGAGCCATCATCATTCGAAGAGGCCAAAGCAAAAACAGAATGGAAGCATGCAATGAAGGAAGAGATTGAAGCACTTGAGGAAAACAACACTTGGGATTTGGTGCCCAAGACTTCATCCATGAAGGTAATAGGCTCAAGATGGGTCTATAAACTCAAGAAGAATCTGATGGTTCAATTAACAGGTATAAGGCAAGGCTTGTGGCAAAAGGCTTTGCACAAACTCAGGGAATTGATTATGAGGAGACTTTCTCTCCTGTGGCAAAGATTCCTACTATTAGGTTTTTGCTTAGTATTGCCTCTTCCAAGAATTGGAAGATACCTCAACTAGATGTAAAGAATGCATTCTTGAATGGTTGGATAATAGAAGAGGTATATATGGCACAACCACCTGGTTTTGAGAACCAAGTTTATCCTGATTATGTGTGTAAACTTAACAAAGCATTGTATGGTCTCAAGCAAGCTCCAAGAGCTTGGAATTTCAGGCTTGTTTCATTCTTGCAGGACAAAGGCTTTCAAACAAGCAAGGCAGATCCTTCACTCTTTATTAAAAAGAGTAACTCTGAGGTCATCTACCTATGTGTATATGTAGATGATATTATATTGACAGGAAATGATGCAGATGGTATGAAGAAGATCAAAGATCAGATGAGAGAAGAGTTCAAGATAAGTGAGTTGGGTTCACTTACCTACTTCCTAGGTTTGGAAGTTGTCTACAAAGATCATGGTTTGTTTCTCACTCAAAGGAAGTACATTAAGGACATGTTGGCAAATTTCAAGATGCAAGATTGTAAGATTGCAGGTACTCAAATGGAGGTCAATCACAAATTGAGCTCACATGAAGGTGAACTCATAGAGGACATCACATCATATCAAAGTCTAGTGGGTAGTCTCAACTATGCCACATTGACAAGAGTAGATATATGTTACAGTGTGAGTGTGCTAAGTCAATTTATGCACACACCAAGGAAACCACATATGGATGCTGCCAAAAGGATTCTCAAGTATCTCAAAGGAACCATAAATGAAGGACTTTATTATCCTTATGTATCTGATTTAGGTTTAAAGCTATTTTCTGATGCAGATTGGGCTGGCTCCAAGGAAGATAGAAGGAGCACTTCAGGTTATCTTACCTTTGCAGGTTCAAAGCTTATTTCATGGTCATCCAAGAAGCAACCCACAATTGCTCTCTCTTCTACTGAAGTTGAATATAGAGGTCTTGCCATAGCTACACAAGAAGCTATGTGGGTGAAGACATTATTCAAAGATCTTGGATTGGAGTTTGGAACTCCAACTATTTTTGGTGACAATATGAGTTCTATTCATTTGGCTGCTAATCCTATTTTTCATGCAAGGACTAAACATATTGAAGTTCATTATCACTATGTACGAGAAAAGGTTCTAAGCAAAGAGATTCAAATATCATATGTGTCCACTCATCACAATGTGCAGATATTCTAACCAAAGCATTGGATAGTACAAAGCTTTGCAAATTCAAGGCTATGATTGGTTTGCACGTAATCTTGGAAGATTGAAGACCTCAAGCATACTTGGCTTGAGGGGGAGCTATTGGAGCAAGTGTATGACAAGCCTAAGTATTGGCTTGAGTCCCACAAAGTCATAGAAAAAGCCTTAAAATGAAGACTATGTAAAGTTCACTTGTGAACTACCTCTTGTAACTTTTGAAGAGCTTACTTAATGTAAAAGTGAAAGAATCTTAAGTGGTTGAGTCCACTTGATCAAGAATGGAAAGAGGAGCCACGAATTCGTGATTTGTGGTAGGTAGAGAATCAAATCAATCATTGATTGATTGGAGAGTGATTGAGGGAAGTTAGCCTCCCAAACTCAACTATAAATAGATGGCAGTTTTAGTCGTGGTTAGAGAGACCTATGTGAAGACCTCCAAGAGCTGAGCTTTATGCCATATCAAGGTGTAAAACGCACACATATGTATCAGTAAGTCATTGTATTGTACAAGCAATATACTTTCATTTTCATGATTATTTGAGTTCATCTTTCCATGTTCTTGTGAAGTGTACTACTCATTGCCATTACTCTCAGTTTTTCTCAGTCACCTTGCACAGATGTTTTTTCTGAGCTTGGTGCATTATTTTTAGTGATTTAACTTGGTAAAGTTAGGTCTAGAAGTCTACTATATGATCACAAATTTTCATGTCATTTGGATGTTGCAATCTTCAGTTATGTTCAGTTGAAGTCAACAGTGTCTGTGCATTTTCACTTCTCTATCAGGTACCCGACTTTTTCACTCATCTTGTCAGAGGTGTTTCTCAGTGGTTACTTATTTAAATTTAGTGATTTAAAGCTTGTTGAATTCCACGTACTGTCTAGTATAACCATACAAATTTTCATAATCATTGGATTCCTACATTGTGAGTTATGTTGATTTTTCTGCTCACTGGTCTCAAACTGTAGCAGCCCGTGAAAATCGGGATGATCTCATCAGTTGTTAAAACTCATTCTCAGTGTGTGGTTCATTATTTTTTATGAGATTACTCTTGAAAGTTAGCTCTTTAAGTTACCTAGATTTCCCCAAGAGGAATTAAGCTAATTGCTGCTGTGCTCAGAGAATTATGTAAAACACTAGACAGGTGTATGAACCAAGAATAGCAAGTTTTCACCTCTGAGCTAACTCCAACTTATCTGTTTTGATCTATCTTTTTGAGAGTGATCTTCCAAGGTACATAGGGTGTCTAATACATCCATTAGAAAGCTAAAGGGCCCACCATATACTTCTGGAGTTCATTTGGCTGGTGTAGATGAAGGATTTTGCAACACCTCTTCATCTTCAAACACATACTTATCCATCTCTTCATAGTACCAACTACCCGTTATGGGCTTATATGATGTGACATGTATTGACTTCAAAAGGACTGTGGAATATTTTGTAGGGTGTTGAAAAACATCCTATTACACCTACAAATACAGGTATTGAAGCTGATGTAGATGGCATTGAAGATGCTGATATTCTTCAGATTCTTGTTCGTGTTGCGGTTTCTACTGCACCTACTGCAAAGCAAATTCATTGGGATGGTAGAGATGCTTAGGCACATGCATTGATAGCCTTGTCTGTCAAACCTGCCATTATTCCTGACATTCGCTCTTGCAGAATAGCTAAGGATGCTTGGGATACACTTACCACATTGTACGAAGCAGGAATGAGGCTCATGTTGCTTACCTTCAAAAATAGTTGGAGAATGAGCATATAAATGAAGGTGATTCTATGGATATTTTTCTGACAAATGTTAAGGATTCGAAGGAATAGTTGATTTCTCTTGATGAAGTCATACCAAATAGCTCACTTGTGTAGACTGTTTTGAATGGTCTTCCTGACTCATATCAGAGTTTTGCTTCTACTCTTCATTTGATGATGAAAAGGAAATCCAAATGCCCTGTCATTTGAAGAGTTAGTTTCTGCTCTGTTGCAAGAAGATTAGTCTAGGCAGAACAGGTCCATCATGCGTGTTGCAGATCAAGCATTCCTAGGTAGTCAGAAGGGCAAAGGAAAATGGAGCTCTTCTAATAGTAAGCAGAAATCTAAAAATGTTGCACATTCGAAGAAGGAAGATAAAGATGTGAAGAAATCAAAAAAGTAGAAATTGTTTTAAAAATATTGTAAAGCAAATGATCATCATTGAGAATTGTCCAAAACTTGCTGCTAAAGAGGCAAAGAAGAAAGACGCAGGGATGGTTGTTGCAAAGGCCTCTACACCGAGTTTGCTAATCTTGTGCAGAATGAAGAATGGGCGTTTACTACTGTTTGAAGTTTTGACCCATCTTCTCATGAGCAATGTATGTCTGCAATAGACTCAAATGTTTGGTATTTTGATAGTGGGGTAACCGAACATATTACCTTGCAACACAGTTTCTTCACTTCACTTGAGCGTGCCCCTATAGGGAATACTGCCACATGTGCTAACAACTCCTCTTATCCTATCATGGGAGTTGGTAAAATCATTCTGACTACTACTGGTGGTAGTTCTTTCACCTTGTCAGATACTTTATTTGTGCCAGGGATCAAGAAAAATTTGTTATGAGTTTTAACATTAGCCAAGATTGACTTGGTTGTGAAATTTGTTGATGATAGATGTATGATTCATGATCTATCAAATGGCAACATCATTATTGCTTCTGGCATTTTATGTCATGGGCTATATAAGCTCATAGACTATGAAAGATCTCTGAATGATTGGGCATGTGTAGTACATGATTCTTAGGCTATGATAGATGCAAAGCTTTGGCATGCATGCTTTGGTCATCTAAATTTTGCTAGTTTGCTATGCCTGCAGAAATCTGAAATGGTGTCCTCTTTGCCCAAACTTGAGGCACCCGGAAAACATGTCTGTCAAGGCTGTATTTTGGGAAAAATGCAGCGTTCCTCCTGTTCAAAAGATGGTTCAGTTCAGGCTACTAAAAAGTTGTAGCTTGTACATAGTGATGTCTGTGGTCCTATGTAGACACCTTTTGGAAACTATCTTTACTTCGTGACTTTCATTGATGATTTTTCCAAGCATGCATGGGTATATCCGCTTAAAGCAAAGTCCAAAGTGTTTATGCGCTTCAAACAGTTTTTGGTTTTGGCTAAAAATTTGTCAGCATGTAAAATGGGCACCCTCCATTTTGATCGAGGGGGGGGGAATATATGTCTTCTGACTTTAATGCATTTTTGGTTGAACGTGGGATAAAACATCAATGTACAGTGGTGTATACACCTCACCAAAATGGAGTTTTTGAATAGAAGAACATGTCACTCATGGAAATGGCGAGGTGTATGGTCAAAAGTCAGGCTTTACCACATAGTTTCTGGCTTGAGGCTATCACGTGTGCAACATATGTACTTAACAGGTGTCCCACTAAAGCATTGTAGGCTATCACTCCATATGAGGCTTGGCATGGTCCCAAATCATCTCTTGCTCATCTACATGTTTTTGTTTGTCTGGCATATGCATTAGTGCCTGAACAACATCACAGGAAATCGGATGATAAAGTAGTAAAATGTATTTTTGTTGGGTAGAGTTTTGAAAGCAAAGGCTATGGTCTATATAATCCATAGATTCAACGCATTTTGGTTAGCCGTGATGTTGTTTTTGTGGAAGATGCTATTCGGACTTTACTTTCATGTACGAAGGAGACATATGTTAGCTCCAAAGACATGTATGATACTTTGTTGCCTCTTTTTACAAGTAGATAGTCTAGTGCTGGTCCTAATGAGGTGACTTCTCAACCATTGCAGGTTTCATGTGATGATGTAGATCATTCCATTTCTCATGCAGATTTGCATGATGCACTTGTTGATGAGCGACCTGATATTGAGGAGGGTGCCTCTTTTGCATCAGATTGCAATGCTATGGCTACATCTAGTCTCTGTGATGAGACTAAACCTATTTCGTTTGATGAAGCACAAAATTCTGAACATTGCTACAATGCAATCTGAATATGATGCTATCATGAAAAATGGTACCTGGTCTTTATGTGACTTGCCTCTTGGAAAGAACACCATTAGCACTAAGTGGGTATACAAGCTGAAGTGTAAACCTGATGGAACAGTTGTTAGCTATAGGGCTAGGCTTGTTGCAAAGGATTATGCGAAGGAAAGAGGCATTGTTTTTTATGAAACCTTTGCACCTACTTGCCGAATGACTACTATTCGTAGCATCTGTGCACTTGCAGCTCATCATGGTTGGAATGTACATCAGTTGGATATTGAAACAGTATTTTTGAATGGTGACTTGCATGAAGAAGTGTATGTTTTTCAGCCCCGTGGTTTTGTGGAGAAAGGGCATGAAAACTAGTGTGCAGGTTAAAGAAGGCATTATATGGTTTAAAGCAAGCACCACGTGCTTGGTATAAAAAGATACATGCCTATCTGATTGCACATAGTTTTGAGAACAATTCAACTGAAATCACCTTATATGTTAAGTGTGCTAATGATGTGCTTATGATCAATGTGGTGTATTTTGATGACATGTTGTTCACTGGTCCTCATGAGAAGCATATTGCTGATTTCAAGGCTGATTTACATGCCTCATTTGAGATGTTTGATTTGGGGCATTTGCATCATTATTTGGGCATTCAGTTTATGCACATTGATGGTGGAATGGCTTTGTGTCAAACAAAATATATTGACACATTATTGCAGCATTTTGGCCTTGAAAAACCTATTGCCACTCCTATCGAGATAGGTTTTTTATTGAGTCTTCATGATGTTGGAGATGCATTTGATGTTGTCCTCTATCAATCGGCTGTTGGATGCTTGATTTACTTATGCATTACTCGGCCAGATATTCAGTTTGTTGTCTCACATATGAGCAGGTTTATGCATTGCCCAGGTGTCAAAGCATTGGCAGATGGTCAAGTGCATCTTTTGCTCATTGAGTGGTACCCGACTACGTGGGTTGTTTTATCCCAATGGGGGATCACTATCGCCAGATTTGCATGCTTTTTTTTACTCTGATTGGGCTAGTTGCTATGACACTTGTGTGTCCACCAGTGGTTTTTGCTTCATGCTTGGTAGCTCATGCATATCTTGGTTGAGCAAGAACCAGCCTACTATGGCCACTTCTAGTTGTGAGGCTGAGTATAGGGCAGCTTTCACAACGATAGTTGAGTGTGTGTGGCTGAGATGCCTTTTGGCTGATTTGGGTGTTGGTCAATCTTCTTCCACCAGCATCTTTACTGACAATCAGAGCGCATTGGTAGTTGCAAGGAACCCTGTGTTACATGCTCGCTCTAAGGACATTGAGGTGCATTATCATTATGTCAGGGAGAGGTTCTTTGTTGCGGAGATCAGCTTGGCATATGTGCCAAAGCAAGAGAACATTGCAGACCTTTTCACGAAGGCTTTGCCTAGGGAGAAGTTTGAAGCTTCCCCCAAAGCTTTGGGCTTACTTCCTTTTGTGGATTGATTCCACATAGCTTGAAACTTCATTATACATGAGTGCCTGCTCCCATCCCTCCAAGGGGGGAGTTGTTGATATATTTAGGTAGTGATGTGTGAGAACACTCTAGGACCACTAATCACTTTTTTCCCTCTTTAGGAGGTTTTTTTCCCCCTGTTTGTATATATGCCTATAGCCCTAATGGGTTACTTATCTTTGTACATTCTAGTGGTAATACATTTAGTATTGTGCGTTGTGATCCAAGCTTCTTCTTCTTCCTTGTGTTGTTTGCGTGCTTCCGTAGATGTCTTACCCCAACAAAATTGGGGGGTAATCATACTCCCTTGAGATAAAACAATCAACATATCCCGGTATCACTCATATAACGAAAGATGTTCTTAACCATCTATCAATGCTAGACATCTAGACAATGCATAAACCTACTCATCTAAGAGACAACAATGTGAATATTAGGCTGCATTACACACAAGTAAATCAAGCCTCCGACAACCTATTGATAGAGAAAAACATCAAATGCATCTCCAACTTCATGAAGACTCAACCATAAACTTGTTTTCATGCCCTTTGTGCACAAAAACATGAGGATGAAATACATAATATTCTTTATGTAAAGTCACTATTTAGAAATGTAGTTTTAATGTACAACTGATGTACATTCCAACCATGATGAGTTGCAAATCCATAAATTCTACCAACACTCGTGATTTGGCATGTGGGAGCAAAGGTCTCATAAAAATCAATGCCTTTCTCTTGAGCATAACCTTCGGCAACAAGCCTCACCTTATACCTATCAACTACTTCATCAAGCTTACGTTTTAGCTTGTATACCCATTTAGTGTCAGTGGCCTTTTTGCCTAGAGGCAAATCACATGAAGGCCAAGTACCATTATTCATAAGAAGTATCATATTTTGATTGCATAATAGACATCCATTTTTTTGAATTTGCTTCATCAAAAGGAACATGCCCATTTTCATCACAAAGACTACAGACAACAATTGCATAACAATCTGATGCAAAAGAAGCACTATGGGAACTTGAACAAGTATGATATGATAGAGGTGCATCTAATTTGTCATCTCTCAAAGTCTACACCAACCATTTAATCAATGTCAACCCTCTCATCAACAAGTGCATCATGTAAATTTGCATCGGAATATAATGATCTGCATCATTATTTGAAACCTATTAAGGCTAAACAATTACCTCATTTGGACTACTACTTGACTATCCACCTATAAAAAGAGGCAAAAAGTGTCATACACATTTTTATAGCTAACTGATCTGTGCTTAGTACATGAAAGTAATGGTTGAATTGCATCTTCCACAAAAACAATATCACACATAACCAAAATGCATTTAGTATGTGGATGATTCAGACGATAGCCTTTGCTTTCATAACTGTAACTAGAAAAAATATATTTCACTACTTTATCATCCACATTTGTATGTTGTTGTTCTCGGCATTAATGCATATGCTAAACAACCAAAGACATGCAGATGAACAATAGATGTCTTGCAACCATTCCAAGACTCCTATGGAGTGATAGATTGTAGTACTTTGGTGGAATACCTGTTAAGGGGGTTGTACACATAAGAATCTGAAGCCAAAAGCTATGTGTTAAGGCCTAAAGTTTTACCATACACCTTGCCATCTCCATGTCTGGCATGTTCTTTCTTTCAACAACTCCATTTTCTTGAGATTTATAGGGAATTATACACTCATTTTTTATCCCACACTCAACCATAAATGCATTAAAATCAGAAGACATGTATCCCCCCCAATGAGAATGGAGGGTGCCAAATTCACATGCTTGCAGATTTTCAATAATAACCAGAAATTCTTTGAAGCATTAGGATGGAAGAATCCTTGTTCTATAAAAATTTAAGAATTTCACCTCCCAAACATATGAAAATAGAGCATTTTTAAGATGATTTCTAGTAATGGTAATAGAAATCTTATCATTCGTCAAAATCAAATGAAATTATGGGCCTCCTCTGTTGAGATATCAAGCTCAACATGTGATGATCCAGGATGACACGTACCAATTTTTTGTTTCTCTGATATGTATAGTGGTCACACCGGTATATGTCAGGGATACTTCATTGAGCTTTATTAGATTTATCTACCGAGAGTGATGGCACATTTGTTTCTTGCCAGCTCACTCATTTGCGGACATTAGGTTTTTCCTTATGTACTGATCTTTATATATTGCACTTGTTGTATTCTTGTTTTAGGTCATTCTTGTACATTCCTTTTATGTAATAGAAGAAGAAGAAGAACATCATTCTTCCTTGCCTCAATCTATGTGTGTGCTTCTCCTTGAGAGTGAGAGTGTGTGTGTGATCTCTCTTCCTTATCTCCTTCCTTGTGACATGGTATCAGAGCCAGCGTGGCTATAGAGAGCTCCTGGAGAAGGCGATGACGAAGACTATGCGGCAAGGTGTGGAGAAAACACGATTTCACAAACGACCTTCGTTTGCTACAAAAATCGTCAGATCGAAGTTTCAGATCCATCTCGACCTCCGTTTCAAGCCCGCAAGGTGAGGCCCATAGAAAAACCCACGTCAGGTTCAGAAATGTAACTTCTGTTGTGTTCGACGACACTCATATATTCGAGATCCAGAATTTCAAGCGATTCTGTGTACTATTGATACACAAAAATTGTGTTTTTTTAGATCGAACTGTCACGTCATAGTGCTACATTGTTCAAGCAGAAGTGCTGCTTGTAGTGTTTTGCAGGGTTGTGAATTGTTGCACAAATGCCAAACGCAGATGGAATGACTCATCTTATGAGTGATAAGCTCGACAAGAACAACTTCCATGCTTGGAGATTCACAATGAAGAATTTCCTGATGGGAAAAGGCTATTAGAAGTACATCGAAGGAGAGAATGAAAATGCTCTGTAGTTACCAGAAAGGAATTGGATTGCAGACCAGTTAAGAGCATATGAGGAATGGAATCAAGGAGCACAGAAGGTAATGTATTGGCTATCTATTAGCATATAGGATAGCATGATTGGACACATACAGGATGCTAAGACTCCAAAAGAGGCATGAAACAGTTTGGTCACTTTGTATGAGACTAATACAAAGGCACCAAAATTGCAACTCAAGAACGAGCTGCATACATTGGAAAAGAAGAGCATGTCGGTAAATGACTACACTCTAAAAATCAAAAGCATATGTGAGTCACTTGCATCTATTGGCGTGAATGTAGATGATGATGATGATAAGGTGGAAGTGTGCCTTCGTGGTTTAGAAGCTCCATATAAGCAGTTCAGAACTTCCATACAGACCAAGGAAAATATTCAAAATTTTGCTGATCTGGTATCTATGCTGATTATTGAAGAAAAGAATCTTGGTGAGGATTCAAACTACCAAGGAAAGCCCAGTTCTGAGCAGGTATTCTACTCTGGGAAAGGAAGAGGCAGAGGTAGAGGTTTTGGAAGTGGAAGAGGAAATAGTAACCAAGACCAAGGTCAACAACAGAATCATGCAAGACGAAGAGGACAGTTTTGAGGAAGGGGGAGCCAAAGAGGTCACAAAAATTTCCAAAGAAATGATTCAGGTAATGATAATAAAGGATGCTGGAATTGTGGTAAACCTAGACACTTTGAACGTGATTGCAGGTTGAAGAATCAAAATAATAGAAGGCAGCAAAACAATTATGCATCCATAAGTGCAGATGATTCTGAAAAGCTGTTTATGGTTCAACATCACATGATGAATACGATGTTTGCTAGTGTTTCAAAATCGAATGATAATGTCTGGTATATTGATTCAGGTGCTTCAAATCACATGACTAGTCATGTAGAATGGTTTAGTAGTTTGCAAAAAATGCCGATTCCTGGATATGTTGAAACAAGTGATGATACATCGCATCCTATTGAGGATATAGGAAACATAGCATTGTCTATGGAGGATGGGAAGGTAAAACATCTTGCTGATATGTTGCATGTTCCAAATATAACAAAGAATTTGGTTTCTGTTGGACAAATGGTTGACCAAGGATTACAAGTCAGGTTCAATGCTGATGGATTATATGTAGTAGAGTACAAGCAGGATGGACCATTGGTTGCCAAAGGAAACAAAGTGGGTAGGATGTTCACCTTAAATGTGAAGATTCCTGAAATGAATGCAGCCATGTTTGCAAAAGGTGCAGGAGTTATTGCAGATATAGAGATATGGCACAAATGGATTGGACATGCAAACTTGCAAAGGCTGAAACTGATGTAGTCAAATGAGATTGTCCATGGACTACCAAATTTCAAAGTTGCAGAAATGCAAAAGGTATGTGCAGCATGTCAATTTGGTAAACAGTCAAGAGCATCATTTCCACATGACAAGCATGTTAGTGAGAATGTACTAGAAGTAGTACATACAGATGTTTGGGGTCCAGCAAAGACCACATCTATGGGTGGTTGCAAGTTTTATGTTACTTTCATTGATGACCATACACGCAAAGTATGGGTATATTTCATGAAAGAGAAGAGCGATTGTTCACTCACTTCCAGAATTTTAAAGTTATGGTGGAAACGTAAACAGGGAAGTACATTCAGACATTAAGATTTGATGGAGGAGGTGAATACATGTCAAATGAGTTCAGCAGTTTTCTAAAAAATCATGGAATTTGGCATCAATTTTCATGTAGGTACACACCACAACAGAATGGCGTTGCTAAACGCAAAAATAGACATATTGCAAAAATAGCAAGAGCCTTAATGGCTGAGAAGAATATGCCTCAGTGTTATTGGGCAGAAGTTGTGCATACTGTTGTATACATCATGAACATAACTCCGACTATTGTTGTACATCAACTTACACCTAAAGAGAAGTTTACAGGTAAAAAGCCAAACTTATCACATCTGAAAGTTTTTGGCTATGTTGCATATACATGTCCCAGATGAATTGAGGACGAAGCTTGATCCAAAAGCAGAAAAGTGTGTCTTCATTGGATACTCCCTTGAGGAAAAGGGATATAAATGTTACAACCCACTCACACGACAAGTAAAGGTGAGCAGAGATGTGGTATTTGATGAAATGTCAAGCTTCTATGCAGATGCCAAAGAAGGACTGAGTCTTGAACCAAATGACAAAGAAAATGCTGAAAATCAAGTGCAAAATCGCAAGTTTTGAGTGGACCGGATGCATCACCAAGAAATACTTCCAACTCAAATCCATTGAGTGGAAGATTACGTGGAAATTTTAGTCCAGCAAATTCATCAAATACATCCAAGAAAGGTAAAGAAAAGCTTTCTGCTGGTCATAAAACATGTGTAGGTTTTGAAGACGTTGATGGAGATTCAAGCGGTTCAGAAAAGAGTCTTGATGAGGAACTTGGATTTCCCTCTGTGAAGACTCCAGGAGTAAGAAGGGCACATGCAGATGATACAAGGAGAAGTTACCTAGGACCAAGAAGATATGGGAGGATGAGGAATTCAGTGCAATGACTAACATATGATAGTTACATGGCTCCTCATTATGCCTACATGGCAAAGGTAATACAAGATGCTGGACCTTCTTGCTTTGAAGATGCAATAATTGCAGATTGGGAAAAAGCTATGGATGAGGAGATGGCTGCACTTTATGGAAATGATACATGGAAGCTGGTTCCATTGCCACAAGGAAAGAAACCCATAGGTTGTAAATGGGTTTACAAGGTAAATCATAATGCTGATGGTAGCATAAGCAGGTATAAAGCATGATTGGGAGCTAAAGGATATGCACAGACATATGGCATTGATTATGAGGAAACATTCAGCCATGTAGCTAAAATGTCTACTGTTAGGACACTTGTTGCATTAGCTACAACAAAAGGATGGACTTTGCATAAGATGGATGTGAAGAATGCTTTCCTACATGGTGAGTTACAGGAAGAAGTATATATGGACCAACCACAAGGATATGAAGATTCAAAGCATCTAGAATATGTTTGCAGGTTGCAAAAGGCTTTGTATGGGCTGAAGCAGGCTCCACGTGCATGGCATGCAAGGATTGCTGATTACTTAACCAGCGTTGGGTTTTCTATGTGTGATGTAGATCATTCACTATATGCAAGGAAGGCTTATGATGACATCACGATTGTGGCCATTTATGTTGATGACTTGATTGTAGGTGGCGATAATGAACAAAGCATCAAAGAGGTAAAGCAACTTCTTATGCAGGAATTGACATGAAAGATCTTGGTGTGCTACGCTATTTCTTGGGCATTGAGTTTATACATACAGAAACAGGTATATGGATGTCGCAAAGGCAATATGCCTTGAATGTGCTGCAAAAGTATGGTATGGCTGGTTGTAAGTCGATTTCTATGCCATTAGATCAGAATTTGAAGTTGGATACTACATCAGGTGAAGCATTAGAAAATGCTACTATGTAAAGGAAAATTTTGGGAAGTCTTATATATCTTACAATTACAAGGCCTGATTTAAGCTATACTGTTGAACTTGAAAGTTAGTTTATGCAGGTTCCCAGGAAGCCACATTTGGACGCTCTCAGGTGCACTCTACATTATGTGAATGCTACTTTGGATTATGCATTGTTTTATGAAGCTGGTGTAGATTTACAGGTTCATGGATACATCGATGCAGATTGGGCTCGTAGTACTCCAGATAGAAGATCTGCTAGTGGCTTTCTTTTCTCACTTGGAGATGCAGCTATTACATGGAGCAGTAAGAAGAAACCCACTGTTGCTTTGTCAAGAATAGAGGCTGAGTATAGAGGTGCTGCAATGGCAGCATGTGAGGCATCATGGCTGGAGATTTTACTTGCAGATTTAGGTGTGGAAGTGCAAAAGCCTCTCACTATCTATTGTGATAATCTTAGCAGCATACAATTAGCATGGAACCTTTTTTTCCATGCTAGAACAAAGCATATCGAGGTACATTATCACTTCATCAGAGAGAAGGTATTAGCAGGTGATATTGATCTTGTTTATGTGAGGACAGATGAGCAGGTTGCTGATATTTTCACCAAAGCACTTGGAGTTGAGAAGTTGAAGAAGTTTCGGGAGATGCTTGGATTACAGGATATGGTGTTGAGCTTGAGGGGGAGTGTTGAGATATCAAGCTCAACATGTGATGATCCAGGATGACACGTACCAGTTTTTCGTTTCTCTGACATGTATAGTGGTCATGCCGGTATATGTCACGGATACTTCATCGAGCTTTATTAGATTTATCTACCGAGAGTGATGGCACATTTGTTTTTTGCTAGCTCAATCATTTGTGGACATTAGGTTTTTCCTTATGTATTGATCTTTATATATTGCACTTGTTGTATTCTTGTTTTTAGGTCATTCTTGTACATTCCTTTTATGTAATAGAAGAAGAAGAAGAACATCATTCTTCCTTGCCTCAATTTGTGTGTGTACTTCTCCTTGAGACTGTGAGTGTGTGTGAGCTCTCTTCCTCATCTCCTTCCTTGTGACATCCTCATTATCCTTTGATGTCATACATATCATAATTGTCTCTCTTTCATTTATTTCCATCTATAGCCTTGTTGCTTTGATTTATTCATGCAATGTCCTTAACCAACATGCCAAAATATCCTAGGCCCTACTTGGATAAAGTTGACTTAAAATGAAAATATAAGTAATAAAGGAATGTTCTCTCAACTATCAAATCATTCAACAACTAAGACACCTTACTAAGAGATCATGTATATGGAGGCTTCTTCTAAGTGCATATGGGTGATAGGTCTTGTAACATTGTACCTTTCCAATATTCTTAAAGTAAAAGAATTCTTAAGCTTCCTTAGTGTCCTCATAGATATAGATACAATATAAATATGGAAATTCACTAATTCTTTGTGCAAAAAATAGTCTTAAGAGAATGTGGTCATATTTTCTCAATCTTGATCTTACGATTTTGAATGGGTTTCAACATAGGATGTCCTACTTGGGGAAGCAAATGAATGTTTTTCTAACATTCAAACTTGAATTATTTAAAAATATACATTTATTTTCTAACTTTCCTCCACTAGAGAAGTGGGGCTTGAACTCTAGCGCTTTTGCCACAGACTCAATGTGTTACCCTTAAGGAATTCTTCCTTGACAAGCATTTATAAGTTTGTTGTAACTCTAAAGCTAGCTAAGGGAGAAGTTATATAAAAAATCTACCTTCCAAAAGGTTCCATAAACATTGGAAAAATAATGATAGAAACTTCTTTTTCAAGTAGTCTTGTTGATTTGTATAAAGATTTGAGTATTGCAAGCCTCCATTGAGACACTTAGAAGGTTTATATCCATATGCAAGAATACTAAACTTTAATGTATGCATCAAATTGCAAATATACTAAGCTCTACTTTTTCCCAGATCTAAGCAATGAAAATCCCCTGATTTCCTCTTGTAACTCTTCTACCCTCGCATTGGAATTATATTTTTTATTTATGGAGATTGAAAGTCTCCATGAAAACAACTAATTATTATTTTCTTATTTTAAGGAACTTCGATCATTGGGATCTACACTTGATGTTAGTTTAAATCAATTGAAAAGTACAAGAGAAAGTAGGCATAGCACCCATGGGACCCCCATATCCCACATATGAGGGATTAGGTGCTTGACAGTATTAGGAAACAAATCTCGAAGGCCTACTAAGGTAGAACTGGGGAAGGGACAACCCTAAAGCATGACGAGGTAACATGTTTGAACTAGCTCAAAAGCTCGACTACTTTTGAATAGCAAGAAGGCCAACAATGATGTGAGCAACTCAAAGGCATATGTAATTGTTTCAAATTTAGAGTTTTGAGAGGTGCCCATGGAAACATGGAAGAGGGATTGGACCCCTGTTTCCAACTTAAAAGGTGCGGATCAATGAGTGAAGCGACCACTCATGGATACTAATTCTTATTTTTATCATCAAATGAAATTATGGGCCCCCTCATTATCCTTGGATATCATACAGATCATACTTGTATCTCTTTCATTTATTTCCATCTATAGCCTTCTTGATTTGATTCATTCATGCAATGTCCTTAACCAACATGCCAACATATCCTAAGCCCTACTTGGAAGAACTTGACTTAAAATGAAAATATAAGTAATAAAGGAATGTTCTCTCAACTATCAAATCATTCAACAACTAAGACACCTTAAATACTAAGAAATCATGTATATGGAGGCTTCTTCTAAGTTCATATGGGTGATAGGTCTTCTACCATTGTACCTTTTCAATGTTCTTAAAGTGAAAGAATTCTTAAGCTTCTTTAGTGTCCTCACGGATATAGATAGAAGATAAATTCCTATTGAATCAATATATGACTATAAAAGTATGGAAATTCACTAATTCTTTGTGCAAAAATATAGTCTTAAGAGAATGTGGTCATATTTTTGCAATGTTGATCTTAAGATTGTGAATGGATTTCAACATAGAATCCCCTAATTGGGGACGCAAATGAATGTTTTTCTAAGATTCGAACTTCAATGATTTAAAAATGTACATTCATTTTCTAACTTTCACCCATTAGAGAAGTGGGATTTGAAGAATAGCCCTTCTACGAGAGACTCAAATGTGTTACCCATAAGCAATTATTCCTTGACAAGCATTTATGAGTTTATTGTAACCCCTAAATCTAGCTAAGGGAGAAGTTATATGAAAAATCTAGCTTCCAAAGAGTTCCATGAACATTGGAAAAAGAATAATAAAAACTTCTTTTCTCAAGTGCTCTTATTGATTTATATAAATATTTGAGTGTTGCAAGACTCCCTTGAGACACTTAGAAGGTTATATATCCATATGCAAGAATAGTACGCTTTAATGTGTGTATCAAATTGCAAATATACTAAGATCTACTTTTTCCTAGATCTAAGAGATGAAAATTCCCTGGTTTCCTCTTGTAACTCTTCTACCCTCTCATTGTAATTATATTTTTTATTTCTAGAGATTGAAAGTCTCCATGAAAACAAATAATTGTTATTTTCTTGTTTTGAGGAACTTTGATCATTGACATGTACACTTCATGTTAGTTTAAATTATTTGAAAAGTACAAGAGAAAGTAGTCATAGAGCCCATGTGAACCCCATGTTGGAGTTCGACGTCTACGGAAGCAACACATGAACAACAAAAGGAAGAAGGAGAAGCTTGGAGCACAACACACAATATTGAATATATTACCAATAGAATGTACAAAGATCAGTTACCCATTAGGGTTATCAACGTATATACAAGCCGGGAAAAAAACCTCTTAAAGAGGGAAAAAGTGCCCCGGTCGTCCTAGTGTTTTCACACACATCACTACCTAAATATATCAACAAATCCCCCCTAGGAGTGACGTGGTGAACAAGGATATGGCACTCATGTATAAGGAAGTGCCAAGCTATGTGGAATTACTCCACAAAAGGAAGTAAGCCCAAAGCTTTGCAGAAAGCTTCAAACTTCTCCCTAGGTAGAGCCTTTGTGAAAAGGTCTACAATGTTCTCCTTCATGGGCACATATGCCAAGCTGATCTCTCCAGTAGAGAACCTCTCTCTGACATAATGATAATGCACCTCAATCTGCTTAGTGTGAGCATGGAACATTGGGTTCCTTGCAAGTGCCAATGTGCTTTGATTGTTAGTGAAGATGGTGGTGGCAGAAGATAGACCAACACCCAAATCAGCCATAAGACATCTGAGCCACACACACTCAACAATAGTTGTGAAAGTTGCCTTATACTTAGCCTCACAACTGGAAGTGGTGACAGTAAGCTGCTTCTTGCTCAACCAAGATATACATGGGTTACCAAGCATGAAGCAAAAGCCACTAGTGGACACACGAGTGCCATATCAACCAACCGAGTCAGAGTCCAAGAAAGCATGTAAATCTGGCGATATTGACCCCCCCTTGGGATAAAACAATCCAAGTAGACGGGTACCACTCAAGTAGTGAAAGATGCGCTTAATTGCTCACCAATGCTGGACACCTGGGCAATGCATAAACCTACTCATCAGTGAGACAACAAACTGAATGTCTGGCCTAGTAATGCATAAGTAAATCAAGCATCCAATAGCCTGCCCATAGAGAATAGCATCAAATGCATCTCCAACATCATGAGGACTCAATCATAAACCTTTCTGCATAGGAGTGTCAATAGCTTTATAGTGTTCAAGGTCAAAACGCTGCAATAATGTGTCAACATATTTCATTTGACACAAAGCCTTTCCCCCATGAACTTGCATAAAGTGAATGCCCAAATATTGATGTGAATGCCCCAAATTAGAAATCTCAAATGAGGCATGCAAATTAGCCTTAAAAGGAGCAATAGGCTTCTCATGAGGATGAGTGAATAGCATATCATCAACATACATGACAATGATCAGAAGTACATCATTAGCACGCTTAACATACAAGGTGATTTTAGTTGGACTCTTCTCAAAACCATGTGCAATCAAATAGGCATGTATCTTTTCATACCAACATGTGGTGGTTGCTTTTAACCATATAATGCCTTCTTTAACCTGCACACTTCTTCATGCAAGTCACCATTCACAAATGCTTATTTAATGTCCAACTGATGTACATTCCAACCATGATGAGCTGCAAGTGCATAGATGCTACAAACAGTAGTCATTCGGCATGTAGGTGCAAAGGTTTCATCAAAATCAATGCCTATTTCTTGTGCATAATCCTTTGCAACAAGCCTAACCTTATACCTGTCAATGGTTCCATCAGGTTATGCTTCAGTATGTATACCCACTTTGTGCCAATGGCCTTGTTCCTAGTAGGCAAGTCATATAAAGACCAATTACCATTTTTCATGATAACATCATATTTTGATTGCATATGAGCCACCCAATTTTCAAAATTTTGTGCTTCATCAAATGAAACAGGCTCATGCTCATCAGAGAGTCTAGAGGCATCATAGCATAGCAATCTGATGCAAAAGAGGCACTATGAGAGCTTGAACGAGTATGATTTGATAGAGATGCATCTAATTTGTTGTCACACAAAGTCTGCACTAGCCTTTTGGCATATTTTTTGCCTTCTCAATATCAGAGCTCTCATCAACAAGTGCATCATGCAAATCTGCATAAAAAATGCAATGATCTGCATCATCACATGAAACTTGTAAAGGCTGAGAAGTTGCCTCATTAGGACTAGCACTAGACTGTCCACTTGTAAAAAGAGACAGCAAAGTATCATAAATGTCTTTGGAGCTAACAGATGTCTCCTTAGTACATGAAAGTAACGGCTGAATAGCATCTTCCACAAAAACAACATCACGGCTAACCAAAATGCATTTAGTTTATGGATGATACAGACGATAGCCTTTTCTTTCAGAACTGTACCCAACAAAAATACATTTTACTACTTTATTATCCAATTTCTTGCAATATTGTTCAGGCATTAATGCATATGCAAGACAAACAAAAACATGCAAATGAGCAACAGATGGCTTGCAACCATGCCAAGCCTTATATGGAGTGATATATTGCAGCATTTTAGTGGGACACCTATTAAGTACATATGCTACACACATGACAACCTCAGGCTAGAAACTATGTGGTAAAGCCTGACTCTTGACCATACACCTCACCATCTCCATGAGTGACATGTTCTTCCATTCAACAAATCCATTTTGTTGAGGTGTATACGATAGTATACATTGATGTTTTATCCCATGTTCAGCCAAAAATGCATTGAGTTCAGAAGACATATATAATTCCCCCCTCGATTAGAACGGAGGGTGCCCATTTTACATGCTAACAAATTTTAAGCCAAAACCAAAAACTGTTTGAAGCACATAAACACTTCGGACTTTCCTTTCAATGGATATACCCATGCATGCCTGGAAAAATCATCGATGAAAGTCACGAAGTAAAGATAGTTTCCAAAAGAGGTTGTCTGCATAGGACCACAGACGTCACTGTGAACAAGCTACAATTTCTGAGTAGCTCGAACTGATCATCTTTTGGAAAGGAGGAATGCTGCATTTTGCCCAAAATACAACCTTCATAAACATTTTTACAAGGTGCCTCAAGTTTGGGCAAAGAGTACAGGATATCAAATTTCTACAGGCATGGCAAACTAGCAAAATTCAGATGACCAAAGCGTGCGTGCCAAAGCTTTGCATCTGACATAGCGTGAGAATCATGTACTACACATGCTGAACCATTCACAAATTTTTCATAGTCTATGAGCTTATACAGACCACAACATAAAATGCTAGAAGCAATAATCACATCGCCATTTGACAGATCATGAACTGTACATCTATCATCAACAAATTTCACAACCAAGTCAATCTTAGCTAAAGCTGAAACAGATTACATATTCTTCTTGATCCCTGGCATAAATAATGCATCTGAAAATGTAAAAGAACTACCATCAGCAATAGTCAGAATGATCTTACCAACTCCCATGATAGGATAAGAGGAGTTGTCGGCGCATGTGACAATATTTCCTGTAGGGGCAGGCTCAAGTGAAGTGAAGAAAGTGCGCTGCAAGGTGATATGTTTGGTTACCCCTATCAAAGTACCAAATATCTGAGTCCACTGTAGACATACACTATTCAGGAGAAGATGGGTCAAAACTGTAGATAATAGTAAACACCCATTCTTCATTCTGCACTAAATTAGTAGACTTAGTTGTCGGTGTAGAGCATCTGCAACAACCATTCTAGCCTCTTTTTTCTTTGTCTCCTTTGTAGCCAGTTTTGGACAATTCTTTATGACATGATCATTTGCTTTACAGTACTTGCAAAACAATTTCTACTTTTCTATTTTCTTGTCATCTCTGTTATCCTTCTTTGACTGTGCTAAATTTGCCAATTTCTACTTACTTGTAGAAGAGATCCATTTATGATTGCCCTTCTGACTAGCCAAGAAATCTCTTAATAGACATGTTTTGCCTAGACTGATTTTCCTGCAATAGAACAAAAAGTAACACTTCAAATGTTAAAGCATTTGGATTGCCTTTAATCATCAAACAAAAAGTAGAAGCAAAACTGTGATATGAGTCAGGAAGACAATTCAGAATAGTTTGCATAAGTGAACTATCAGGCAAGACTTCATAAGCAGAAATTAACTATTCCTTCAAATCTTTGATCTTTGTTAGAAAACTGTCCATAAAATCACCTTGATTCATATGCTCACTCTCTAATTGTTTTCAGAAATAAGCAACACGAGCCTCATTCCTAGCCTGGTACAATGTGGTAAGTGTATCCCAAGCATCCTTAGATGTTCTACAAGAGCGAATGTGAGGAATAATGGCACGTTTGATAGACAAGGCTATCAATGCATGTGCCTGGGCATCTCTGCCATCCCAACAAATTTTCTCTATAGTAGGTACAGCAAAAATTATAGCATGAACAGGAATCTGAAGAATATCAGCATCTTCAACGCCATCTGCATCACCTTCAATACCTGTATTTATAGACGTAATAGGACGTTTTTCAACACCCTACACAATATTCCACATTCCCTTTGTGACCAATACATGATGCATCATATACGCCCACAATGGGTAATTCGTACCATCCAACTTATCCCAACAGCCTACAAATGAAATACAACACTACTTTCAGAAATGGCCACTGACTAAAGTACCCTGATGCAATAAATGACTATATTTGAAAAAGTTGAACTGAACTACCCAGACGAGTTCTACTACACCTGTAGCAGACTTCGAGATGCTTATACTGGAAAGCCAAAACTTGTATATATCTTTAGCACAAAAAATGGAATAGCCTGCACAAGCACTATGATAGTGCATTGGGAGGCCAAAATGAGCTTACATCATGATTTTGGCACTACAGAAAGAAGCTATTTTGATCTCCGAATTACCTTGATTATGCACACCAAACTTCATGCAAATCTGAGACTATGACTAGAGGGGTGTCGAGGATGCCCTAGATGAAGCGAGGACCTACTCTGATACCAATTGTTGGAGTTAGACGTTTACTGAAGCACGTGAAAAACACAAGGAAGAAGGAGAAGCTTGGAGCACAACACACAATACTGAATGTATTATCACTAGAATGTACAAAGATCAATTACCCATTAGAGTAATAGGCATATACACAAGCCGAGGGAAAAAAACATCCTAAAGAGGGAAAAAAGTGCCCCAGTGAGCCTAATGTGGTCACACACATCACTACCTAAATATAGCAACACCCCATATCCCCCATATCAAGAATATTAGGACACAAATCCTAAAGGCCTACTAAGGTAGAACTGGGGAAGGGACAACCCTAAAGCACAACCAGGTAACATGTTTGAACCAGCTCGAAAGCTCAACAAGTTTTGAATAGCCTAAAGGTAAACAATGATGTGAACAACCCAAAGGCATATGTAATTGTTTCAACATTAGAGTGTTGAGAGGTGCCCATGGCAGCGTTGAAGAGGGATTGAATCCTTGCCTCCAACCTAAAAGATGGGGGGATCAACGAGTGAAGCGGCCGCTCGTGGATACTAATTCTTTTTTTTGTCATCAAATGAAATTATGGGCCTCCTCATTATCCTTGGATATCACACATATCATACTTGTCTCTCTCTCATTTGTTTCGATCTATAACCTTCTTGCGTTGATTTATTCATGCAATGTCCTTAACCAACATGCCAACATATCCTAGGTCCTACTTGGATAAACTTGACTTAAAATGAAATGGGTGATAGGTCTTCTAACATTGTACCTTTTCAATGTTCTTAAAGTGAAAGAATTATTAAGCTTCTTTGGTGTCCTCATGGATATAGATACAATATAAATTCCTATTGAATCAATATATTAGTATAAAATTATGGAAATTCACGAATTCTTTGTGCAAGAAAATAGTCTTAAGAGAATGTGATGATACTTTCTCAATTTTTATCTTAAGATTTTGAATGGATTTCAACATAGGATCCCTTGCTTGGGTAAGCAAATGAATGTTTTTCTAAGATTCGAACTTCAATTCTTTAAAAATCTACATTCATTTTCTAACTTTCCTCCATTAGAGAAGTGGGGCTTGAACTCTAGCCCTTCTACCAAAGACTCAAATGTGTTACTCGTAAACAATTCTTCCTTAACAAGCATTTATAAGTTTGTGGTAACTCCTAAATCTAGCTAAGGGAGAAGTTATATAAAAAATCTACCCGAAAAGTTCCATGAACATTGGAAAAAGAATAATAGAAACTTATTTTTCAAGTGCTCTTGTTGATTTATATAAAGATTTGAGTGTTGCAAGCCTCCATTGAGACGCTTAGACATGCAAGAATAGTAAATTTTAATGTATGTACCCAATTGCAAATATACTAAGCTCTACTTTTTCCCAGATCTAAGAGATGAAAACTCTCTAAATTCCTCTTTTTACTCTTCTACTCTCTTACCGTAATTATATGTTATATTTATAAAGATTGAAAGTCTCCATGAAAACAACTAATTCTTATTTTCTTGTTTTAAGGAACTTTGATCATTGGGATCTACACTTCATGTTAGTTTAAATTAATTGAAAAGTACAAGACAAAGTAGGCATAGCACCCATGGGACCCCCATATCCCACAAAGCCAGGGTTAGATGCTTGACACTATTAGGACACAAATCTTGAAGGCCTACTAAGGTAGAACTTGGGAAGAACAACCCTAAAGCAAGACAACGTAACATGTTGAACTACCTCGAAAGCTCAATTGGTTTTGAATAGCTCGAAGGCCAACAATGATGTGAACAACCCAAAGGCATATGTAATTATTAGTGTTGAGAGGTGCCCATGGCAGCATCAAAGAGGGATTGAAGGTAGTGGATCAACAAGTGAAGCCAGAAAAGAAGAGAAACGGTGTACCGGAGGCTCTCACGGCTTGAAGAACAGGTGAACAAAGGTAAGTTACATTGCCAACAAGGTCTTTTGAAAATCAGGGGAAGACTAAGATTAGAGGAGGAGGTTCAAAGGAAAAATCTTTAAATTTTCTTCAAAGACTGGTGGGCAGGGAAGGCCGACAAACCTTTGAAAGAGATGTGTAACATCCTCAAAAGGAAACAAGCTAGGGAATCCATCCCCCTATTGGTCGATAACAATGGAACCGAATGCAGCACAGAAGTGGAGAATAGATCTATCATCGTCAAGCACTTTACCAATCTTCTCGGGGTCTCGACTCCTCCTTCCCCCCACAGGCGCGACTCCATGGCAACCATCTCAAGGGTTGCTCAAACTAGAATCCCACAGAACTTGATTGCTTTGCTGGATGCTAACATCTCCGAGAATGAAATTATCGAGGTTATTGATGCCCTTCCCAATGGGAAAAGTCCAGGTCCGGATGGCCTCACCAATGAGTTTTTCAAATCCTTCAAACATGAGGTGGCCACCCCACTACGTCTCGTGTGGCAAGAGGCTCTCTCATTCGGTGCCCTCCCTGAGTGTCTTAATAATGGCGTCATCAAGTTAATCCACAAAAGGGGAGATAAGAACAAAATTGAAAACTGGCGTCCGATTACCATGCTCCAAACAGGATACAAGATAATTGCAAAAGTTATCGCCAACAAAATCTCTTGTCATTTAAAGTCATGGCTGTGTGAGGACCAGAAAGGCTTTATCAAAGGTAGATCTATACTTGAAGCAATTGTCGATATTTGGGAAGGCCTTGCTTTTGCTGAGGAGTCTGCTCAAGATCTGGTATTCATTAAGATCGACTTCGACAAAGCGTATGACAGATTGGAATGAGACTTTATTCTTCAATCATTGAAAGACCTTGGATGCAGCAAAAAATTCACGAAGATGGTTTCCACTCTTCTTGGAAATGCTTCAACTAGAATAAATATCAACGGTAAGCTCTCTGAGCCCATTCGTTTAAAAAGATCAATTAGGCAAGGATGCCCTCTGGCTCCATTACTTTTCGCTATCGCCTCGAATGGACTCAGTTGCCTTTTAAAGCATCACATGGACGCTGGCAATCTCAAGGGTCTTTCCTTACCTCTAAATCATGGCCAAATGATTGCGAGACTTTTTGCTGATGACATGAATGCCTTTGTGCATTACGATATAAACAACATTGAGGTGTTTTGGTGGTGCCTCGACACCTTTTGTATGGCATTAGGCTCAATAATCAACCATGCTAAAACTGCTTTTAGAGCAATCAGCGGACCTACTCCCCAATTGTTGGTGGATCAGGGCTATCAAGTTATCCCTAACGGTCAAGTCTTCCGTCTCCTTGGCATTCCGATGGGATTCGACATCTCGATGGACCAACGCTGGAACTGGGTGCTATCCAAGCTGGATAGCAAGCTGAATCATTGGAAAGGTATGCAAGTCAACTTGGCAGGGCATGCTATGGTTGTTAACACATTTATGCTGTCTACAATTATTTACTTTATCTTGTGTTGGAGACCTAAGGAGAAAGACTTGGCCAAAGTGGAAAGAATCTACAGAAACTTTCTTTGGACTGGGGACCCCAACAGGAGGGGGATTCCCAAAATCAAATGGGAAACTTGCATTAGCCCTAAAGACTCAGGGGGCTTGGGAATTCTGGATATTGTTGGGTTGGCTGACAAGCTGGCAGCAAAGTGGCTTATCAAGGCTTGGAGCAATAGGGAGTCCTCTTGGGCTAAACTGATCTTCAGAAACACGAAAGACCTTACCTTAGTTGGCCATCCTGGTTGGAAGGACATAGGGATTCTCACGCTTTTGTTCTCCCCCCACTCAGTGTCCCCGAAAGGCTCTAGCCCCGTATGTTCCTTATGGAAGAATTGGAACAAGGCCAAACAGTTCATCAGAATCAGTGATGAGTGGAAATGGGCGGCTAGGATAAGACGAAATGACTCTATTTGGTTCCCGATCAGCGGCATTAGGGGGGTGGAGTCTTGGAACCTCCAAACTGCAAAGCGTCTATGGAACAAGGGGTTCAAACAGTGGAAACAACTCTGGAAACAAGAGACCAGCCAGTGGATTAGATTCGAAGAATTGGATCCGAGACTTAGAGTTACCTTTGAGGAATGGACTCTTCTTCAAAGTAGGTGTTTAGCATGGGACCGCTCAACTACCCGCCTTCTCTGCGGTCAAGATCTTCCTTGCCTGGAGGGCCTCAAATGGAGCAATGGTAAGAAGCTATCCAGAACCCCCAACTTCAAAGAGGATTTAGATGTTCACCACACTCTTAACAAGAGATGGTGCCTTTCTTGGACCAAACTTCGGTGGGAACTGAAATTCATGTCTCTTTGGCACCCCCTAATTGAGGTCAAAAAGTCCGTTCTCATGTGGCAGATCTTGCATAAAGGTATCTGGTCCAATGCAAGGGCTAACAAAATATGTGGTGTGCCGCCATGGTGCAAGCGTTGCCATCGGTGCATCGAAGATTTAGCTCACCTGTTCTTTGACTGCCCCAAGTCCCGTGTTATCTGGCGTCACGTGACCCGAGTATTGAGACTCACGAGCCAAATCAACTGGCAACAGGTGATGTTGGGTGAGGCGGTCTGCTGCTCATCGAGGCTGTGGAATGCCATCAGAGGTGAGACTCTCTGGAAGATTTGGAGGGAGCGATGTGCTGTTAATTTTGGCCAAGCTCCTAAGGAATGGTCGATCGACAAATCCTTGTTTCTCCTAGGTAAAAGAATCTCCCGAGATAAGAGATCTCCACCGTTTAGACATCACTGTAGTTATCTCCTCGAAAACAACAAGTTGAAACCCAAATGGGTCCCACATGATGGTGATGATAAATTTATCCGCCTCATTTGTAATGGCCTCTAGCTTGCCATACTCCTCCCCTGCATTGTGGGATTTGGGGGGTCCCATGGGCACTAGTCCATTCACTTGTAACTTTTTTTCTTTATTTTAATTAAAGTCCGGGAGATTAGGCTAAGGCCGAACTTCCTTTTATTTAAAAAAAAAAAAAAAAAAAAAAAACGAGTGAAGCCAGCGGTTAAGGATACTAATTCTTATTTTTGTCATCTTCTCTAGTTATTGACATTAAACGTTTACATGAAAAGGGCGAACTACATCGTCTTATGAGTTGGTTTCTATCGTATAATGTGAGTTAGTGTGAATCTCTCTCTCTCTCACACACACACACACGTACACACACAGACAGAGAAGTGCGCTTTGCGGTGAAACTTTGAAGAGAGTGGAGGAGAGGTGGCAAGCTTTCAGAGTCTCGGCAAGATGATGATGGTAAGCATAATCAGTATGTGCAACTCAAGGCTGCTTTGTGCTAATTCTTGGATGTCTATACGTTATGATAAGAAGGCTATGGCGCACTATACCTTGTGTATACATTAAGTTTATGATGTAGCCAAAAGCAATAATTCTGTCCACCAAGCCAAGAGGAAAGAGATCACTTTCCGAGGACATGCAGCAAAACAAAGATTGGGAAAAGGAAAAGAATAGGTGTCAGCTGCCTTCACATTCCACATCCCACTAATTTGCGGATGTCATATAAATCTGTGTGCGCACATTCCACGAAGCCATATCCTGCATTCCGACCGGATGCTCCTTGCTCGCTGTTCTATCAGAGATTCTCTGAAGAGAAGCTTCAGAAATCGTGTTTTATACTCTGTTAAAGTCGGGCTTTGTGTGAGCTGATAACCCAATTCATATATCGTCTTGTCAGGCCGGTCGATCAAAGTCAGCTTTTAGTCTGTTAATGCAGGCGAGGCATAATATCCAGCACATCGAGTACTCATCAGCTTACAGAGACACTTATAGCCTGGTTCGCCGCGTGTTTCAGAATGCGTACTGGTGCAGCGCTTATCTTGGCATTCATCATGGCGGCAACTACTTGGTATGAGCAGAGTCAGTCTTGTACTGTTGGATTCTACAAGAAGAGCTGCCCAAATGCTGAACAGATCATATACAACGTTGTCAGCAGGGCTATCGCACATAATAAAGGCCTCGGTGCGGGCTTGCTTCGTCTTCAGTTCCATGACTGCTTCGTGCAGGTAAATGAGTCGACGTCCTTGCTCGCAATGCTTTGATCAGTAGTAGACAGATGTGAGTTAGGCTATGCTTATTCCCTGTATGGAGAGAGGATAAGAATGAGAGCAGTAAAATTTGGGCACATACATGCTGCGCAATCCCCATAACCATCAAGAAAGAGAATTGCACGCTGCTCGTCAATTGTCATTCCTGGTTTTCCACTTTCAGTGATTCCTAAACATGTACAAGAGATGCAATCAGAAAGAGGACAAAAAGAAAAGCATAACATTCGATGTGCAGACATGCCGCCCATTTTTCTTTTTCGTGACTATACACAACTGCATGCTTATATGCAGTTAATTATTTAAGGAAGTTCGATCATTGAGATCTATTCTTTCTCGGATTAGCTTCAATTATTATGAATTAATTTGATAATACAATGTGCACAGCGTGCTGCGCATTCGTTATATCCATGAGTAAACATAGCTGCATATTGTTCAATCATCTCCATTGATGGGTTTCCGCTAGCACTGATCCATGACATCTGTGCATGAAGAGCTGATGCAATCAGAGAGTAGGCAAGAAGGGAAGCAAAAAATTCTTCGTATTCATGAGTACGTACATCTGCTGATTCCTACGCTTGATGAGAAAATAAGGTAGATGGTGTTTCGAGGTTCCAACAGTGCATTTCATATTGAACAGAGAAACAATTTCATGCATAGCCATGCCGTGAATTCACCATATCCATCAGTATACACAGCACCATTTCAAATAACAATTTCCTTTGCTGGTTTTTCATTTCTATGCTTGAGGTGAAATGCAATTTGAAATCAAACACGATAGAGTTCAAAGGCTAGGAGAAAGCAAAATAAAGATCATTTCTCTTAATTATATGAATGCTTGAGGATTCTCCCGTTTCAGGGTTGTGACGCCTCAGTGCTGCTTGATTCAACCTCGACGAATCTAGCAGAGAAGGACGCCATTCCGAACCAAAGTCTGCGGGGTCTCGAGGTGATCGATGCTGCTAAAGTCGAGCTCGAAGCTCATTGTCCGGGTGTTGTATCTTGTGCAGATATCATTGCATTTTCTGCGAGAGACAGCGTTCACATCGTAAGTGCTCCCGTTAGCAAACACGGGTAATGTCAAACCTAGAGTTCTGTATCTCCGAATGCTTTTTTCCCTCATCCTCATGTGCTAGTAGGAAGCAAGCTTAGTGCTTCGATTTCTTTGCTGTCAGCTTGGAGGCCCTTTTTGGCAAGTCCCCGCAGGGCGGAGGGATGGGCTGGTATCAAAAGCATCATCAGCACTGTCATGCCTTCCATCTCCTTTTTCCAGTGTGAAGGAACTAACACACAGCTTTGGGCTCAAAGGGCTTACGCAGGATGAAATGGTCACCCTGTCTGGTAAGTCCTCTCTGCATTGCCCTAGCTTTCTTTAACACACAGCTTCAAGGTTGCAGCCCGCACTTGTCGAATCTGCAGGCTCAACCTCTCGAAACGAGTATTTGTGGAGTCTCAGAAAATTATGTTTCCTCGCATGTTTGTAGGTGCTCATACTGTTGGCGTTGCTCATTGTCTTTCTTTCCACAAAAGGCTCTACAACTTCAGCACTACAAGTACAAAGGACCCAAGCTTGGATGAGGATCTCACAGAGAAGCTCAAGGGCATCTGTCCACCAAAGCTTGACCTTAGCCCATCAAGTCCATCTGCTAATCTTGATTTGACAACGCCGGATGTGTTTGACAACGCTTATTACTATAATCTGGAGCTCGGACAAGGTCTTCTGCAATCAGATGAGGCTCTTTTCTCTGATCCCATGACAGCCAAGACAGTAAAGACAAACGCATACTCCAAGCAGAGCTGGTCAAACAAATTCAAGCTCGCCATGATTAAGATGAGCCAAATTGAAGTGAAGGCAGAGGACGCTGGAGAAATCCGGCTGAACTGTCGTGTAGTAAATTCAGCCTATTAAACGTGTTTCGACAGCACGCAGAGGACTGAAGCATGAAGTCCTGTTTGTCAGCATCTTCAAGACAAAAATGAGAGCAAGACGAACTCCTCGTGTCATTCAGCATCACCATGGCCATTTTATGTTCTATTTCACAATACGAACTCATATAATCTGTTCTATTGATTTGGTTCGTAAGAAAGAAACATAAACCGTGTCTACATTACTCTGACACTATCTTCTGTTTTTTCCAATATAAGATATACCAGTCCATTGTTGGAGTGGCCTGCTATGGCGCACCTTTAAGTGGCGCAAGTTGAATGCCTGAGCTTCTATGGCTAACTCAATCAAACAGGAGGCTCAAAATATTTGTGAATTTGGATTGGTTCGACTCGTGCATCCATACATCATGGCGGCAGTAGAGGACAGCAACAAGTGAAACTTGAATTCCTGAATGCTGGTGCGAAATTTATGAAGGATTCGATTTGTTTATGGTTACACACCTTGAATGTTCTTCAATGGGAAGAAGGTGTTATTATCTCCTATGTACTGATAAACTAGTGATTATCACCTTGTTTGAATCCACTCTATGTGTCATCAGCATGAATCTATCTCGAGAGATAAGTGGAAACATTAAGCATATCAGACTTTAGATGTTCCAGTTTTACTTCTTGGCCACCATGTGAAGTCGATGGATTACTTTATCATTGCTAGGATGAACTTTCGAGACTAGCCTTAGTCCCTTTTATGGGTTTCTAACACGCTTAATTTCTTCTCGCAAGCATACCTCGAAGAATATAAATAGAGTGTGTGTGTGTGTGTGTGTGTGTGTGTGTGTGTGTGTGAGAGAGAGAGAGAGAGAGAGAGAGAGATTTCTAAATTTGAAAACATGGAATCGGCTGCAATGCAAAAGGAATCCTAGGATATGCAATACAAATGTCTATGGTGAATTACACGGTACATTTTGGATGGATGGGGAGACTTTTCCATACTCTTTCCCTTGGGGGACATCTTGGTTATATAGGGTACAAGCGGATAAGGATAACATGAATTGAAGGTAATGGCACCATTTCTTATTTCTAATTGTTCCAAAAAAGAAACTTAGATCAAACTATGAAGATACATTCCAAAATTGAATTATAAGAATCATCTCTCTACCTAAATTTAGCCTAAAATTCCTTCCAAACAATCCTTTTGTACAATATTGGGTATGCCAAAGTCTAATGTTGTGAAGTACTTCAACACCCACAAACATGCGCATAACAAAATACCTCAAGGTTGATTTAACAAGATACTTAAAAATCTCTCTCAACAACTAAAGTTTCACATAGTGTTACATAAAATGGTCAAAGTTTAAACTTCTTTCTCAATAACCCCTTCCATAAAAAAGTTCCCACCTATCCTTTGTTGTGAGTCTTGCATTTAAAATCAATGCTTGTAGTGCTTCATCACAAAAGTGTCGATGATCTCTTTGGTCATATCCTTTCTCTCCCAGGAATATGCATTTGAAATTTCGATAGCAATCATTTTCCATTTCCAATGCTTCCTCATTGACATGAATAATCATTGTCATTCACTTGTTTTCATGGTTACATGCACACAAATGTTCCTTGTTGCAAAAAACTTTATTGATCATTTTATATCATGCTCTAGGAGCTTATCTTATTCCATAAAGTTTATTATTTAGTTTTCAAATGTTTCCTTCTAACTGTGGTATCTCAATCCTTGGAGGGGTTGAAAGATATATATCTTTGTTCATATAATCATTCACTAAAAACTTGAGTTCGTGTTCATCAGTAGGACTTTCCATTTGTTAAATACACCAACAATAAATGATACATAAATAAATGATATGTGGGCATTAAAGGCAAATGGTTATTCAAAATCCAAAACCCTTTACTTGCAAATATCATTTGCCACAAATCATCCCTTGTATTTTATAAGTATTCCATTTTTAACTTTTTTCTCTTTTGCCCATTTCCAATTGATAAACGTATTATCTTTAGATAGTTTCTCAAGATACTAGACATCATCATAAATTTAGAATCATGTATGTATGTATGTATGCATATATATATATATATATATATATATATACATATATATATATATAAATATATATATATATATATATATATATATATATATATATATATATATATATATATATATATATATATATGTGTGTGTGTGTGTGTGTGTGTGTGTGTGTGTATGTATGTATGCATACGTACATGTATTTATGTATGTATTTATACATGCATGCATGTATATATGTATGCGCTTATTTATGAATGTATGTAAATATGCACGCATGCATCTATGTATCCATGTAAGTATGTATGTATGTAGTTAAATATGTATGTATGTATGTATGTAACTATGTACGTATGTATCACTACTAGCCAAGGAATGCTATTGTGGCATGAAGTTTGTTAAAATTATGAGCTGGGAAAGCTAATCAACCTTAGAGAAAAGGAAGGCTGTTTCCAAAGATAAAAGAGACTCCAATGGATAGAAAACCATGAATCCTTATCTATTCATTTCAAATGAAAAGCCATAAGATAATCCAAGGCTAGATGAAGAGCCATGGGTCACACAAGGGTAGGTGAAGAGTGACAAGGAGGTCTATATACACTCATTACCATTGAGAAAGTGCAACCAAGGCTCATACCCATTGTAAGGAAGAGTGATGCGTAGACACTGCCTACTTCTCTTGGTCATTTCTCTTTGTGTAGATATCCATTTAATGCGTATCATAATTTTTTCAAATGTGTATCTCTTCTGCTTTTTATATTCCAAGTATCTCTAGAAAATTCTTCTCCAATAGGTGTTGGGAGCAGTTCTAGTGAACCTCTATTTCTATCATAAGCTAGGTGCATTCATAGTCCATTTCTTATTTTCTAACCTAATCTAGCCCAATTGGAGTGGTTGATAGCTCATTATGAAGCTATAAAAATCTTATGTGTGTCGATGAAACCTTGGGTAATTTGGATATGAGATGCTAGGTCAAATAGGTATAAATAGGTTGACTAGTTGTAGAATTAGAGGGAGCTAGGAGGGCCTACTCATGTTTCTTGTAAAAATATGAGAGGAAAATCTCATAATTGGTATCAGAGCACATGTGAGATCTACAAAGTATCAATGGAAAGAGCTTTTAACAAAGGAAAAGGATCAAGGAATCATCAAGCTTCACAGAAAAGTATCTTTCATAAACCCTATCACAAATATGGCGAATTTGGGATAGAAGATTGAAGTTCTAGACAAAGATAACTATTGTTCATGGAGGTTCAAAGTATCCAATTATGTTATGAGAAAAGGACTCTCGCCTATTATGTGTGGAGATGAAGAAGCATCTAAAGTTGACCCAAAGGACCCAAAGACTACAAATGCAAAGCTAAAGGCCTTGAAGGAATGGGAGAGCTATCTTCTTGATATCTCAATTACTCTCGAACACCATGATTCTGCATATTTTTTTAGAAATTGGTCATGCTAAAGATGTATGGGAAGCCATTGAGAGGGTCAATTCTACTTCCACAAGGATTAAAAAGATGCATTTAAAAAATAAGCTTCACACATTTGAGAAAGATAATGGTGAATCCATAGTTGACTACATCCTAAGAGTAAAAGAACCAAGGGATCAACTTGCATCCATTGATTGAAAAGTTGGTGAAGAAGAAGTAGTGTAGATCATCCTCAATGGGTATATAGGGGAAGACGAGTGGAAGCCTCTCATAACCACTATCCTTTATAGAGATCCTCTTCCATCATTGGAGGAGCTCACCCCTCATCTAGTGGCAATGGGAGATGCATCAAGGAGCAAGGATGCACACAACCAACCACAATATGCATCAAGGAAAGGGCAAAAGGAGGCAATAAAGGTAACATTGGGAAAATAAAAGGCAAAAAATAAAAGCACAATAATTAAGAATCAGATTAGACTCCAAGGCCAAATCCAAGACCAAAGGCAACCGCAGAGGCAAGGGAAAGAATCCACAAATGTTATGATTTTTTCTGTTTATGCTAAGAAAAATTGCATTACCTTAGATTCTTGGTTCGAGGATGGAAAAGGAGTTAAGAAGAAGGAGAAGGTAATTATGGTAGCACCACTTCAAAGAATGATGGCAATGAGAAACTGCTAGCCATGAGGCATCAACATGATAGGGGTCCCATTGACCAAAACTGGTACAAAGATTCTAGTTGCAACAATCACATGTCATGCCAAGGAGATGTTCTCATCAATATGTAGGTTCCTAAGACCAAGGTTTGTGTGTAAACAAATGATAACACAAAACACCCCATAGAGCATGTGGGCAATATTAAACTAGGAGAAGACAAGTCTGTAGAGGTATTACAACAAGTACTTTTGTTTCTTCCATTATAAAAAGAGAAAAGGTATTTCAAGTCATATTCAATGACACGATCTGCCTTGTGAAGGATGAAGGAAAGTTTGTAGCTAAAGGAAGAAGAGATGAGAGGATATTCACTCTTGATGTTACCCCCACACATAGCGAGATATGTAATGTGAGGTTTGGGACTATGAAGATTGGAAAGATTGATTTTTGGCATAAAATAATAGGGCATGTGAGTATTCCTAACTCAAGATCAGGAGCAAAGCATGATTGAACAGAGGTTCATCAAACTTTGATGGCCAATCCATGCATGAGTTTTACGATGCTTGCCAATTAGGTAAGCAAGATAGAAAAAAAATTCAAGACAAATACTCACACATCAACAAAGACATTAGAGCTCATACACACAAATGTTTGGGGGCCTAGCAAGAAGGATTCCTTTTCAAAGTGTATGATAAGCTATAGTGCTCACCTACACTAACTTATATTCCAAACTCAAACTACAATTTGTGAATATGATAGAAACTAATAATATTTGAATCTAGGCAGAAATAGGAACTAGATAAAAGAGATTGTGTGCCTAAGAGGTATGAAGAGTGTCTATGTGAGAATATGGAGAACATGAAGGATTTAGAATTCTTTGACAGCAAACCTGAAATGTGATTATCCCTAAATCAAAAACTAGTGAATGAACAAGTGAGGATAGAAATAGAATTCTTACTCATAATAACTCAGCACGTAAGCTGATGGTTGGCTAACATGAATTTCCCTAGATACTCCACATGTAGAGAACACCTCCTCCAAACTCCTCTTTGATCTCCTTACCTTGAGCACTTGAACTCCTTGAGAAGATAATGAACAATGATCCTAGGCCTCTTCTTATATAGCTTATGTTCCCCTTGTGAAAAGCATTGTAAAGCAATTGCCCCAAAAAACGAAACACAAAATGGGGTTCTATGAGATTTGCAATGACTTTTTACGATTAGCTTTTATTTTTAATACTCCAAAAGTTTACACATTGCACACGTTTGTGCTACCACCAAGATTTGAACCCTACTAGGTGATATGCAAGATGTTTATACTAGCTACTCTACTCATGTGTTTTTGTTGAAGGATTACTAAAAAGAACACATGATATGCTAGAGTACTGAACTTTGGAACATTGTTTCCAAGAGCACCAACGTGATGGGATCTATCTCGTAATTGTCAATGCATGGAGACGTGAGGATGGTATGATGAACATGAGCAAGTGGAATGCACAATTGCATGAGCAAGAAGCACACTAATGTACACACATACACACACACATGCACACAAGGAAAGACAAAGAGAAAGAACAATGGAATCTTCAATTATGCAACTCAAATCAAGTTTACAATGTTCAAGGATAGGTTCATTCTCCAAATAGCTCCCAACATCCCCCCCCCCCCCCCCCCGAAAATGAGATATCTAGCCGTTTTATAGTTTTTGACTAGATTTGGCCTTGTTTAGAAAAAGTGTTTAACCTAGTTAAAAATTAGGTTCCCTAGCTCATTTGAATGGTCAAAGGGGTTCAACAAATAGTGACATTTGAGGCATAGGTTGTTCTACTATTCTTCAAGCTCGAGGACTCATCGACTTGAAAAAATTGAGTCTATTCTACCAAAAATGGGATTTACAATCAAGTGCAGTGATAACAATCATTGTTTGTTGTATGCTTGATTTGGAAAAAATGATTGGCCTACTCGCCAAATGTTCGCTGGCTTCCTTGTCCACTAGGTACTCCTTGATCTTCTCTCTATGATATCTATGTTGAGACCTCTCTAGGACATCCCTGGTTGGAACTGGGTTGCAAAAGTCGGCTCCTTACCTACCACTCTCTTAAATTTTGCATTGTGATTGGCCATTAAAAGCATGAAGTAGGGCATATATTGCAGTTCAGAAGTTGTGTTGAAGCATCTCTGGAAAATTTTTCAAAAGTACTCTAACTTGAGCATTGTTTCTTCAAGGTTTGACATTGACAATATTTGAATTATCACATAGTCGTTGTGATTATGTCCAATCTCTGCGCATGTTTAAGCCACTAAGGCATGGGTGCTTCCTATGTCTCTTGGCCTTCCTTAGTGATGCAATCACCTAGAATCAATTGAGGTTCATATGCATCTTTGAATGCTTCTTGCACTAGAATTTCCACTAACTCTTCAGGTTCAGGCACCTCTTGTGGAAATGATGGTAGTTTGTATTGTAATAGCTTTGTTTGCAACTCCTCTATCTCTTTTTTCAAACCTTCAATCTCTTCTAGAGTGACACTAATTGGGATAGCCTCTAGAATCTGTGTGTTGGTAGATGGTTGTTGACTGCGTAATTTGTTGAGCTCGTCTTGAAATTGATCATATGATTCAAGGAAGTTGGGGTGTTCTTCTAATAGAATGCAGATTGTCTTTGATGTCACAACTTGGAATCTAGTGGGACTGATATGTGCTCTAGGTGTACTCTCCATGGTAGCTTCAAGTTTGCCTTGATTTTGTTGCTAAAGGCACTTATTTTCTTCTAATGTCACTGCCATATGTGGATGTAGGAGGCCCATGTTTCTTTGGAGTTTGACATTGTGCTCCATCTAAGTGCGTAAGTAAGCTTTGATTTCCTTTACTACGTCTTGTTCAATGTTCTCGAGCTTGGAATCCATCTCATTGTGTTCTTGCTATTAAGTGCGAGAATGATTCTACGATTCCCTATTGCTAGGATCTAATTTATTTATGTGTTTTTGTAAGTGTGTCGTCTCAACAATAATCTCTTTATTTCTTGCTTCCAAATTTTATTCATCAATGAAAGTAACATAAAACCTGCAACTGCCCATAGATGTGGTCTTTGCAAGACCCTAAACATGTGTATGTACTATTTCTAGTATGTTCTTACTAACATGCTTGTCATGTGGAAATGATGCTCTTGACTATTTTCCAAATTGACATGCTACACATACCTTTTGCATCTCTACAACCTTGAAATTTGGTAGTCCATGGACAGTCTCCTTTGACTGCATCAATTTCAGCCTTTGCAAGTTTGCGGGTCCAATCCGTTTGTGCTTGATCTCTATATCAGCAATGATTCCTGCACCTTTTGCAAACATGACTACACTCATTTCAGAATTCTCACATTTAAGGTGAACATCCTACCCACTTTGTTTCCTTTGGCAATCAATCTTCCATCCCGTTTGTATTCATCCACATATAACCCATCAGTATTGAACCTAACCTGTAATCCTTTGTCAACCATTTGTCAACAGAAACCAGATTCTTTGTTGTATTTGGAAAATGAAGCACATCAACAAGATGTTTTACCTTCCCATCCTCTATACACAATGCTATGTTTCTTGTATGTTCGATAGGGTGTGATGTGTTATCACCTGTTTCAACATATCCATGAACTTGCAATTTCTGCAAAGTACTAAACCATTCTGCATGACTGGTCATGTGATTTGAAGCACCTGAATCAACATACCAGACATTATCATTCAATTTTGAAACACCAGCACACATTGTATTCATTATGTGATGTTGAACCATGAATAGCTCCTCAGAATCATCTCCACTTGTGGATGCATAATTGTTTTGCTGCCTTCTGTTATTTTCATTCTTCAACCTGCAATCACATTCAAAGTGTCCAGGTTTACCACAATTCCAACATCCTTTACTGTCATTACCTGAATCATTTCTTTGGAAATTTTTGTGACCTCTTTGGCTCCCCCTGCCTCAAAACTCTCCTCTTCCTCTTGCATGATTCTATTGTTGACCTTGTTCTTGGTTACAGTTTCCTCTTCCACTTCTGAAACCTCTGCCTCTGCCTCTTCCTCTGCCAGAGTAGAATACCTACTCAGAACTGGGCTTTCCTTGGGAGATTGAATCCTCTCCAAGATTCTTTTCTTCAATAATCAGCATGGATACCAAATCAGCAAAATTTGGAATATTTTCTCTAGTCTATATAGAAGTTCTGAACTGCTTATATGCAGCTCCTACACCATGAAGGCACACTTTCACCTTATCATCATCATCTACATTCATGCCAATAGATGCAAGTGACTCATATGTGCTTTTGATTTTCAGGGTGTAGTCACTTATAGACATGCCCTTCTGTATCCAATGTATGCAGCTCGTTCTTGAGTTGCAATTTCTATGCCTTTTTATTGGTCTCATACAATGTGACCAAATTGTTCCAAGCCTCTTTCAGAGTCTTGGCATCTTGTATGTGCCCAATCATGCTATCTTGTATGCTAACAGATAGCTAATACATTACCTTTTGTGCTCCTTGATTCCATTCCTCATATGCTCTTAACTAGTCCACAGTCTGATTCCTCTCTGGTACTTGTGGAGCATTTTGGTTCTCTCATTCGATGTACTTCCAGTTGCCTTTTCTCATCAATAAATTCATCATTCTAAATTTCCAAGCATTGAAGTTGTTCTTGTCTAGCTTACCGCTCATAAGCTGACTCATTCCATCTACGTTTGCCATTTCTGCAGTGATTCCCAACGCTGCAAAACACTACAAGCAACACTTCTGCTTGAACACTATTGCACTATGACGTGATAGTTCGATCTAAAAAAAACACAGTTTCTGTGTATCAATTGTACACGAAATCACTTGAAATTCTGCATCTCGAATATATGAGTGTTGCCAAATAGGATGCAAGTTACAGTTTTGCAAACCCACTTAGTTTTTCTATGGGCCCCACGTTGCAAGCTTGGAATGGAGGTAGAGATGGCTCTGAAATGTTGATCTGACAAAAACAAGTGACCCTAAAGGGATAACTCTCGAAAATATTTTGAGGTCTTCTACCTTCACACCAATTTTCGTAGCAATTTGAGGTCATTTGTGAATCGTTCTTTCTCCATGCCTCCTCACGTACTCTTCATCGTGTGCCTTCTCCATGAGCTCTCTACAGCCAGACGGGCTCTCATACCATGTCATGAGGAAGGAGATAAGGAAGAGAGCTCACACACACACTCTCCCACAATCAAAGAGAAGCATAGAGTCAGATTGAGGCAAGGAAGAATGATCTTCTTCTTCTTCTATTACATAAAAAGGAATGTACAAGAATGAACTAAAAAACAAGAGTACAACTACTCCAATATATAAAGACCAGTACATAAGGAAAAACCTAATGTCTGCGAATGAGTGAGCTGGCAAGGAACACATGTGCCATCGGTCTCGGTAGATAAATCTAATAAAGCTCCTTGAATTTTCCCTTACATATATCGGTGTGACCACTATACATGTTAGAGAAATTAAAAAAATGATATATGTCATCCTAGATCATCACACGTTGAGCTTGATATCTCAACAGAAAAGGGGCACAAAAACTAAAGGAAGGTGTAGAGGTTATTACTTCCATTGTCGTTATGGTTACATCAATATGCGATGGTGAATGGGTGAAGTATGGAAAATAGGCTCCTCTGCTTGGGTGATTTTGATGGTGGTGGTTGTAGTGTGGGTTTCTTGGGTCCTAGGTGGCCAGCATGGAGGGAGTGGAGGTGAAATCAATGATGTCTGCATGAAGGTTTCTATCATGAGGTCAATGGTAGAGATGGAAGCTGTTGGAAGCAGTCAGAGGCACAGACAACACGGAAGCATGTAACGACAAAGCAGGGAGCCAGTCGAATCGTTTTTCAAATAATTATGTTTTCAAATACTTTCCAAAAAACCTCCAACAGTGATTCTTATCACTATTGTAACATATGTAACATAGAAAACCCCATTTTTGTAATCCATAGCTCCATTGTGTGCAAGCCGAGGAGTCCTCGAGCTTGAGGAGCTTAGGTAGAATGTGCGTACCAATTTTCGTTATTTTTAGATACCGTTTACCCTTCCAAATAGCATCTAGGACCTAATTTTTAACTATGCCGGTCACTAGATGTGAAACTGGTCAAAACTAGTCTAGAAACTATAAAAAGAGCTAGAGAGCTCATTTTTTAGGTTGGCTAGTGTGAGATTAGAGCTATTTTGAGCTTGTAATAGTGTTCTTGAGTAATAGAGTTGATTTCTCACCTTCCATTGTGTCTTGCTTGTCTCTTCGTAGTGTGTGTGTATGTGTGTGTGCATTTCTATGCTTCTCACCTTCACTCTCACTTCATCTCACGTTCACGATCTTCATATCACTCCTATCTCTTCCGCGGATTGACAATTAAGGAGGTGAAGCTTCTTAACGTGGTTCTCACCATTGTGCTAGAGCAACACCAAATTTGGCGCCGTTGCCGGGGATCGAGTCTAGGACGAATGTGTGATGGTAAGAGTATAGCAAGAAGTGGCGTTGAAAGGTAAAAATTTCAGTTTTTGTTGTTGTTTTTACTTAGTTTTTAGTGTTTTTCACCTCCCCCACACTCCATCTTCATCACCGCATCATCATCTTCATCTCCAAAAAAATCAGAAAATTCACCATATCCACCCATTCTCCTCATTTCCCCTCATTTGTGCATGCGAGAGAGCGAGAGAGAACTTTTGTGCTTGTGTGTGCTTTTGTTTTCTTGAGTTTTCTTGCAGGTACAGAGCTCTTGTGCATCAGGAAAGCTTGGAAAAGGTAAACTTTTCAGTTTCTGTCAAAAATTTCCGACTGTGTCAGACCATCGCCATGGTCTGCAAAGTTCGGAATTCGGAGAAGGCGACCACACCAGCGTGTAGGCGACACCAGCGCCTCTAGGAATCCACAGCTGCATTCACAAAATTTGCATTTTGGTGGACCATCGCGAGGGTCTCTGACCATCGCGATTGTGTCACACCATCGCGATTGGCTCACGCCATCGCGACGGCTTGGCCGGACCATCGCGACGGTCTCTGACCATCGCGATTGTGTCATGCCATCGCGATTGGCTCACGCCATCGCGCCGACGGTGCCACGTGGCAATCTAGACCATCGCGACGGTGCACTTCAGACCATCGCGACGACACCCTCACACCATCGCGACACTTCAAAAATTCAGACCATCGCGATTGGCTCACGCCATCGCGCCCAGACCATCGTGATTGGCTCACGCCATCGCGCTCAGATCATCGCGACGGTGCTCTTCAGACCATCGCGATTGTCCACTTTCACGCCATCGCGACGGTGCACTTTCAGACCATCGCGATTGTGCAAGTTCACGCCATCGCGACGGTGCACTTTTAGACCATCGCGATTGTGCAAGTTCACGCCATCGCGACGGTGCTCTTCAGACCATCGCGATTGTGCATGTTGACCGTTGACTGACGCCATCGCGACGGTGCACTTTCAGACCATCGCGATTGTGCAAATTCACGCCATCGCGACGGTGCACCCTCACGCCATCGCGACGGTCCCAGACCATTGCGATTATCTCTGACCATCGCGATTGTGCACCCCCATCGCAAATTTTAGGGTTTCATTTTTTGGCCAATTTTGGGGGTATTTTTGGGAAATTTTTGGGTGATTAGACTCATAAGAGACCCCTTAGCTCATATTTGGAGAAAAACCTATTTGTCAGTTTTTACCCCCCAGGGCCTGAACGGTCATAACTTGTTCATCCGAAGTCCGTTTTTTGAGCTTAATAGCTCGTTAGAAAGCTCTTGACGAGTACTACGTGACCTCAACTGTTTTTTTCTTAAAAGATACGTCTATTTTTAGATAAGCTATTTTGAGGTTGACCTAGTTTGGGACTTGAAAGCCAGGGGGCAAGCATTAAAAAGTTGGGCAAAAGGGAAGGGACTTAAAAGGTGTATGTACTTAAGTGCTTGATCATCCAACTGTGAATTGGTCTAATATTGGATTTTTCCAAGTCTAGCAAGGGCAATCAAAGACAACCAAGGCAAGGTTGTGAAGGGCAAAAAACTTGGGAAGCGCGGCTTCTTGGGCATCAGAGCAACCAGAAAAGCGGACTCGAGGTTGGAAGATTACTCAACCCCCTCAGTCAATTCTTAGCTTAGGATAAATGATAGCATTGTGGATTAAGACGATAGGAACGCCTCAAGTTCAAGATATTTAATTCTTTCAAGTTCAAGACTAAAGTAAAGGTGTGTGACACGAAAACCTAAAGGAAAGAACCTAAGTCTGACGGAACGAGAACTCAAAATTATCACAGAAAGTCGAATTCCTGACGCATACATTAAGACAAGAATCTAAAGAAATCTAAAAAGAATCAAGAAAGTAATAACAAAGACTCGGTGACGATCTGAGCGTGTACTGAGTGTGCAAGGAAGAAAATTAATGAACCTTAGATCGGGCAAACATATAGGTAAGTCAGACCGACGAAGCCTTAGATCATCAGAGGCAAGTGTAAGAACTACTGCACGATCGTGGGCTCAACAATTGAACACTAGTTATCCCTACGAGAGCTCAGACACTAGTGATTCAGAAATGGCATTTAGCACAGAAAGACCAGAAGGAGGGTCGAATGTAGCCTATTTAGAAAATCCTGAAGGACCCTATAGAACACAACTAGAGTTTCTCCGAACCAACCGATTAGGTGCTCGCATCTATGAGGATGGTTTGCGAAGGCAAGTGGTGCAAATGCACAACCCCGATCAACCCATTGGATTGGAACGTCCAGTGGTGAAATTCGAGAGAGACGCATACATAGACAAGGAAGGAACGATGTACATCTTAAGTACGCAGCCAAACAATACCAACGAGTTTGGCAGGATTCAACCAGAGACGGAAGCAAAATCTCAAGGAAAGGAACCATTAGACGAGCCTAGAACACCTAGAGGGAAATCTGTACTGACACGAGTACTAATCCCAGAATGGATCCCCCAGGATAACAGAAGCATAGAGTTGTTTGTAAATAAAGAAACGGATGAAGCCTTTTGGAGATACAAAACAGAACTACTCAGTGAGGTAGGTATCATCACTATATACGAGTTCAAGGACCCGGATACACCTGGAAAGGTTGTATACCTGGATGAGACTTCAGAAAGAGTCTTTGTGGTACCCGACCGCGCTAAAAACACATACACTTGGAGAGGAGAATTGGTATTCCCTCCATCTAGAACAAACATGAATACAAGTCAGCAAGGGGCAGGAACATCCTCAGCCCATGGAAATCAAAGAGAGGGAAATAAAGAGAGACCGGAAGTAAGCTTCACTCATCCCATAGGGAGAGATAGAACAACCACGGACACTAATAGAGTGGATAGACAAAGGGATCATGGAATACCAGGTAGTAGAGATGATTTTCCTCTACCTAGACCACATGAACACGCAAGAATACTGAGACCCACTCAATTAGTAAAATCAATGAAGAATTATTTTGATGGGATAGGAGATCCCTATGACCACGTCGCAGAATTCAAGCAAGTACTAAGAGCCGAACAAGTTGAAGACATGTTCACGCAATACAACGCATTTGGACTAACGTTAAAGAATACCGCTTTAACTTGGTTCCAACCTTTGCAACAAAGGCAATTTAGAGACATCCATCACTTTTTAGAGTCATTCATCACTGAATTCTCTAAAAGTGGGATTAGACATGACACATCTTCGTTGATTCATAGCTTTAAACAGACCCCTCAAGAAACAGTTAGACTGGCAGGACGTAGGTTTAGACAATACGTTGAACGATGTCCAATGCAAGAGCTACCCTCACAAGCTAAGCAAGTGTCATTGTTTCTAGATGGCTTGTTGAGCTCTAAACTACGCTCCTACGTGTACCTAAAAGAACCCAGAACGCTAGAGCAATGTGTGAGAATATGCATAGACATTGAGGACAACTTAGGAGATGAGTTGGGACTCTCCAAGGTCTATAAGGACTCAGACTGTTCATCTCTAGCATCCACAAAATTGTCTAGCTCAATAGAAGACCTAGCAGAAAAAGTGGCCCAGAAACTAGGAGTTTCTAGTAAACCCAGGGTGCTAACAAACAAGCGTTGTTACACCTGTGGTGGTGACCATATGGCAAATGTGTGTCCCAATGCACCACAACCACAAGCCAACCCTAGTGGCCAATACTGCACAATCGAGAGAAGATACACGAATCATACGGCTCAGGACTGCCCATACAACAAACAAACCGTGAGACAGAACTACCCGCAAGCATACCCGCAGCCAGGTAGGTATCAAGGCCAATACAATACTCAGCCTTATTACTATAGGCCTCCTCAGAACTACCCATACCAGGCTCAACAGAGACCTCAACCTGTCTTAGCTCAGCAGCCACCCCCACCAGCGAATGTCATTTCAGTCAAATATGCTGCTGCAGAAGAGAACCTAAGTAGGGCCTTAGTGCCTTCTTCACCTTTGATCACAGAGAGTGACCCACACTCAAACAGTTTTGATTCTACGCATGTCGATAGTCCACCCGCATATTACACAGAGTCACCAGAACACGTGGACACATATCATTACGATAGTCCACCAGTGGAACCTAGTTGGGAGCCCGACTATGCTAATGTGATGTACACAAACCCAAATCCACGGCCCCAATTAAGACAACAGAGACCACAGGGCCCTAGAGGACCATGCTTTAGGTGCCAAGGAGATCATTTCATAAAGGATTGTCCACACCCCCCGATAGCAGGACAATCACAGTACTATAACATCCAAGGCTTTTGTGCTGATTGTGGCAAAGAGCACATAATCAAAGATTGTCCTAAGAACCCTGTTAATGCTCCGAATGTGACACCGATCAACGTGATAGGTATTGTAAATAACGCAGATGGATCCAACCCTACATACGTGCCTATCCAAGCTATAACAAGAGCCCAGGCGCTCTTACAGAACCAAAAGCTTAATCAAGAGAAAGTAGCCGAAACCAGTGAAGTTGCAGAATCTAGCAGTAAAAAGACAAAATCTTGGAAAGATTCTAGAGAAAGAATTAAGAGAAAATGGAGTAAAAAGATAACGGATTTGGAAGGAATTTTAAAGGTATCTAGAGCCAAAATCCAAGAATTGACTTCACAGGAATTGAATCAAGAGAATCCAGCTCAGAAATCAGGAACAGTTTTAGCGGAACCCATACCAGAGAATCTAGACATGATGTTTCGTGCATATCAGGCTAGATTAAAAGAGGGACCTCAGAAAGCTGAAATAAGCAAAAACTACCCTCGAGCTGATCTAGAAATTGAGAGAACTAAACTTTGCATGAAGATGGTAGAACTAGCACAAGCTTTGTTTGAAGCCTCTAGATATCTTAATTGGAATAACATAGCAAAACCGGAATTACATTTTCAAGGACTAATGGAGAGGTTAGAATATTTGATCGAGAGTAAAGAGAAAAAGGATCAGCCCAGGAACCCTATCGTCCCAGAAACACAGGAAAGGAATGCACCATCTCTGTCTCAAGTACCCAATACAGAAAGTCAAGACAATTTGTCTTCCATACATAGGTACTCACATGAATTTTTGAGAGAAATACAAGAAGAGAAATGGAGAAAGGAACAAGGAACCCATCCTCCTATTCAAGAAATAGATGACTTGCAGGAACAATTTCCCCAAGACATCCCCTCTATATACGATGAGGTAGAGGAAGAACAACTGAGTGAACACACAAGATTTGAATCTAATTCTTTACAAGAATTACCTCAGTTCACAGGACCTTGGGAAGCAAAGTCTATTAGTATGAGAGCACCCACGATAATAGTGAGGAATGAAGAATCAGTAATCCCTAGAAACACGGAAGTGATCAAGAATACCAAAGTACAATGTAACCTTACTCTGGAGGAGTTACTGAAGGTAAAACCAGAATTGTGGAAGCATGTAGCAAATCAATTCCCCGAGCTTGCTACTACTCCCTCACAAATAGGATCACAAAATAAGGTACCAGAGATACCCGTAGAAAAGATTGGAGATGTGAGCGAAGGAGAGGAAGGTAACACTTATCTTCCGATAACCCATCAGGGCTACACCACGAAAGCCATCTTAGATTCAGGAGCCGGAGTAGCCATAGCTACCACCGCTTTATGGAAACGTTGGGGTAAGCCAGCATTAAGACCCACCACGATGAAGCTACAAATGGCTGACGGACACATAGAAAAACCATTAGGCTTACTAGAAGGAATATCTCTCACCACTTGTGGTGTAGAATTTGAGCATACCTTTGCCATTTGTGACTTTGCAAAAAACCATGCTTATGAGATGATATTGGGACGACCATTCATGCGTCAGTTGCAAATTGTACAAGATTGGGGAACCAATTCTTTGTACTTGCAACACTTAGGAGTGACTACCAAAGTCAATCTTAAAGACTATTCACATCGAGATGTACCCCCAATACAATGGAATACCATCCATAAGACACTAGTAGAGACGGAATCCGTGCACTCATTAGAATCAGATCCTTCTTGGTTGCATGAGGATACCCATTTATGGATGTGTAAAGTAGCCAAACAAGAGGAAGAAAGGCTAGAAGCCAGGACCTTAGGTGCAGAACAACATCCACGAACCCTTCAAGATCCAGCCTACGCACCTATAGTATTCCCAGACGAAGAGTTTGAACCCCATGGTTGGGCAGAAATCCTTGCAACCATGGATGTAGCCATCAATGAAGAACAATGGACTCCCCACTGTGACGAGGATGGCTATGACATTTCAGTTTTCACGATAGAGCCAATCATGGGCGATGCAATTTTAGAAGAGTGTGAACCTAACACTGATGCATTTGAGGATGCAAGCGATTTTGATTTAGAATCAATTATCATGGATTCTCCCTTTGCATCAGAGGAAGAATATTTTTTTGAAGTAGAGACTCACCCGCAGAGACACGAGGAAATTACGAATGAGGTGAGACTAGCCACGGAAGTGACTACTAAGAGTGAAGGCAAGAAAAGAAAGAAGAAAGAAACCATGTCAGAAAAAGAAGAATCTTTGTTTGAAGTACCCGAGAACTTCAAGAAATATGAAATCGAAGATAGAAGAATCATGGTACGAATGCCTAATAGAAAGGCGAATGACGGACAAGTATATGATAACCGCGAGACAACCAAGAAAATAATCGTAGCCATAGAAGGAGAAGAAGAAAAATGTACATACATAGGGCATGATTTGACAACTGAAGAAGAAGAAGAGCTAGTTGCCCTATTACGCGAATATAGAGATGTTTTTGCGTGGAGTTACAAAGATTTGAAAGGAGTAGATCCAGATATATGTTCTCATAGAATCCCTATGACTCCAGATGCAAAACCGACAAAACAAAAACCGTACACGTACAATGATAACTACGCTGCGAAGATCAAAGAGGAGATAGATCGCTTGATAGAAGCAGGATTCATTTACGAAATTGAGCATACCGAATGGGTATCCCCCATTGTGGTTGTGCCCAAGAAGAATGGAAAATTGCGTGTGTGTATTAACCTTAAAAAGGTTAATGCCGCAACGATTAGAGATAGTTATCCTCTTCCTATCACAGAACATCTATTGGAAAGAGTTGCGGGCAAGGAAGTATACAGCTTTCTTGATGGATTTTCAGGCTATAATCAAGTAGCTATTGCTCCAGAAGACCAACACAAGACGGCATTTGCCACTGAATGGGGCATATTTGCATTTCGTGTGATGCCATTTGGCTTAACAAATGCACCCGCCACTTTCCAGCGATTCATGTGTCATGTTTTTAAGGAATTTTTACGCAAGAGCTTGGAAGTTTATGTCGATGACCTATGTGCTCATTCAAATGTAAGACAGACACATATCCCAGAGTTAAGACAAATATTTGATAAATGTCGAGAATATCAGGTTTGTTTGAACCCAGAAAAGTGCGTTTTCATGGTCAGACAAGGCAAAATTCTAGGACACATTGTGTCAAAAAATGGAATCTCTACGGATGAGGAAAAAGTAAAAGTAATTGCAGATCTACCTAGGCCGATGAACATCAAAGAGGTACAAGCATTTATGGGCCATTGCGGATATTATAGGAGATTCATACACATGTATGCAATCATAGCCAAGCCTTTGTACTCTCTTTTAACCAATTTTGAATGGACAGATGAATGTGAAAATTCATTCAATGAACTTAAACGACGCTTGTGCTCAGCACCTATATTGACTACCCCAGATTGGAGTAAGCCATTCCATGTACATGTGGATGCATCCAATTATGCCATAGGATGCGTGTTAGCGCGACCCACGAATGAAGGTAACATAGATCTCCCCATAGCTTACGCGAGCAGACAATTGAACGCAGCAGAAAGGAATTACACCACGACGGAACGAGAAGGATTAGGGATGATCTACGCAGTAAAGAAGTTCAGGCACTACTTGTTGGCCAACAAATTCAAGTTCTTTACGGATCATCAAGCCCTATTGTACTTAGTCAACAAACCATGTAACACAGGACGACTGATACGTTGGTTTCTATTACTCATGGAGTATGATTTTGAAGTCGTAGTCAGGAAAGGAAAGACACATCTTAGAGCTGACCACCTTTCAAGATTAACCTCAGGAGAAGCTCCTCAAGGAGTAGCGGATGAATTACCAGATGCATACTTGTTTAACCTTGAGATAGCACCAGAATGGGCTAAGCCTATAGTCCCTATTCTCACATATGGACCCAAGAATCCTAGGTTAAAGATCAAGGAGGGAGAGATTACCAAGTCTCAGAGATACCAAATAATGGCAGGAAGCATATATAAACAGGATAATCAAAAGATTCTTGCTTGTTGTGTAGATGAATCAGAACATGCGAATTGGCTGCACTTAGCACACATAGGTGCATTAAAGCAACATCATTCAAAACATCGAACATTACAGACTCTGCATAGGTTAGGAGTATATTGGCCTACGATGGAAGCAGATGTCTACAGGTTGTGTAAGGAATGCCATGTTTGTTGTGAAAGACCACCAGTAGAGCATGCTACATTATATCACGTGTCTCTCACACCAGACTGGAGTGAACCATTAGTGACATACTTGAGGACAAACACATTCCCTCAAGGCATGACCTTAGCACGACAACGCAGTCTAGAGCAGGAAGCTCAAGATTATTCACTTATTGGCGACAACCTATACAAAAGAGGACGAGATGGATATCTAAGACAATGTGTTCATGAGAGCGATTATCTGAGCATACTAGAGACTGCACACCAAGGTGTTGCAGGAGGTCATTTTGGACCCGATAGGATAATCAAAGCCATCCTCTTTGCAGGATTATGGTGGCCCACTCTTTACATGGATGCTCATACCTATGTTAAGAGATGTGATGTGTGCCAAAGAACTCAGTTTCCTACTCGCAGAGACGAAATGCCATTGAAACCCATGATGGGCGGACGTGCATTTTCTAAGTGGGGTATAGACTTTGTAGGGCCCATTAACCCCCCTGCAAAAGGTACACATGCAGAATACATTATTGTTGCGACAGATTATCTTACGAAATGGATAGAGGCAAAAGCCACGAAAAAGAATGATGCACACACAACTGCAAAATTCTTATTTGAAAATGTCTTTACAAGATATGGACTGCCTATAGAGTTAGTGAGCGATCGAGGCACTCACTTTCTAAACCAAGTCATTGAATATCTGTTGCAGGATTTTATGGTGATTCACAAGAAATCCGCACCATATCATCCTCAGGCCAATGGTCAGGCTGAAAGCACTAATAAGATCCTTTGTAACGTACTGACGAAACTCGTGAACAACAAACATTCGGATTGGGACAAACAGTTACACCACGCTGTTTGGGCATATCGAGTGGCCTACAAGACCGTACTCAATGCAACTCCCTTTCAGATGGTTTTTGGTCAGAATGATGTGCTTCCTTTGGACTTCTTGATACCGACCCTTAAGGTTGCACAAGAACATCAGTGGACCGGCCATGAATTATCAGCGAGAATAATGGACTTGGAACGATTAGGAGAAACCAGGCTCAAGGCAGCAGCGGGAATATATGCAGCGAAGAAGCGACAGAAAGCGTATTTTGATGCACATGTGAAAGATAAAGGCTTAAAAGAAGGAGATTTAGTTCTAGTATATACGCTAAAGCAACACGCACGTAAGTTAGAAAAGCGAGGTTATGGACCTATGATCATTAACAGACTCTCAACAAGTGGAGCAGTACAGTTAGCCACCTTAGAAGGAGATATAATGCCTAATTATATTAGTGGCTGTAGAGTCAGGCTATATCAGGAACCTCTTACGGAGGATATGCTTAGACGACTCACGTTGGCAAAGAAGCGTAAGGAGGAAGAAAATAGAATACGAGCGGAAGCTCAGGCAGAAGCAATAGAACGCATTAAACGCATGAAGTTAAGAAGACAAGGACTAGGGAGAGAACATTATAATTATCTGGAAACTACACCCATCTATCCCATGGCCATGTGTCAAGTAAAGTCAACCACTCATCCTAGTATAGTGGACAGGAGACCATTCATTACAGTCAGGCTAAAGCACGACAACCCTTGTCAAGAGCTCAGGGCTTTAATTGATTCAGGTGCTGCGACTAGTGCGATTAGATGGTCCCACTATAAGGATTCAGGAATAGAAATGCGGCCAATTGAGGCATACCTCATAGGGCTAGGAGGCATGGAAACCCCTTGCATGGGTGAGGTGGACCTTCCTATCCTCATTAAGGGTGTGACCATGACAGCGAAGCTACTAGTATGCCATGATGACGACCTGATAGAACCCCTAATCCTTGGCCAAGATTGGCTATACGATCACTCAGTGGACCTAAATCTTAGACAAGGCTCCTTACAGATTGGAACCTTAGAACAGAAGCGAGTGATACCGCTTGACTTCCCTAACGGCATTCCGCTTGAGGTTTGTAACCCTAGACCCTATGAAACGCATGCAACGGAAGACCGGAAGATCTTGGGTCAGACCAGTCACGTTACGTCTACACCAACCCACTCGGGCTTGGCTAGGGACAATTGTCAATTAGAAGGACGACAGGAGATCTTCCCTGGGGCTTCCTGCAAACTAGAGAGGGCAGCTACCCAACCGCTAGGGCAAATGAACACAATCAGCGGTCAGGTGGGTTGCATCAGCGGCCAAATGAGCACAACACCCTGCGGTGCTCATCCTTCCAAACTTGCTGCGGACTGGCCTAGATTAAAGATAAATAACGGATCACTTCCTAATGGGCAGGTCACGCAAGTGTTGGATCTCCCTTCTTTTCCAAAGCAGAGTGTCCAAAGGACCTCTCAAACCCAACCACGAAGGAGTCAGCCACAACAGAGGAACCAAGACCGACGACACAACCAGAGAAGGCAAAGACAGCAGCCGTGTCAAACTCACAGAACAAGTGGTACGAGACAAATATGGGTGCCAAAAGGACAGCAACCACAGCCTATTCGCAACACTGCAGACAAGAACAGGACAAAGTTTCCAAAAAAGCAGAGTCAGCATTCAAAGTCCCCTCAATCTTCTTCTACAAGTACTTGACAGATTTGGATCGCCAATAAATATCTTATCAATCGACCCACACCCATGCAGATTTGGGTACCCAAACAATGTATTATAGCCCAACCCTCTAGCCATGTAATATATACCCCTCCGAAATCTTTTCATCCTTCAATACCACCAAACCCGATACCACTTTTTGTACCTCAGCAGAAACATATCACCCACTCCAAGACTCTTAGGAAATGGATACCGAAACGTATCCAAACGTCTTCTTGTACCCCCTTATCTAACAATTCTCCCGCCCCGTTTAAACTCCACCCTTGTACTAATTCACCCTCAATCAAACCTTGTATAACTTCATACACCCAAACCCCACATCATGCATAATAGCTCATCAAGAAATGTATGCATAATCTGAAACATGTAGGCGTCTAGAGACCTGCATTAGCTCTACAAAAAGATCATTGCATCAATCACTTCACGACACTTGGCTACACAGGTTACACATCGGTTATGGAAAGGGATTGCGGTCTCACCTTAATGGGATCATAATTAATTTCCATACTAATGTGTTAATCTTTTGTAGCAGATCTTTTCCATTAGCTCACCAGTCATCATGCAAACCGAAGCAGGACCATCAGAAGCAGGCCCCAGCGTGGCTGCGGTGCCCCTCAATGTTTTACACGCAGAATCCCACCCGACAGCTCCACCGCCAGAGTTCCAAGGATTTCCGGGTCCCATGCCAATCGATAACCCACCTATGGGATACACAGAGAAGATACACCGTAACTCTCACTGGTTCCAAGGCCTAGCAAGACCATTAGTTGATGCTGACTTCATTTTTGAAGAAAATATGACATTTGATGACCGCACATGGGGCAAGTATCAATTCTTCTCAAGAGAATTCGAAGGCCTACAGAACACCCAGGACTTAACTCATGTTTGGGCTAGAGCCGGCTTCACGGAGTATTTCAGTGATCCTCTGCCCAAACCTGACTTTTATAGGTGTTATTACTTAATCACTACTTTGCTGGCCTCAGAGAATAAGGACATCCCAGGAACCTTTATTTTGCCTTCTTTAGTGGATGATCCACCTTACAAAAGATTTTATCTTTCGAAGGATTTAATCAGAGCGGCCATCAAGATTCATGGAACCCACACCCCAACGGAGAAAGAACGGCTAGTCCCAGAGCAGATGAAGCGTGGTGACGTAACTAAGTGGGAGGATATTTCTGCTATAACACCTGAGCTCTCTAAGCCATTACGGATATGCATGCAGCACTTTGCTTTCCCGGCTCAGGATCGTTTTACCATGCCCCACAAGAGAATCTGGTTCGGATTATACTTAGCATGTACTAGACCGCAAACGGTTGATCTAGCCAGCTGGATTATTGATCAGCTCTATTTGGCACAACATAGGTGGGAGCGAAAGAAGGTAATCAATGGGTGTTGCGCCCTCACCAGGATCATATATATGTGCTTGGCATATGACTTACCAATTGAGCGTGCCATGACCAGTGAGGAACTGAAAGCATTCAAAGGCACCACTAGGAAGGCTAGAAAGTCTAGCAAAGGCAGAGCTGGAAAGCGGATGAGAGGCACTATTCCGTGCCTACAAGTCCCAGCATCACCCTCTCCACAACCATCTCCAGAGCAGTCACCAACAGCAGCCACTCCCACAGTACAACCTATCTGCATAAGGTTATCTAGACCAGTGGTAACGGAGGGCACCACCAGTACTCTCGCACCCCAAGCAGCCACAACCCCAGAACCTATCACCACAGCAGCTGAACTTCCCACCACTATTGGTGCGGAAGCTTTCTCTTTTCCAATACCGCATTTAGAACCAGGACAAACAGAGCCACTGGACCAAACGTTTGATTTTGAGATGCCCGATGCATTCTCCCATGAGTTCCAGTTTTCAGAAGGGCAAATGTTTTCTCAAGAATTTGAAAGGCCTAGCTACCCTACCACACCCAGGGATCAGCCACAAGGACAGGTCGTGTCCAGCTCCGATGATGAAAGGACAGCAACCGATGATGACGAAGGAGACGACGAAGCTAGCCAGGGAACACATGAATCCCAAGAGCAGGAACAGACAGATGGCCAAGGCCAACAAACCGACACACATGGCGATACAAGTACCTATGAAGATGAGACTTATGAGGCAGCAGCTTACACTCTAGCTATCAAGAAGCTGTATAGAACTATGGAAAAAGTTTGGGCACGCAAGAAGCTGACAGAGGAAGAGAGCCAAAAAATAATAGAACAGGAACTTGTCACAGGCGGATTCGAAGACGCATATATCAAAGGATTCAAAGAATTAGTCCAATCAGTAGGCTCCAACGAGGCACTCAGGTACTTGCAACGAAAACCACTGCCACAGTTTGACCCCCGCAGAGTACGACTACTTTCAAAGCCCGGCGAATACATTCGTGTACCAACCGGAGCACAATCTTTAGAACAAGCCAGGGAGGCATGCCTCGTTCCCGAATGTTCATTGGCCGAAGAAATCATCATTGTAGATTCCCCACCCCGCGCTACAACTGTACCTACCTCAGTAGTCACTGAAGTACCGACCACCCCAACCGCTCCTCTCTCACCACCCGTCCATCCAGCCTCCCCTCTTCACCCTCCTTCCCCCAGACACACATCTTCATTCGCCGGTGGTGTTGCAGAAACCGTCTTTACGACCACTCACCCCACAATTCCCGCGCCCATTAGCCCTAATCTACCCCTTCCCACACCCACCTTTCTATCCAACCCATACCTTCATCAATCTTTTCCATCTTTCCCCACAACTCCAAGACCCCTTTTCCCATTCCCCCCGCCATTAACCTTCTCCCCCGTCTCACCTCCCCAACCCACTGTAACCCCTCTTTCCCCTTTCCACCAAGCTGCTCCAGCCAGCCCCCCTGTAAATTACCCCTCAACCTTTGTAAATCCCGTATTTACACCAGCACGAGTACCCACAATCACACCCATATTCACGGTCACCGCACTAGATACGTCCACTGACATGGACATCTCACCACCCACTGCACCATCGCTCACTTCACTCACGGCACAAACATTTTTAGGCACATCACAATTTTCAACAATCACTACATCATCCACCTTCCCATCCCCATTCCCCGTTCCCGTTGCATCCACACCAACTGCATCTTCATTTAGCACCCCGTTAATACTATCACCCACTGTAGATAATGCATTCCGACAGATGCTCATGTGTATGACGCAAGTCAGAGATGAGTTCACATCTCTTGGTGATAATTATCAGCAGCTGCAGAGGACAACCAATGACTTACAGTCGCAGCTTAATTTATTGTCCATTGAGAATGCCTCTCTGAACACCCGCTACCAAGAATTACGCGAGGCTTATCACAAATTGGAACTAGAAAGTGAAGAAAAGACCAAGGAAGCCACGGCTGACCTGGATAATTTATTAACAGCCCAGACAGTCCGCAATGCAACGCTAACACGAAACATGGGCTTACTACGAAGACACCTAGCAGCCGCCAAGGAAGAAAACCAGCGCTTACAAGATCAGAACCGAGAAAACTTAGAAGCAGCGCTCGACCACCCAGACCAAACACTCAGTCCTAGCAGGTTCAAAGCCATTCCTTCAGACTCAATGAGGATGCTGCTAGACGATCATGTAAGATTGCTAGATGAATATGACCGCATGAACAAGGAGTTACAGAAACTCAAAGAAGATCACAAATTACTCCAGTTACGAGAACCGGCACACCAAGACGTACCAGCACCTGTGGACCCCTCTCCTGACCTCCTAGAGGAACTAAACTCATTACGAGCCCAGGTATCGACCCTTGAATCAAGGATTGCAGTATACGAAGCGCCATCAAGGCCAGATTCCCCACCTGAGCTTCCAGCTAAGGAAGAAACGGTCACCATCCCGGTGGAGGAAACGTTTGAAGAAGCATACGAGCCACAACCCATCCCAGGCGGACGCGTCACGGTCGAAGGACAGATGACGTATGAACTTCCGACCCCCGCGTGGATGAAGACTATTGAGGAACTTGGAACAACGCACTCAGCTAGAGTAGAGGCACAATTACATGCCATGGCGATGATAGAAGAACGAATATTACAGTCTCCATTCTTTGCTCAATTGGCCCCGCGACGATACATATCTGGGCACGAGCTACAATATAAACCGTACTTCATGTTAATGGCCGAATATGAGTTAGCCATTGAGAAAGAGACAGGTAAAAAACCATCGCATGCAACTCAATTCGAGGCGGCTGATTTGCCACTAGATGCACAGAAAGGAAGGATCTATCAACCAGAGTGGCGAAAAAATTTACTACAGCAGTATCCAGAGATGATGAGTACATGGGTAAAGGCACCTTTGCACCTGAAGTATAACCCGTGTTGGGGACCAGTGCCACGACGCCGCTCCTGGACTGCCTTTGCTATTAAAGTACAAAACAATAAGCAGTGCCAAGACTGGTTGAATTACCCCTATTTTAAGCCACCCATTGAGTTACCAACTGTTGGCTACATGATGGCTACAATTCGCCACTGGCTCCCTAGATTAAAGCATATGGATGATATAGCGGCGCATATGACTGTCAAAATCTTTGACATGATGCAAATGATTTTTAAAGTCTTCCGACGTGTCAAGGCACCCCATGTCAACACCCCGGGCTTTGAGCATGGCAATTTTGATCTAGTATATGATATGAGTACAACGTCATCGCTACGGGTTTGTTATGCCTGGCACTGCAGAATAAAGTACCTACCGGCGTGCTACAAGCAGACATTCGAAGAGATGTTCACAACCGGCTTTTGGGAATACCATTCAGAGGTATTCATAAGCAGGCCTACACATTTATTACACTTATTTGCCTGTGAACGAATGGTCTATTCCACACATTATCAGCTCCCGCCACCGGAAGAACCGCAACCAATCGACTGGGAGAAACTCGAGGCCGACCTGGCCCGAGGCATTCGTATCTCCGAGCACACCCTCGCTCAAGACCTACTACAGAACTATATCCGGCAGACCTCACAGCAAGGTTCTGTCAGGGGCGACAGAAGCGAGAGGGAGGGGGGTGTTGGAAGCAGTCAGAGGCACAGACGACACGGAAGCATATAACGATAAAGCAGGGAGCCAGTCGAATCGGTTTTCAAATAATTATGTTTTCAAATACTTTCCAAAAAACCTCCAACGGTGATTCTTATCACTATTGTAACATATGTAACATAGAAAACCCCATTTTTGTAATCCATAGCTCCATTGTGTGCAAGCCGAGGAGTCCTCGAGCTTGAGGAGCTTAGGTAGAATGTGCGTACCAATTTTCATTATTTTTAGATACCGTTTACCCTTCCAAATAGCATCTAGGACCTAATTTTTAACTATGCCGGTCACTAGATGTGAAACTGGTCAAAACTAGTCTAGAAACTATAAAAAGAGCTAGAGAGCTCATTTTTGAGGTTGGCTAGTGTGAGATTAGAGCTATTTTGAGCTTGTAATAGTGTTCTTGAGTAATAGAGTTGATTTCTCACCTTCCATTGTGTCTTGCTTGTCTCTTCGTAGTGTGTGTGTATGTGTGTGTGCATTTCTATGCTTCTCACATTCACTCTCACTTCATCTCACGTTCACGATCTTCATATCACTCCTATCTCTTCCGCGGATTGACAATTAAGGAGGTGAAGCTTCTTAACGTGGTTCTCACCATTGTGCTAGAGCAACAGAAGCTGTCTCATGTATTGTAGAAACCTCAACTTGGTTGATAGGAATTGAGGTCTAGTGTCTATTCACCTTTGGTCATATTGAGGTTGAGGTCTCTCCATCATAGTATGGATTACTTCAATGGTTCCACAATTTTCTGCTAGTAGACAAAGGGATTTGATGAATTATGGACTGATGCCTTCTTCCTCCAATATTTGATTCATTAATATTTGATTGGTGTGGAATGATAGTCAACCTCTTGCTTATACAGTTATTATGGAATCATATAGCTTACAAAGTTTTGCAGTGTAAGCAGGAGCACCTTCCTCAACATCATCTTCTCCTTCTTCATCATCATCATCATCATCATCTTCTTCTTCTTCTTCTTCTTCTTCTTCTTCTTCTTCTTCTTCTTCTTCTTGTTGCGGTGCTTCATGTTGCTCTTCTTCTTGTTGGTATTGTTATTCGCCACCTACTTCTTCTTCTTTGTCAAACTCTATATCCACATCTCTTAGGAGCTATACAAAGTTTACATTGCCTAGTTTGTCAAGACTAATCGTTCTAGGAAACTCTAAATCTATGGGCACTAATGGAACCATCTGTTGAGTGCCATATGTGCTTCTCATTCATAACCTAAGTGTGAATGGACATAGTAAACATTTTCCTATTGGTGAGATATCTGGCAACAAAGTAGCTCCTCTTTGTTGTGCATAGGGAATTCATCCTCTCATTCTATTGGATGGAGGTGTTGATGCTTTTCTACTCTTGAACTATTGGAATCTATTCCAAGATAAATCCCTTCCAATAAGAATATCGTAAGCGAGGCATCGATAAATAAATATCTATAAGAGTGGAGCAATCATTCAAGATCATCTTACGGGGCTATCTCTAGTTGGAAACATGGCTTTGGTCGATGATCCGAATTGGTAGATTGATGGTCATGTTACGGGTCTCTGCTAGGTATAAACTAATCCACACTCGTTTATGCACCTGAGTAAATCAATCTTATCTTGGAAAAGTGGTGTTGTATACATATTCTTAGATGAACTGATATGTTTGGGGTCATATCTACCATATCCTTTAGCTTCGTAAAATTCATGTTCTTCATGCTATCCGATACTAACATCTCCTTCTCTGTAGGAAGATGCATGCCCTCCATGTCAAGGGCTTCCTGAGCTAGGTTTAGGGTAAGCCTCAACTTCTTCAATTCATTCCCACATGTCAAAGATGGAATGACAAAGGTGCTAGCAATTTTCTTGTTCTTGTTAGTCTGTAGGGTATTGATAAAGTAGTAACATCACATGAAATCCAGTTTAGGTAGCTGCACACTAAAGTATTATGCTAAGGCTACCTTGTGCCATATCAGTTGGATTTCTTTCATATTTTTCACCTTCTCAAATTCTCGTGTAAAGAACTGATACTTCCTCCATACATTATTAAACTAATATTCTGCTTCAGCTATATAAGTTGCACCTTCAAGGGGTCCGGCCATCTCCTTGAACCAATGAGAATGAGGATTGACTTCCATTGTGTGGCCCATATGTGGATCATGAATGGGTATGGTTTGTGAGGTACTAATGCCTTTGGTTTGTCCTTAGGTCTTTCTGTGATAGGCACAGTATCAATATTGATCATTTGGTGACTAGCACCTACCTCCAAACTAGTGCATGCTTCTTTAGCCATGGTGATAGCAATAATGGATGTTTCGTGGGTGTGCTAAAACAAGAAGAATAACATTAGTATTGTATCATAAACATTATGAGACCTTGTTCCCTTTACAATACCAATGTCACATCCTTGAATGTTATTGAGTTAGTGGGTGTTATGTGTGAGGTGTGTGTGGGTGAAAGTATATATGGTGAGTGGATTACTTCTAGATGCTTATTTGGGGAATGCAATGAGCTTTGAAGGCATCTAATATTGTACAAGGATGTTACATGATGGGGCTAGGGGGTTTCTTTTATTATTTGAATTTCCATACTTCCCTTATGGGATTACAAGTTTTGTGTGTGAATACATATAAGGGTTTCAGAGATGACTCCCCTTGGTCATAGGACTTTTTGGGTACCCATTTCCAAGTAATGATATATTGGAATTTACATGAGGATTTGTTTTCAATAGCTTGTGGTGTACTTTTTTGAGGGTTTTGGATTGGTGAGAGTCGTTTAGCTCTTAAGATCTCTTGTGTGGTGAGTAGATGAGCTCCTAAGCAGGTCTTTGGGACCCAGATTTGTCTAGGTTTATGGTCAGCCTTCATCAAATGCTTTTGGTACCCAAATGGAATGTACCGATTGTGAAAGGAATCTTTGATGTACAGTCTGAGATTGCCTTGACTTCCTCGACTCATTCTTCATCATTGATTGTACCAACAAGGGAGAAAGTGGATGCTCATCCTTGCATACCCAGATTTGCTTCACACCATGAATTGCTTTGCCTTGAGACTTCATCTATCTTTGGGATTCCATAGTCCTTTTAAGTTGCTGACCATGTTTTCTCAATTGAGATACTGAGACCATTGGTATCTTTGGAAAAGAAGGGAGTTCCATCTTCTCACCTAATTTTGCTTCGACACTCGAATCCTTCTGTATCATATAGTTTTGGACAAGAACAACATCTTTTTCTTCATTATTAACCCTAGAAGAACTAGGAGTGTGTGTCATGCCAAGATCATTGATTGTGCAACTTCCTAATTAAATTGTGATAGGTTGATTATTTATTGAAACGTGAAGAAGTCCACCCCTCAGGTTTAAGTTGACTGCATGATGATAGATCCAGTTTTGACCAAGGATGAGAGATGTAATGAGGTCATCATCATGGCAAACTAACATCTTGATTGTCATATGAACATCTTCAATAGAGATGGGAAGCTCCACCTCACCAATGCAAGGGGTTTCCACTCCTCCTAATCCTATGAGATAAGCTTCAATAGGATTGATGAACAAGTCTATCTTCTAACAAGAAGAATATCATATAGTGCTAGTGGCTGCTCCTGAGCCAATCAAAGCCTTAATTGTATGTGTAGTCATGCCCTATCCTAATTCTATGGTTATAAATGGACGTCTATCTCTGATGGAGTGAGAGGGAACATCCTTGGTCTAGCACATAGCCATGTGATACCTTGGGGCTTTGTAATTAACATTACTGGGACGATTTATGCCCTTTCATCTCAACTTCATACATCTAATATGTTCTAAGGCCTTTGCATGAGCTTCTTCATGGATTCTTTTCTCTTCTTCTTTATGCTTCTTCACTATATTGATTCGCCTTTACATCTCTTTTGCCAAAGATGCTTGATAAAGTTTTAGTCTACAATCACTGAAATAACTTGGTAAAACCCTGCCTTCTAAGGTAACTAATTGGACCGCTCCACTTGTTAATATCCTATTGATGATCATTGGTCTGTAGCTATGCTTCTCCAACTTTTGAGCATGTTGCTTCAATGTATGTCAATATAGTGCATAGGATCTTGCTCATGCTTTCCGCTTGTCCATTGGCTTGTGGATGGTATGGGAAAGACTTCTTGTGAATGACCATGAATTCGTGTACCAAGTATTCAATGACCTCGTTCAAGAAGTGGGTACTAGGATCATTTATCAACTCTAGTGGTAATCCATATCTTGTGAATATCTTTTCAAATAAAAACTTGGATGTTGTTTGTTCATCATTCTTGTTAGTTGCCTTTCCTTCTACCCATTTATTCAAATAATTTGTTGCGAAAATGATATCCTCGTCATGCAAACTCTTGGTTGGGGGATTAATAAGACCTAGAAAGTCCATTCCCTACTTAGAGAATGCATGTCCTCCTATCATGGGTCTTAGGCATCTCATTCTTGCATATTGGAAACTGCGTTCTCTGACATATATCAAAACGCTTCACATAGGTATGAGCATCCATGTGAAGTGTTGGCCACCAAAGTCCTCCAAACAGAATTCTTTTGATCACTCAATCATGTCCAAAATATCCTTCTGCCACACCTTGTTGTGTACTTTCTAAGATCTTTAGAGAATCACTTTCATGGATACATGGTCTTAGGCATCCGTTCTATCCATGCCTATATAGATTATCTCCAATGAGCATAAAACCTTGAGCCTCGTGCTCTAGACTCCTTCTTCTCACTAAGGAAATTTCTTGAGGGAATGTTTTCTTCCTCAGAAAGTTGACTAGGGAACTACTCCAATCAGGAATTGGAGGCACTTGATATCAAGTAGCATGCTCCAGAGGGGTTATTTTCATACAAATTGAACAATCCTTACGCATCCTATAGTCATCGTCTTCCATAGTTGGCCAATATATGCCTAATCACTTAAAAGTTTGTAGGGTTCAATATTTCAAATGGTGTTGCTCTAATGCACCTACATGTGATAGTTGCAACCATTTCATGTGTTCCTCTTTGTCCACACAACAAGATAAAACTCCTTGATCTATATGCTTGTATATACTTCCTATCATTATATGATAATTTTGAGATTAAGCAATTTTTTTATCATTTGTTCTCATTATGGAATGTTTGGGCCCAAAAGTGAGAACAGGCACAACCGTTTTGACCCAATTAGATACTACTTCCAAGTTGAACAAGTATTAGGAAGTTCATTTGATATTGCTTGCATTGATTCTTTTGACATTAGTCTAGAAAGGTGATTTTCCCGAAGAAGAGTATTGCCTTTTCATACTGTCACTTCAAACTTGTTTTCCATTAGTAAGAGGAACCAACTTGCAAGGTTGTTTTACTAGGTAGAATAGAGCCTAGTGATCCTTAAAAGAAATTAAACTTATTTGCAAGCAAATAATGCCTAAACTTCTCGATTGCATATGCCATGCCTAATCCTTCTCTTTCTATAGTGTTGTAGTTTCTTTCTGTTGCACCCAACTACCTACTCGCATAAGTGATGGGAAGATCAATGTTTCCTTCACCCATGGGTTGTGCTAGCACACATCCAACAACAAAATTGGAAGCATCCACATGAACATGGAATGGCTTAATCCAATCTGGTGTTGTCAAAATTGTTGCTGAACACAATCATCCTTTAAGATCATTAAAAGAATTGTCACACTCTTCGTTCCACTCATAGTTAGTGAGAAGGTTGTATAGAGGCTTTTCCATTATCACATGCATGTGAATAAAGCATAGGGAATATCCATAGTGACGCATGAAAACTTGTACTTTATTGGCATTATTTGGTATAGGTAGCTCTACAATGGCTCTAACTTTATGTTCATCCGTTGATATCCCACTCTTTGGCATTATGTGTCTTAGAGCTTTGCCTTGCTTGACCATGAAAGCACACTTCTCTAGATCCAAGTGGACTTGCTATTCTCCACATGTGTCAAACATATGTTTTAGTTTAGGTATATGCCTTTATGTGATGTTTGAATGAGTGCACATGTCATCAGCATAGACAGTTCTTTCTCAAGAATTCCTTAAACACATGGCACATTAGACTTTGGAATGTAGCAAGAACATTGATGAGAACAAATGGCATCACATGAAATGCAAAGATACCCCATTCGGTGGAAAAAGTCATCTTATGTTGTTCTCCAATGGCGATGGCTACTTGATTGTAGCCTCAGAACCCATCAAGAAAGCTAGATACTTTCTTGCTTGCTACATGTTCTAAGAGATGCTCAGTGATAGGGAGACGATAACTATCTCTTATAGTGGTTGCATTAAAACTTTTCAAGTTCGTGTACACATGTAGCTTTCCATTCTTTTTGGGCACTACCAAAATGGGGGATACCCATTCAGTATGCTCAATTTCATGGATAAATCATGCTTCTATCAAGCGATCAATTTCCTCTTTGATTTTGGCTACGTAATTATCATTATAGGTGTAAAGTTTTTGCTTAATAGCCTTTTCTTCCAAAGACATTGGGATTCTATGAGAAAGATATCCCAATCCTTTCAAATCCTTAGAACTCCAAGTGAATACATCTGAATATTCCATCAACAATGCTATCAACTCAGGTTCTTCTTCTCCACTTAAATCCTACCCTTTTGATGTACACCTATCTTCACCATCTTCTATGGCTCTCCTTGAAATCTCTATGTCTGTAACATATGCCTCAAGAACACATTCCTCACCGGCCATTCTGTTCCTTTTTTGAGTTGGGTTCCCTGAAGCCCTTCATGTCTACCTTCTCTTCTCTCTAATCCCCTCTTTCTTCATGTGTTTCCCGATTATAGGTGTGTTGAGATATCAAGCTCAACATGTGATGATCCAGGATGACACGTACCAGTTTTTCGTTCCTCTGACATGTATAGTGGTCACGCCGGTATATGTCAGGGATACTTCATTGAGCTTTATTAGATTTATCTACCGAGAGTGATGGCACATTTGTTTCTTGCCAGCTCACTCATTCGCGGACATTAGGTTTTTCCTTATGTACCAGTCTTTATATATTGCACTGGTTGTATTCTTGTTTTTAGGTCATTCTTGTACATTCCTTTTATGTAATAGAAGAAGAAGAAGAAGATCATTCTTCCTTGCCTCAATCTGTGTGTGTGCTTCTCCTTGAGAGTGAGAGTATGTGTGTGAGCTCTCTTCCTTATCTCCTTCCTCGTGACATGGTATTAGAGCCAGCGTGGCTGTAGAGAGCTCGTGGAGAAGGCGACGGTGAAGACTACGTGGCAAGGCGTGGAGAAAACACGATTTCTCAAACGACCTCCGTTTGCTACGAAAATCACCGTGAAGGTAGAAGACCTCAAAATATTTTCAAGAGTTAGCCCTTTAGTGTCACTTGTTTTTGTCAGATCGAAGTTTTGGAGCCATCTCGACCTCCGTTTCGAGCCCGCAAGGTGGGGCCCACAAAAAAACCAGGTCAGTTTCAGAAACTGTAACTTGCGTTGTGTTCGGAAACACTCATATATTCCATATTCAGAATTTCAAGCGATTCCGTGTACTGTTGATACACGAAAACTGTGTTTTTCTGAGATCAAACTGTCACGCCATAGTGCGATAGTGTTCAAGCAGAAGTGTTGCTTGTAGTGTGTTGCGGTGTTGTGAATTGTTGCAGAAATGGCAAACGCAGATGGAATGAGTCAACTTATGAGCGATAAGCTGGACAAGAACAACTTCCATGCTTGGAGATTCAGAATGACAAATTTTCTGATGGGAAAAGGCTACTGTAAGTACATCGAAGGAGAGAATGAAAATGCTCCGCAGTTACCAGAAAGGAATCGGACTATAGAATAGTTAAGAGCATATGAGGAATGAAATCAAGGAGCATGAAAGGTAATGTATTGGCTATCTGTTAGCATACAGGATAGCATGATTGGACACATACAGGATGCCAAGACTCCAAAAGAGGCTTGGAACAGTTTGGTCACTTTGTACGAGACCAATACAAAGGCACGGAAATTGCAACTCAAGAACGAGCTGCAAACATTGGAGAAAAAGAGCATGTCAGTAAGTGACTACACTCTAAAAATCAAAAGCATATGTGAGTCACTTGCATCTATTGGCATGAATGTAGATGATGATGATAAGGTGGAAGTGTGCCTTCGTGGTTTAGGAGCTGCATATAAGCAGTTCAGAACTTCTATACAGACCAGGGAAAATATTCCGAATTTGGCTAATTTGGTCTCTATGCTGATCATTGAAGAAAAGAATCTTGGTGAGGATTCAAACTCCCAAGGAAAGCCCAGTTCTGAGCAGGTATTCTACTCTGGTAGAGGAAGAGGCAGAGGCAGAGGTTTTGGAAGTGGAAGAGGAAACAGTAACCAAGACCAAGGTCAACAACAGAATCATGCAGGAGGAAGAGGATAGTTTCGAGGCAGGGGGAGCCAAAGAGATCGGAGAAATTTCCAAAGAAATGATTTAGGTAATGATAGTAAAGGATGCTGGAATTGTGGTAAACCTGGACACTCTGAACGTGATTGCAGGTTAAAGAATCAAAATAACAGAACGCAGTAAAACAACTATGCATCCACAAGTGCAGATGATTTTGAGAAGCTGTTTATGATTCAACATCACATGATGAATACGATGTCTGCTGGTGTTTCAAAATTGAATGATAATATCTGGTATGTTGATTCAGGTGCTTCAAATCACATGACCAGTCATGTAGAATGGTTTAGTAGTTTGCAGGAAATGCCACTTCCTGGATATGTTGAAACGGGTGATGACACATCGCATCCTATTGAGCATACAGGAAACATAGCATTGTCTATGGAGGACGGAAAGGTAAAACATCTCGCTGATGTGTTGCATGTTCCAAATATAATGAAGAATCTGGTTTCTGTTGGTTACTCACTTCCAGAATTTTAAAGTTATGGTGGAAAAGCAGACAGGGAAGTACATTCAAACATTAAGATCTTATGGAGGAGGTGAATACATGTCAAATGAGTTCAGCAGTTTTCTAAAAAATCATGGAATTCGGCGTCAGTTTTCATGCAGGTACACACCACAACAGAATGGTGTTGCTGAACGCAAAAATAGACATATTGTAGAAATAGCAAGAGCCTTGATGGCTGAGAAGAATATGCCTCATTGTTATTGGGCAGAAGCTGTGCATACTGCTGTATACATCATGAACAGAACTCCGACTGTTGTTGTACATCAAGTTACACCTAAAGAGAAGTTTACAGGTAAAAACCCAAACTTATCACATCTGAAAGTTTTTGGCTGTATTGCATATGTACATGTTCCAGATGAGTTGAGGATGAAGCTTGATCCAAAAGCAGAAAAATGTGTCTTCATTGGATATTCCCTTGAGCAAAAGGGGTACAAATGTTATAACCCACTCACACGACAGGTGAAGGTGAGCAAAGATGTGGTATTTGATGAAATGTCAAGCTTCTATGTAGATGCTAAAGAAGGACTGAATCTTGAACCAAATGACAAAGAAAATGCTAAAAAATCTAGTGCAGAATCTCAAGTTTTGAGTGGACCGGATGCATCACCAAGCAATAGTTCCAACTCAAATCCATGGAGTGGAAGATTGCGTGGAAACTTCAGTCTAGCAAATTCATCAAATACATCCAAGAAAGGTAAAGAAAAGCTTTCTGCTGGTAGTAAAACAGGTGCAGGTTTTGAAGATGTTGATGGAGATTCAAGCGGTTCAGAAAAGAGTCTTGATGAGGAACTTGGATTGCCCTCTGTGAAGACTCCAGGAGTAAGAAGGGCACATGCAGATGATACAAGAAGAAGTGACCCAGGACCAAGAAGATCTGGGAGGATGCGTAATTCAGTGCAACGATTGACATATGATAGTTACATGGCTCGCCATTGTCCCTACATGACAAAGGTAATACAAGATGCAGAACCTTCTTGTTTTGAAGATGCAATTGGTAATGCAAATTGGGAAAAAGCTATGGATGAGGAGATGGCTGCACTTTATGGAAATGATACATGGAAGCTGGTTCCATTACCGCAAGGAAAGAAATCCATAGGCTGCAAATGGGTTTACAAGGTAAAGCATAATGCTGATGGTAGCTTAAGCAGGTATAAAGCACGATTCGTAGTTAAAGGTTATGCACAGACATATGGCATTGATTATGAGGAAACATTCAGCCTTTTAGCTGAAATGTCTATTGTCCGGACACTTGTGGCATTAGCTACAGAAAAAGGATGGACTTTGCATAAGATGGATGTGAAGAATGCTTTCCTACATGGTGAGTTACAAGAAGAAGTATATATGGACCAGCCACAAGGATATGAAGATTCAAAGCATCCAGAATATGTTTGCAGGTTGCAAAAGGCTTTGTATGGGCTGAAGCAGGCTCCGCGTGCATGGCATGCAAGGATTGTTGATTACTTAACCAACATTGGGTTTTCTATGTGTGATGCAGATCACTCACTATATGCAAGGAAGGCTGATGATGGCATCACTATTGTGGCTATTTATGTCGATGATCTGATTGTAGGTGGTGATAATGAAGAAAGCATCAAAGAGGTAAAGAAACTTCTTATGCAGGAATTTGACATGAAAGATCTTGGTGTGCTGCGGTATTTCTTGGGCATTGAGTTTATACATACAAAAATAGGTATATGGATGTCGCAAAGGCAATATGCCTTGAATATGCTGCAAAAGTATGGTATGGCTGATTGTAAGCCAATTTCTATGCCTTTAGATCAAAATTTGAAATTGGATACTACATCAGGTGAAGCATTGGAAAATGCTACTATGTACAGGAAAATTGTGGGAAGTCTTATATATCTTACAATTACAAGGCCTGATTTAAGCTACACTATTGGAATTGAAAGTCAGTTTATGCAAGTTCCCAGGAAGCCACATTTGGATGCTCTGAGGCGCACTCTATGTTATGTGAGTGCTACTTTGGATTATGCATTGTTTTACGAAGCTGGTGTAGATTTGCAGGTTCATGCATACACCGATGCAGATCGGGCTGGTAGTACTCCAGATAGAAGATCTACTAGTGGCTTTCTTTTCTCACTTGGAGGTGCAGCTATTACATGGAGCAGTAAGAAGCAACCCACTGTTGCTTTGTCGAGTACTGAGGCTGAGTATAGAGATGCTGCAATGGCAGCATGTGAGGCATCATGGCTGGAGATGTTACTTGCAGATTTAGGTGTGGAAGTGCAAAAGCCTATCACTATCTATTGTGATAATCTTAGCAGCATACAGTTAGCACGGAACCCTATTTTCCATGCTAGAACAAAGCATATCGAGGTACATTATCACTTCATCAGAGAGAAGGTATTAGCAGGTGATATTGATCTTGTTTATGTGAGAACAGATGAGCAGGTTGCTGATATTTTCACCAAAGCACTTGGAGCTGAGAAGTTGAAGAAGTTTCGGAAGATGCTTGGATTACAGGATATGGCATTGAGCTTGAGGGGGAGTGTTGAGATATCAAGCTCAACATGTGATGCTCCAGGATGACACGTACCAGTTTTTCATTTCTCTGACATGTATAGTGGTCACGCTGGTATATGTCAGGGATACTTCATTGAGCTTTACTAGATTTATCTACCGAGAGTGATAGCACATTTGTTTCTTGCCAGCTCACTCATTCGCGGACATTAGGTTTTTCCTTATGTACTGGTCTTTATATATTGCACTGGTTGTATTCTTGTTTTTAGGTCATTCTTGTACATTCCTTTTATGTAATAGAAGAAGAAGAAGAAGATCATTCTTCCTTGCCTCAATCTGTGTGTGTGCTTCTCCTTGAGAGTGAGAGTGTGTGTGTGAGATCTCTTCCTTATCTCCTTCCTTGTGACAAGGTGGAGTGCTCAGCCCAACTCTATTTCCCCTCGTTCTGCTCAGGTCACACACCTCCCACCATCTCCCTCGAGTTTCCTCTTATCTTTAGCAAAACTCTCAACACCTGTGAATATACACCAAGAAGAAGATCGTGCCTATCTCCCCCTATGATGTGTGTCTCCCCTTTGTGCTCTGTCTCCCCCTTCTCCTCCTTTCTATGATGTGCACTGACACAGAAGCAAAGATGAAGCACGCCTCCTTTCACTCGGTGACCTGCACATCCAGAAAACCCCTGAAATCAACATGAAACTCTACTCCCCTTCCCTTCCGTTCTCTCTAGAATGCCTCAATGCATGATCCCCCCTCTTAGCAGATATATGTGTGGGTATAAGCCCAACACGCAAGCCACCCCCGCCCCGCATGGCTCCTTTCCACCCTTGATGCTGTGAGAAAAGACCCCTCCTCCCCTGACACCTATGCTCCCCTCTTGTTGTCGTCTGGAAGTGAGAGAGAGACCCCAAAATTGTCCAAAAATTACCCTTAGTAACTGCCAGCTGAAGGGATCAGACCCCCCTGCCTTTTCACTCTCCTCCTGAGTTCCCCTAAGCATGCCCATTGATGGGGCATAATTCCTCCCTGCCATCTCTTGACTGAAGGTAGCAATGACCACCGCCCTGTACCAAGTCAAAGCCATAAACCCCTGTATTCTTAGAGCCCTCTAAAAGTAAACAGCTGACTGTAATTAACCTCAAGATGGTTCTAAAACTTTAGGGTCACAAATGTAGAAAAAGTCCAAAGTGGCCCTAGATGTAATTGGTAATAGAGGCTGCTTAAAGAATGCTTGATTATACCCACAAAGGTGTACTTTAAATAGTATACTTACACAAGCACTTCTACAATGTCACCTTCTTCACTACCTCATTACAGAAAACTTTGATGCTTCCCAAGTGGTTGTGACTTCAAAGTTGAATGTAGCTCCTACTGCCATTGGCCACGTAATCTTCCCATAATAGTTAAGAGCACATGCCTTATATGGGGGACCTTGTTAGCTGATTGCATCCCCATGTTTGGCATATCTTGAAATTAGGGCCATCCATGGCACAACATCTTGAGTTTGGAGGCATGTCCAAGTCTTCGTGCTTTACTTAGCAAGCCACACTTGACACACATATCTATTGTTGCATGTCTAGCAGCCAGATTCGTCCCCAATATCCCACCTATCCCTTCCAAAAACTTGCAATCAACCACCTATCCTACACTAGGAAGACATGTTAGTGCAACAAAATACAATAATTATAGTCAATAGACATTTGTAGGTGTCTGCATTGGCTTGGAATCTGTTATCTCAAACCTTTTCAATAATTTCTCAATGTATTTATGTTGTGTCATGTAGATACACTTATCTCTATACTTGAACTCAATCTTGGGACTTATGATAATCACATCACTATGTAGTGCATCTTGAACACTAGCTCGTTCATTCTCAAATAAAGTAAGAGCTAAAACATTATGAATCTCAAAATGTTCTACATAATTTAACTGGTCTTTTTGTTGTCTCTCAGTTTGACTTCTGGTTCTTCCAGTGTATATCTTCATACCACTATCCATCCATGTTTGATATAACAAATTAACGTATTCTTGAAAAGTGGTGGTATATCTTCTGATTCTTCAGTATCTCTTTCTTCTAGAACCTTCTCCAACTTCATAAGTTGGAACTTTAAGAGGTATTGATGATGGACTAGGTATTGATATAGGTAATGAAATTATCTCTTCACCTATATCTCTTATGATGTGAGAAGGTTCATAAACCCCCTTGTATGGCTGAATGTAAGCATCTACATTCCCTCTAAAAAATGCATATTCATTTTCCTTTATGAAATCTCGAATCTCTTCCTTCTTATCATAAATCTGATTTTCTGTAATATATGTGTTGCATGAGAGTAGGATATCACCTCTATCTAGAACATAGAATCTGTATCCTTTGGTTTCAATTGCATAACCAATAAAGATCTCTTTAATGGCTTTTACATCAAGCTTCCCACAATCCTTCTTCTCAATGTGAACATAAGATGGCGAACCAAAAACTTTTAAGTAACTCACATTGGGCTTCTTCCCATGATAAGCTTCATAAGGTGTGATGATCTTTAAAGCTTTTATAGAGGATCTATTCAGAATGTGATTAGTTGTATGTATTGCATCAAACCAAAACTATGGAGAAAGCCTTCTGGATGATATCATACTATGCATCATCGCAACAAGTATCCTATTCTTTCTCTTTGCAACACCACTCTATTCTAGTGTGTAAGCAATAGTGAGTTGATGAGAGATACCTTTGTCTTCAAGAAAAGACTTAAAGTCTTTTGACACATACTCTCCTCCTCTATCACTTCTCAAAATCTAGGTCTTTGACTCACTTTCATTTTCAACTATAGCTAAGAACTTCTCGAAAGGAGGAAAAACCTCTGACTTCATTTTAAGACTATAAATCCATGAATATCTTGAGAAATCATCAACAAACATAACAAAATACCTGAAACCTTAAATAGAATCTATTCTCATTAGACCATTCACATCTTAATGTATGATCTGCAACTTCTGTGGCCATGATAAATCCATGCTTCTTGAAAGGTAGTTTGTGAAGCTTTCCTTCAAGACATCCTTCACATGACTCTAGATCATCTGTTAAAGGAAAAGTAGGCAAACTCTCCACCATACCTTGATCTTTGATATGCTTGAGAGTTGTGTAACTGATATGAACAAATCTAGCATGCCATAACTTCAAGTTCTGCTTTGGTTTAGTAGACCTAGCAACATTGGCATGACTAATTTTGGATAACACAAACATGCCACTTCTATTTTCACCTTGAAGTAGAAAATTCTCTTCATTAAGTGAGAGGATCTAACATGAATCCTTCTTAAAAACTACTTTATAACCATCTGACAAGCAAGTCGAGATAGAGAGAAAATTCTTTTTTATTTCTGGAACATAAAGAACATTGGAAATTGTGAAATTTCCACTTGCTCAAGAATTAAGGTTCACTTCTCCAACACCAACAACATCCAAATCATGACCATCTACAATGGTCACTCTTCTACTTGAAGAGTTTGAAATGGAAGAAAATACCTTTCTGCAACCTATCGTATGCTTAGTAGCTTCAGAATAAAAACACCAAGGATTATTTGAGATTGCATTTAAACCTGCTTGATCAAAAGCTACCTCTTCAATAGTAGCACATCCATATGAATCCACCTTTGAAGATCTAGGTTTTAGATCATCTTCAACACTATTACTTGATGATTTCTTCTCATTGAAAATCTTTGCTTTGCATGTTTCTTTGAAATGATCTCATTTCTTACAGTAATGGCATACTCCTTTCTTTGAATCAGATGTAGTCAAAGACTTTTCTTTGGGTGTAGTCGAAGCATTAGGGGTAGAACTAGAAAACTTAGGATTAGAAGACTTACTTTCAATATTGGATTGTTGACTCTTCTTCTCCTTCTTTGCCTCCATCTTCTTCTTTCCCTTTGACGATGATAACATGGCTTCATCATTCTCTTCCATACCCTTTTGTTGATCTTCATCTTGAAGTAATAGGAACTGTAGCTCTTCAAATGAAACTTCTCTATCTCTTATAGAGAGAGACAAAGCAGTAACAAAAGTAGGATATATAGATGGAAGTGAGTTTAAAAGTGTGTTTACCATCTCTTCATCTAAAATGTTGACTCCAACATTGAGTGACTGATCTCGTAAATCTTTGAGCTTCAAAATATATGTATGAAATGATTCACCAACTTTCATCCTTGTGTTGGCTAGTTGTCTTCTTAGATGAGCTTTCCTAGCAGGGTTTCTACTTTATCAAAGATTGTCTAACTCCAACCAAGCCTGACAAGAGGTTCTGCAAGACCTGATTTGGGGTATAATATGCCTCTTAACTCCCATAGAAATATATAAAAGTGCTAAAACATCCCTTAAATCCCATCTGGATTGTTGTTCTATAGGAAGTAATCTGGTAGTTGTACAGACTCCTGATGAGGAAAGAGTTTCTTCTTCTTCAGTAACCTCTTGTTGAGCATAAATAGGAATAGCAGGTCTTCTAAAACATGAAGGAACATCTTCTCCTACTCGTCTTGGCGTTGGATAAGTGCCATTGACAATATTCCATAAGTCCTTTGATACTAACAGATTCATCATCATAAAATTCCACATTGGATTATAAGACATTCCCTCAAGCTTGTCTTCATTCTGAATTCTATAGTCACTCATCTTGTTAAGGGTGTATGTCAACTAGGCTCTGATACCAAATGTTGGTATTCTAAGGTCTGAATACCATATGTTGGAAGTGGTAGTGGGCCACAATAACAATATATCATAGGTTTACATGATCTTCCAACAGATGAACCTTAACATACACACCTTAATATTCTAAAAGTCGATGACTGAGAGATAGAGAGAGAATAGAAAAGATTTCAAGTGTAACGGTAAGCTATGAGGGTCATTCTACATTAACTTATATATGAAGTCAAATTACAATGTGTGAATATGATACAAACTGACAATATCTGTATCTAGGCAGAAATAGGAACTAGATACAAGAGATTGTGTGCCTAAGAGGTATGAAGTGTGTGTGTGTGTGTGAATATGGAGAATAAGAATAGTTTATAACAGTTGTACAACAAACCCAAATTCAGATCAACCTAAATCAGAAACGAGTGACCTAGCAAGTAAGGACGGAAATAGACTTGCTACTCACAGTAAGTCAACAATAAATGTTGATGGTAAGCTGGCCTTAGAGTTATGTGAAAAGCAAAAGTGAAATCATATAGGAAAACATAAGATTGTAAATATCTCAAAAAGCGGAAGAGTTTTTTCACTGTCGATTATGCTTTTCTATCCATTAAAAAATATTTCACTTGCGCCTCAGAAGATTCAAATTGGCACCTTCACATTTATTGTTGATTGGTACTATGAGTAGAAAGCCTATTTCCGTTCTTACTTGCTAGGTCACTCGTTTCTGATTTAGGTTGATCAGAATTTGGGTTTGTTGCACAATAGTTATAAACTATTCTTATTCTTCATATTCACACACACACACACTCTCTTCATACCTCTTAGGCACACAACCTCTTGTATCTAGTTCTTATTTTTGCCTAGATACACATATTGTCAGTTTGTATCATATTCACACATTGTAATTTGACATTCATATATAAGTTAGTGTAGTTGACCCTCATAGCTTACCCTTACACTTGAAATCTTTCCTATTGTCTCTCTTTCTCTCACTCATCAACTTTTTGAGTATTAAGGTGTATAGGTTAAGGTTCAGCTATTCGAAGATCATGTAAACCTGTGATATATTGTTATTGTGGCCCACTACGACTTCCAACATATGGTATTCAGACCTTAGAATACCAACACTTGTTTGCTACACATGGTGCACCGCAATCCATGTTTTATGCCCTCTCCATGAAGTTCCTATAGTTCTTATCGTAGTTATGCTAACTCCTCTGCTTGGGCATCTTCTTCTTTTTGTAACTTTAAAGCTTTAATTTTGTTCCTCAATTCAGTTACTCCATTTTCTTCTTCTTTCTAGGGCTTATTCCTCCTTACCCTCAAGTTCTCTCCTCAACTATGTCATGAGGTTTTTTCCCTAGATTTTATATATGCCCATAACCTTATCGAGTGACTTACCTTTGTACATTCACTTGGTAATACATTCTATATTATGTTGGTCTCCAAGATTCTTCTTCTTCATTGTGTCATTCCTGTGCTTTTGTACACCTCAAAATCCAACAATTAGTATCAAAGCAAGTATTCACTTTATATGGAATCATGGACACCCCTTTGGTTAGTCATAGAATCACACAAAAATTGAAGTTCAACTTCATTGTATGGCATTGAAATTTTGATCTAAGCTTGTTTTGGCCTTTGAATGCACTATCGTAGTGATTGTACTCTACAATTTTATCCTTTTGTTCCAAAAATATATATAGGTTTTGGTTCAGTTATACAAGCACCTTGAAGTCTTTTGCATGTTTAGTAGAGCTCAAGAGGATGTTTCTATTCAACTTTTTAAGATACAATCAATTTTTCTGCATCAAAGTATTCAGTCACTAACCAGAGCTAAAAGCATTGATGTATTTTGTATGTTGACTTTTGATGATAAGTTGGATGGTACTAATTACCCATTGTAGGCATACATGATGCATCATGTATAAGTAGAAAAAGGATTGTGGAATATTGTGCAAGGTGTCGAAATCATCTTATTACACCTACAAATACAATTATTGAAGGTGATGTAGATGATATTGAAGATGTTGATCTTCAAATTTCTATTCATGCTACGGTTCCTTCTCCACCTATTGTAGAGAAACTTTGTTGAAATGGTAGAGATGCTCATGTACATGTATTGAAAGCTTTGTTGGTCAAATGTGTCATAATCCCCCATGTTTGCTCTTGTAAAACATCAAACAATGCTTGGGATACACTTAACACTTTATACCAGGTAAGAAATTAGGCTCGTGTTGGTTACCTTTGAGAACAGTTGGAGAGTGAGCATATAAATAAAGGAGATTCTATGGATAATTTCTTGACAAAGATCAAAGATTTGAAGGAGCAATCAATTTTTTTAATAAAGTCTTGCTAGATAGTTAACTTATGTGGAGTGTTCTTAACGGTCTTCTTGATTCATATCAAATGGCTAGAATAACTCTCTCTATTCATGATGAACAGAGCTGAAGTAAGAGATAAATAATTTACCTAAGTACAAAGTACCACCGTAGATGAGTGTATCATGTATGTGGTAACATGCAAGAAATACCTCTTGCCAACATTAGAGTACAAAGTACCCATGTATATAGAGAAGGTTCACATCAAAGCTACTCGAGGAACACATAAGTGTAATACTGAGAAGCATACTGCTGAATTTAAGGTTTTTTTGCGTGCCTCTTTTAAGGTTTTTTGTGTGCCTCTTTTAAGATGTTATATTTGGGGCATTTGCATGATTATTTGGGCATTCAAATTATGCGATTTGAATGGGCAATAGGTTTGTGTAAAATAAAGTATATTAGTAAATTATTAGATCATTTTGCCTTGAAATTGCAAACCTATTGCCACTCCTATGGAAACAAGTTGACGGTTGAGTCTTCATGATGTTGGAGATGCATTTGATGTTGTTCTCTATCAACAGGATGTTGGATGCTTAATTTACTTCTGCATAACTCAGCCTAATATTCATTTTGTTGTCTCTCATATGAGTAGGTTTATGCATTAACGAGGTGTCAAGCATTGGTAGGTGGTTAAGCACATCTTTCACTATTTGAGTGGAACTTGACTACTTGGATTGCTTTATCCCAAGCAGGGATCATTTGCGCTAGATTTACATGCTCTTCTTGACTTAGACTAGGCTGGTTACTATGACACTCATGTGGCCACCAATGGTTTTCGCTTCATGCTTGGTAGCTCATGCATATCTTGGTTGAGCAAGAACTAGCCTACTATGGCTACTTCTAGTTGTGAGGCTGAGTATAGAGAAAAATTCACACAGACTCTTGAGTATGTATGACAAAGATGATTTTTTTTATATTTGGGTGTTGGTCATTCTTCTCCCACCACCATCTTCACTGATAATTAGAGTTAAGTAACAATTATTGAAAGTGAAAAAAAGGGAAAGAAAAAGTTTGATGATACTAATTGATCATATAATCATCATCATCTTGTCAAACGAAAGGAATCCCATAGATTTTGAAATACGTTATAGTTGAGAACATTATCTAAGAAATTTGAATGTTAAATATTACAAACTAGATAATTGCACCCAAAATTAAATTCCACCATATTTATTTCTAAAATATATACATGATGATATAAAGTAATTCATTCATCAAATATTTGCAATGATGAAAATAAGGCTTCATCTACAATAATATGAAATATCTCAAATAGCATTTGAAACCATTTTATCAACTAAAATTTGGTCTCCTGATGTTGAAGAGGTGGTGGTAATGATGATAATATGACTTGATAATCCTCATGGATTCCAAAATAAATTAGGTAATGATGATAATATGACTTGATAATCCTCATGGATTCCAAAATAAATTATGTATGACTGTTTAAATTCTAAAATAAATTATGTTTGCCTATTTAAATTCCACAATAAATTATGTTTCCTATTTAAATTCTATAATAATTTATATATACCTACTTAAACTTAAATTATGTATGCCTATTTAAATTCATAAATTATGTATGCCTATTTAAATTCCACTTTAAATTATGTATGCCTATTTATTCCAAAATAAACTATGTACGCCTATTTCAATTCGAAAATAAATTATATATGCCTATTTAAATTCAATTTCATCTATTGTATCTCTCTTCTTAATCGTTCTATATCTGATTATGTTTATAATTAGAGTTATGGACCTTAAGTTTATCCAAGTTTCAACATACATGTATATGGTTATGGACATAGTTGTGCAAGGTATTGTTATGTAAGTTATGACTATGCATTCCAATTATAAAGGTATATGTACTAATGATTGTGACTAAGCTAGCTACGCAGAGTTTGAACATGTTTATGGTTAAAATAAAGTTCAGCTAAGCTATTGTTACACAAATGATCATATGATATGATTTTGAATATGGTTATATAGTTTATGTTTACGGTTATGATTCTGTACGTAATGATGATATTTCTAGTAATCATTATACTTATGATTATAGTTCCTCAAGTAGGTAAAAACATTTATTTCCAAAAGATTTGATTATTCTGCTATATTTTTATGTTTGTAGTTATTTAGGATCACATAGATGAATTGTTGCCATCTCCTAGTGCTGATGAGATTGAGAAAACAAAATTGGGTGGGGTATTAAAAGAGAATGTACCTCCTATGTACAAACGATTTGAGGGATACCCATCAAGGTCTAGAGGACGATGGAGACTTTGAAGAAGGGATAAAGCTTGAATCTAAAAGAATTCTAGATAAGGAAAACAAAAAGACGGAGCAAAAAAAATAAGAATCATAAAATAAAAAATAATAATGAAGATGATTAATCTTAAAATATTTTCCTTCGTCCTCTGAATATATTTTTTTGCTAAATTTTGTTTGGTTTGAGTGTCTACAAGATATTCCAGAGGAAAATGCTTAGAGTTCTGCCCTCTAGAATAAAATCAGATAAGCAATTTGGTGACTTAAGCCCCATATACAGTGTCGACGACAGAAAGACGATGGACAATTTACAAGGCAAAAAAATTGTATGATAGAATGGCATAGATCTATCAAGCTATATACATGAAGTAGACATTACAAAGGGATGACTGTCCTAGTCGATTCACGTACAAAATCCTGGACAGTTGATAACCTGAGAGGTGTTGCAGTGTCGACGACAGAAAGACGATGGACGATTTACAAGGCAAAATAGTTGTATGATAGAATGGCATAGATCTGTCAAGCTATATACATGAAGTAGACACTACAAAGGGATGGCTTTCCTTGTCCATTCATGTACATCATCCTCGATGGTTGATAACCTGAGAGGTGCTGCAGTATCGACGATAGAAAGAAGATGGACAATTTACAAGGCAAAATAGTTGTATGATAGAATGGCATAGATCTGTCAAGCTATATACATGAACTAGACATTACAAAGGGATGGGTTTCCTAGTCCATTCGCGTACAACATCCTCGACGGTTGATAACCTGAGAGGTGCTGCACTGTCGACGACAGAAAGACAAAGGGATGACTTTCCTAGTCCATTCACGTACAACATCGTCGACGGTTCATAACCTAAAAGGTGTTGCAATGTCGACGACAGAAAGACAATGGACAATGTACAAGGCAAAATAGTTGTATGATAGAATGGCATAGATCTGTCAAGCTATAAACATGAAATAGACATTACAAAGGGATGGCTTTTATTTCCTAGTCCATTCGCATACAACATCCTCAACGTTTTCCTAGTGTCAACGACAGAAAGACAATGGACAATTTACAAGGCATAAGTTTAAACTAGCCATCATAAAATAACAATGTTATACATTATTCGCAAAGGGCCGGCTTTCCTTGCTTGCTATCAGATGAATGAATAATCGAATACAGAAAGAATACTGAGAACACTCAGAATACACAAAGAATTCTCAGAACGTTATGGTACAGACTTGTGAGCTCCACTTCAACAGCACTGAATATCATTCCTGCAACACACTTGAAACTTGAGATGCATGAAAGAGCATAACAGGCAGAAATTCAAATAATTTTCTTAAGTCGTACCTTCGGGACAAATTTCAGGCCAACGACTACTTCGCCTGCCTCTTTCCCAGAACTGCCGATCACCTTGTACTTGGACAGAGGGACGGAACCTTGTTTGAAAACGGCTTCCAATGGAATCCTGTTTATGCATGCTTGAAGTGAATGAATAAATGATAACAGTAAGAATTTTCTGTACCGAAGCACTCCATAACCTAACATTACGTTAGACTGAACAAAATCACAAATGCAGTGGAAAGTACATCCTCATTAATAAGTAAACATAATGAACTTATTAAACTGTCTCATGTATGAGGCCAAATCAGACTAACAGGATCCTTCGACCCGGTCCAGAAGGTCTATTATCAATAAGAAAATCATAACATGGAGAACCAATGAAGAGGCCCAACACAGAAGGAATAAGACATGCTTACTTATGCGTACACATAATTGAATATGAAGCATTAAAACATCTCAGCTAGGTGAAGCTAAATCAGACATCCGGATCCAGCTAATTAGCACGGTATAATAAGTCCAGCTAATTAGGTAACATATCTAAATACTTTGCAGGCTTCATATGAAGCTAAAAACTCGAGTACTTTGCAAAATACTTACACAGCATCCCCAAGCGGATCATCAGGCGTAAATGTATCTCGATCCATGAGTGTGATTGTGGCCTCAGTAATTTCACTACTTACAGCGAACGCAAAAAGTTGATCCCAAACCGGATCGTTTCCAGCATCTGAATCCATCGGTCATTTTACACAAATCATCAAAACACAGATGTATTGAGCTTCAGCTAAATGCACGTATAATTAAGATAGGATACTGCAACTTACTTTCCATAACCTTACTCTTCAGAGTCTGTTCGTTACATTTTATGATTGCATATGGATCAGACTTGTCTGTTGCACAATGAGATACCAAGAATCTTTTAGCATGAGGATTTCAAAGTAGACTTCTAAATATGAACTCAAATTTCCGACCCATCTGAAATTTAATCGTTACTGAGCTACATTATATGTGGAACCAGAATTTTAATGTCAATGACAATGCCAAGATAATCCCGTGGGACCAAAATCTTATGCGATTTCACTGAATGGTTTAGCAGCTCTCACCAAAGACATCTGCAGAGATTAAGCCGTGCGCCTCCATTAAATGCAATTCCAGTGTCCCATGATAAACCTGTTGATAAATCCATTCTGTTCGGCGAATCCAGAAATAAAGTGGAGTAAATGCTTCTTGTACTTTAAGGAATACCTTCGGAAGAAACTTCAAACTCAGCTCCACTTTTCCATGTACTTTTCCATCTGGAAGTAAAACTTCATAATTTGAAGGCGGAATCTCAAGCTGGACAAATACATCAGCAAGAGGAATTCTGCAATTACAAAACAGAAAAGATTTCGTTGTGGTCTACAAACAACTGAATATGGTTCAGAAAACATTCATGCACTCCTCATTTTCACACTCGATCTTCGGAATGCCTGCACAATCATTTGACTGAGTACGTGAATGTGAAACACAAGTGCCCATCGCCGTTCCCACTCTCAAATTCATAAGTTTCTATGGAAAGACCCTGACACAATTGAAACAAGGCACTGCGGCATATGGTGCAGAAATCATATATACATGCACTCCCCTTACTTTTGATCCATTTATAATGCATAAGCGCAATGGATGCAATGAATAAATAAACAACTTACATGCATGTACCCATTTGTCTATTCCTTCCATCTCTCTCAAAATCATAAATTGATATCGAGAGTTCTTCAATGTCAGAGGAAACATCAAACTTAAAATCCTGCTCCCAGACTGGTTCACCTCCAGCATCTGTAATTAGCAAAGCTTCGTGAGGTATGCGTCGTGATAAGTCTACAACTTTTTTATACCTGATCAATGTACTACTCACTATGAATGACCCGTGTTTGGTGGGATACAACTCCGCAGGAAAGGATAGCAAATGGATCGGATGCGCCTGTAGAGAGAAAATAGTTATATGTTTCATTCGACTGATTATGCACATGCGTCACAGCACTTGTTTCATTTCCGGCTTCGGAGTTGATAATGCGAATTCAAGCAATGGAGAACTGCTCTAACATACGCTTATACAAATTTCTCATAGCCGCAGAATTTTCCGTATGTCTAGATTGTCAACGGCACTGGAGGTCGGACTACGAAACGATTCACAGGCTTCGAAAACTCATCACAATTGCACAATCGAAGAGCCTGCACAGATTGTTCACGACTACACGAACTTACCGAAAATTTCGACGTCCTTGAGACCATGGCCTCTGAAGATCTGGACCTCGAGGGTGCCTTCCGGCATTGTATGTCGAACCGCCACTCACCTAGCGTCCTTTTGCTCCAAAGAAGAAAGTAGAACGGCCGGGTTGAATTTCCAGACTACAGGATTATCTGAGGAAACGGAACCTGATCACAATGAAGGAAACCTGCCACAAAAGACTCCTGCCATCATATGCAATTCCATGTTGGAATCAGACTAATAAAGGCGAGCTCGGGAAGCTCGTACTTGGTTGGGAAATTATCTGTTCTGGCGGACTGCATGGAAGATTTTGTCTTTTTTTCCGGGAAGCAGTCAACGCAAACCAAGTGGCAATATCTTTTCCATTTAATTCCAATCAAGCTGGCCTAACCAACAAACCCACCACTTGAGGCGGGGGCGAGGGTTCAATTCCTTGGAGCAACATGTAAGGGACATGTAATTTGGAAAGATGTTGCATTGTGGCTGAGTGCCACCGTTTGTCTATCCTTGCAGTAGTGTTGACTGCCGTTTAACTTAGTCTTGTAAACCCCTGTTCTTGTGAGAGAAGGGGGGTCCCAGTTCGCTGGCTTAGTAGTTGGGCCTCTCACCTCTTGAGGCGGGGGCGAGGGTTCAATTCCTGGCAGCAACATGTAAGGGACATGTAATCTGGAAAGATGTTGCATTGTGTTTGAGTGCCACCGTTTGTCTATCCCTGCAGTAGTGTTGACCGCCGTTTTAACTTAGTCTTGTAAACCCTTGTTCTTGTGGGATAAGGGGGGTCCCATGGGTACTATGCCCTTCCTTGTATAGTTGCAATTTCAAAGTTAAAGTCCGGGGGAGTAGGCCTCGGCCGAACCTCCATTTAAAAGAAAAAAGAAACCCACCACTAGGGCAGTTGGTTGAGCATGTCCCATAGGGCAGTTGGTTGAGCACTGGCTTCTTGAGGCAGAGGTCCAGGGTTCAAGTCCCGGGTTGGACATGTTATGGCTTTGGCCAGTTAAACCAGTTGTAACCATGTTTCCTTCAGTTGTAACCATGTTTCCTTCAGTAATAGCCATGTCTCCTTGTCTAACCCCTGATTTATGGGATAGGGGGGGTCATGCGGATACTATGCCCATTCACTTGTACAGTTGCAATTTCAAGTTAAAGTCATGGGGAGTAGGCTTCGGCTGAACCTCCATTTTTTAAAAAAAGAAACCCACCACTAAGGTTGAACCTCGATTTAAAAAAAAAAGAAACCCACCACTATCCCAAGCTGTTTGTCCGGTTGGTTGGGCCTTTTGCCTCTTGAAGCGGGGGTAAGGGTTCAACCCACGAGAAACATGTAAAGGACATGTTTATCATGAAAAGTTGTATCTTGTGGCTGATGTGCCACCGTTTGTCCTACCACGTGGTAGTTGTGACCGCAGTTAAACCATCTATGTGAACCCTTGTTCTTGTGGGATAAGCGGGGTCCCATGCCCTTTCTTGTACAATTGCAATTTCAAAGTTAAAGCCTGGAGGAGTAGGCCTCGGCTGAACCTCCATTAAAAGAAAAAAAGAAACCCACCACTATCCCAAGTACTCATTCCCATCAAAGCATATTTTACACCTTGGAGGGGCTCCCATTTTTTTTTTCAGCTTTTACATTGCTCCAAATTCCCTTGTAAAGGATTTGTCACATAAGAGCCAATTTTGTAACCTGGATGAGGGGTTGCCACAAAGATTGAAACTTGAGATCCCACCTAAAACTCAACCAAAGTAAACATCATCTATTAAGCGTGACATGAAAGTCCACATTCTTCTTGAATCTCAGAATTTTTATTACATGTCCACATTCCTCTTGAACTTAAAAATTTTATCAAGATTGTTGTTGTTGTGCCATCTAAGACCCTCAACATGAGGAGAGTCATGCCCAATAAGGAGGTGAGTCTTCGAGCCCTCCCAAGCATGTTGCTACAGTGACAAATCAGTAGGAAGCAAGCGCTATTGGGTGAAGCAATCAGTTGTTCATCAACAGTGTGGAATGCTATAAGAGGTGAGACCCTTTGGAAGATTTGGAAAGAGAGGTGTGTTGCCAAGTTTGGTAGCCCTCCTAAAGAATGGTTAATCCAAAAATCTCTTTTCCTTTTAGGAAAAAGAATTTTCAATTGTAAGAAGTCCCCGCTTTTAGACATCATAGAGTGTTTTTCTTTGAGAGCAACAAGATTAAAAGAAAATCAGCCCCTCATGAATGGGATGAAAGGGTTATCAACCTTCTTTGTAATGTCTTCTAGCAAGTTTTAAGATACCCTTGCTTTGTGAGATTTAGGGGTCCAGGGGTGCTACACCTATTCACTTATACATTTGTTACTTATACATTTGTTCTTTCTATTAATTAAAGCTTGTGACTATTGCCAAACTTCCTTTGTAAAAAAAAGAAAAGAAGCCGACCACTATTTTAACACTTTTAAGAACTTAGAAGTGAGCCAAGCACATAGTTATGGAAGGGCAACCATGTCACAACCATACATTATGCATGACAGAGTAAAGCACAACGAGGAAGTAGAGGGTACGTGGTGTAGTGATAAGCACATTGCATTTCTGCACTAAAGGTCTACTATTCAATATTCGTAGAAAGGTTTAACATTAATCCGTGTGTAGGGTATAAATGAGATTCCTTGAGTGTGTTAATTGTTCTTTTAAATTTTCAATGTTAATTCATTGAATCGTCGCAAAAAGGAATATATAAAAAAAGAGCAAATAAAAATAAAGTTTTGAAAACAATAATCTTGTTTTAAAGATAAAAGAGTATGAAAGAGTATGAATAGAATGTAAATGGATATAAAGTAGTTGCAAAAGGAAAGAAGGACCACTCTTCATAATCGAGGCAAAGCGAGCCCTAAACCAATGTATTTACATTACAAAATGGTAGAAAATAAGTAACTCCATTATATTTATGAAATTGGTGGAAAAAAACATTTACCCAAGTCAACATCCAGATGATGGAAGACATGTAGACTCAAAAGAGGCTGGTAGATGTTCTAGCAAGTTTCAAAGCTCAAAACATGCAACACTTATGTGAGGCATGTCAATTAGGTCAGCAAGGATTCATAATCCGACATCCTTTGGACCTCATACATATAGATGTTTGGGACCTACAAGGGTAGCATCAATTGGATGTAACAAATATTTTGAGATAATTTATTGATGATACCAAAACTGTATGGATCATTGTATGAGGCAAAAATCAGATGTGTTATTTTGGTTGAAGAAGTTCAAGGCCCCAATTGAGAAAGAAAAAGATAATCAAATCGAAGATCTTAGGTGTGATGGAGGGGGAGAGTACTTCTCTCAAGATTTCCTTTGATACCTAAGTGATCAAGGTATTAAGAGACAACTTAATTGCATATCCTATTGAGCACCAACCTTGGAGGACCTCAACAATCAAGCATCAGAACCAATACAAGTATTTACTCGTCACGAAGTAGAGTCTTAAGTAGATTCCAACTTCGCGTTTAGTGATAGAAGAATCAAAGGGAAGACTTAGAAGATGATGATGAAGTGATCATAGAGCTTGGATGGTAAAATAGAATGATGAGGAGAGCTTTAAAAGAATCGGTACCTCAAAGGTAGTGGTTGAATCTTCAATCCAAAGGTGATCGATAGCCTAAAGATTAAGGAAATAAATTGTGATAGGCTAAGGTATGTTGATATATTTTTGTAGTGATGTGTGTGAATGCACTTAAGAGTGCAAGGATAGTTTTTTTTCCTTTTTAGGAGGTTCTTTCCTCGGGCTTCTATATATGTGTATAACCCTAAGAAGCAACCTACTTTGGACATTTCCAGTTGTGAGGTTGAGTATCAGGCAGCTTTCATAGCAAGCATTGAGTGTGTGTGGCTCAGATGCATTATGGATAATTTGGGTGTTGGTCAGTCTTTTGCCACCACCATCTTCACTGACTATCAGAGCGCATTGGCAGTTGCGAGGAACCTTGTGTTCCATGCTCGCACTAAGCACATTGAGGTGCATTATCATTATGTCAGGGAGAGGTTCTCTGCTGGGCATATGTGCCATGCAAGAGAACATTGCAGACCTTTTTACGAAGGCTCTGCCTAGGGAGAAGTGTGAAGCTTTTTGCAAAGCTTTGAGCTTACTTCTTTTTGTGGATTGATTCCACATAGCTTGGCACTTCCTTATGCATGGGTGCCAGGTCCTTGTTCACCACATCACTCCCATGGGGGATTTGTTGATAGGTAGTGATGTGTGTGAACACTCTAGGACCGTTGGGGCACTTTTTTCGCTCTTTAGGAGGTTTTTTTCCCCAGCTTATATATACGCCTATTGCCCTAATGGGCTACTTATCTTTGTACATTCTAGTGGTAATACATTCAGTATTGTGTGTTGTGCTCCAAGCTTCTTCTTCTTCCTTGTGTTGTTCACGTGCTTCTGTAGACATCTAACTCCAACAATAAGTTCTTTATGGCCATGTTCTGTTTTTGGGTCCTAATTCAAAAAGTACAACCACTTTGTTGAGATAGCCCCATCTTTTTGATGGATTTTGAGGTCTATGAAAGCACGCGAATAGCACAAGGAAGAAGAAGAAGCTTGGAGCACAACGCATAGTATTGGATGTATTACCAAGAGAATATACAAAGATAAGTGACCCGTTAGGGTAATAGGCATATATAAAAGACGAGGAAAAGCACCTCTTAAAGAGGGAAAAAAGTGCCCTGGTTGTCCTAGTGTGTTTACACACATCACTATCGAAACATATAAAAAACTGCCCCTTTGGCGTGATGCTGAGGACAAGGACTTGGCACTCATGTATAAGGAAGTTCCAAGCTATGTGGAAAGATATTAATCCACAAAAGGAAGTAAGCCCAAAGCTCGATGGAAAGCTTCAAACTTCTCTTGAGCCAGAGCCTTTGTGAAAACATCAACAATGTTCTCCTATGTGGGCACATATGCCAAATTGATCTTTCCAGCAGAGAACCTCTCCCTCACATAATGATAGTGCACCTCAATGTGCTTAGTGAGATAATGGAACACAAATTTGCTTGCAGCTACCAATGTGCTCTGACTATCAATGAAGATGGTGGTGATAGAAGACTGACCAACACCCAAATCAACCATAAGGGCATCTAAGCCACACACACTCAATAGTCACTATGAAAGTTTTCTTATACCCAGCCTCACAACTAGAATTGACCACACTAGGCTACTTCTTTCTCAACCAAGATATGCATGAGCTACAAAGCATGAAGCAAAAACCACTAGTAGACACATGAGTGTTATAGCAACGAGCCTAGTGAGAGTTAGAAAAAGCACGTAAATTTGGTAGTAGTGATCCCCGCTTGGGATAAAAAAGCCCAAGTAGCGAGTTACCACTCAAGGAGAAAAAAATGTGCTTAACTGCCTACTAATGCTTAACACTTGGGCAATACATAAACCTGGTCATCTATGAAAAAGCAAACTAAATATCACACCTAGTTATGCATAAGTAAAGCAAGCATCCAATAGCCTGCTGATAGAGAACAACATCAAATGCATCTCAAGCGTCATGAAGACTCAACCATAAAAATATTTCCATAGGAGTGGCAATAGGTTTGCAGTCCTCAAGGCCAAAACATTGCAATAATGTGTCAATATATTTTGTTTGACACAAAGCTATGCCCACATCAAGTTGTATAAAGTGAATGCCCAAATAATGATGTGAATGCCCAAATAATGATGTGAATGCCCAAATAATGATGTGAATGCCCAAATAGTGATGCAAAATCCCAAATAATAATGCAAATTCCCCAAATCATCTCAAATGAGGCATGCAAATCAGCCTTAAAATTAGCAATATGCTTCTCATTAGGACCAATGAGCAGCATGTCATCAACATAGACAACAATGATCAGAAGCACATCATTTGCATGCTTAACATATAAGGTGCCTTCAGATGGACTATTCTCAAAAACATATGCAACTTAGTAGGCATGTATCTTTTTATACCAAGCACATGGTGCTTGCTTAAAACCATATAATGCCTTTTTCAACTTGCACACTTTGTTTTCATGCCCTTTTTGCACAAAACCATGGGGCTGAAAAACATACACTTCTTCATGTAAGACACCATTTTGAAATGCAATTTTAATGTCCAACTCATGTACATTCTAATCATGATGAGCTGCAAGTGCATAGATGCTATGAATAGTAGTCATTCAACATGTGGGAGCAAAGGTCTCATCAAAATCAATGCCTCTTTCCTAAGCATAAATGTTTGCAACAAGCCTAGATCTATACCTATCAATTGTTCCATCAGGATTACATTTGAGCTTGTATACCCACTTAGTGCCAATTGCCTTCTTGCCAAGAGGCAAGCCTCATGAACACTAGGTACCATTCTTCATAATAGCATCATATTCTGATTGCATAGCAACCATCAAATTTTCTAAATTTTATACTTCATCAAACAAAATAGGCGCATTCTCATCACAAAGACTAGAGGCAGCCATAACATAGCAGATGAATGAAAAAGAAGCACCATGAGATCCTGAACGAGTACGATATGACAAATGTCCATCTAATTTGCTATCTTGCAAAGTTTGCACCAGCCATTTAGGCATAGTTTTTTCCTTCTCTATATCAACCCTCTCAACAACAAGTGCATCATGTATATCTGCATAAAAAATGGAATGAACTGCATCATCAATTGAAACCTCTAAAGCCTAAGAATTTGCCTCATTTGGACAAGCACTAGATTCTCCATGTGTAAAAAGAGGCAGCAAAGTATCATACACATCTTTGGAGCTAACTCATGTCTCCATAGTTCATGAAAGTAATGGCTTAATTGCATCTTCCACAAAAACAACATCATGGATAACCAAAATGCATTTAGTGTATGGATCTTCTGTTTGTCAGTCTTCTTTGATTGTGTAGAATTAATAGATTTGTGCTTACCAGTAGATGAGCTCCATTTACATTTGCCCTTCTGATTAGCCAGGAAAGCTTGATCTGCAACATGCATAATAGAACACAAACTAGCTCCTCAAATGTTAAGGCATTTGGATTGGCTTTCATCATCAATCGAAGAGTAGAAGCAAATATATGATATGAATCTAGAAGACCATTTAGAACACTCTACACAAGTGAATCGTTTGGTAAGACTTCATCAACAAAAATCAACCACCACTTCAAATATTTGATCTTTGTCAAAAAATTGTGTATGGAATCTCCTTCATTCATGTGCTCACTCTCCAACTATTTTCAGAGTTAAGCAACGTGAGCCTCATTCCTTGCCTGATATAAAGTAGCAAATGTATCCCAAGCATCATTTGTTATTTTGCAAGATCAAACATGAGGAATAATAGCACGTTTGATAGACAAGGCTATCAATTCATGTGATGAGCATCTCTATCATCCCAACAAAGTTGTTGTGCTCTAGGTGTAACAAGAACCGCAGCATGAACAAGAACCTGAAGATCATCATCTTCAATGGCATTCGCATCACCTTCATTAAGTGTATTTCTAGGTGTAGTAGGATATTTTTCAATGCCCTACATAATATTCCACAACTCTTTTGACCAATACATGACGCATCATATATGCCCATAATGGGTAATTGGTATCATCCATCTTATACTCAACAACCAACATATGGAATATATCACTACTTTCAGCCATGTCCACTAACTAAAATACCTTGATGTAGAAAAAGGACCCTATCTCAAAAAGTTGAACATAACTATCCTGTCAAGTTCTACTAAACATGTAGTAGACTTCGAGGCACTTGTATTGGCTAACCAAAACCTCCATATAAGCCTACACAAGCAATGTGATAGTGCATTCAAAGGCCGAAACGAGCTCTGCTCGTGATTTTGACACCACATAGCAAAGTTCTTTTGAATTGCTAATCACCACGAGTATGCTCACTAGTTTTTGTGCAATTTTGAGATTGTGTCCAGAGGGATGTCAATGATGCCCTAGATGAAGCGGCCACCTGCACTGATACCAATTCTTGGAGTTTGAGGTCTATGAAAGTATGCGAATAGCACAAGGAAGAAGAAGAACCTTGGAGCACAATACACAATATTGAATGTATTACTAAAAGAATATACAAAGATAAGTGATCCATTAGGATAATAGGCATATATACAAGCCGAGGAAAAGAACCTCCTAAAGAGGGAAAATAGTGCCCCTGTGGTCCTAGTGTTTTCACACACATCACTAACAAAATATATTAACACTTTTGTCATTTGCCAAAACTTTGGCCAATCTCTTCTTCTTACCACTGTATAGATAGCTAGATTGATCTTTAAGTGTAGTAGGGCCTCTGTCCAGATCTTTCTACATTCTTTATTTCTATCTAGTCATTTGTTTCTCCATGAAGGATTGGCTTTATCAAATAATTCTCTAGTTATTTCAATATCGTCTTCATATTCCAAGTACTCATTTGGTTTTGTACCCACTCTAGCAGTTTGATAATTTCTTATGCTCTCCAAAATCTTGCAGAATGGTATTCCCAAAACATATATAGCCCAGTGATGGTGATAAGGGCTAACTCCATTTTCTAATGCAAATTTGATAATTTTATCTTCATATTGATTGTGCATTCTTTTGATATAATTCATCCTGACTTCACGATCAATAAGCAACTGCTACATGAACTCATCTGACTCTTATCCACTATCTCAATTGCTCTTTGATCTTCTGCGCATAATTCTTGCATAGGAGAAGGTATTCTAGCTGTGATTTCAGGTCTTTCCTAAGCCACATTTTCAATGAGTACATCCTTTACCTAAACCATTTCTTTGGCCTTCCAACTTTCAATTTCCTTTAGCATTTATGTTCTCTATTGCTGCCAAGTAGCTCCTTCCTTTTCAATGCTTTCATTAAGGTTACTATAGCCTCTCATTGGAGTAGCAATATGTGTGCTTGCTTCCTTTTCCATTTTGTTGTCATATTTCAATTCTTCCTTCATTTTATCCATTTCCTACTTTAATACTTGTATTTTTGCACTTTGATTCCTTGAACTTCCTGTTTCTACCTTTATGTGTGTTGATATATTTTGTTAGTGATGTGTGTGAACACACAAGGACCATTGATGCACTTTTTTCCCTCTTTAGGAGGTTTTTTCCCCCGGCTTGTATATACACCTATAACCTTAACAGGTCACTTATCTTTGAACAATCTCTTGATAATACATTTAGTATTGTGTGTTATGCTCCAAGCGTCTTCTTCTTCTTCCTTGTGTTGTCCATGTGCTTTTGCAGATGACCTCCAACAATTGGTATCAAAGTAGGTTGTTGCTTCATCTAGGGCATCCTCAACACCCCTCCAATCACATTCTCAGAATTGCATGAAAATTGGTGAGCATACTCAAGGTCATTAGGAGCTCAAAATGGCTTCACTCTGTGGTGTTGAAATTGCAATGTGAGCTCCTTTTGGCCTTTGAATGCACTATTTGTAGCACCTATGTAGGCATCTTTATCTTTGTGTGTCAAAGATATACAAAATTTTTGGTTCATCAATATCAGTGTCTTGAAGTCTGGTATAGGTTTAGTAGAACTTGATAGGGTAATTATGTTCAAATTGTTGAGATACAATCAGTTTTCTACATCAAGGTATTTTTGTCAATAGCCATGGCTAAAAGTAGTGATGTACTCCATATATTGGCTGTTGAGGATAAGTTGGATGGTACCAATTACCCATTATGGGCTTATATGATGTGTCATGTATTTCTTGCATAAGGACTATGAAATATTGTGCATGGTGTTGAAAAACTTCCTATTACTCCTCCAAATACAGTTACTAAAGCTAATGCAGATGGCATTGAAGATGGTGATATTCTTTAGGTTCCTCTTCATGTCGCGGTTCCTGTTGCACCTAGTATAAACCAAATTCATTGGGATGGTAGATATTCTTAGACACATGCATTGATAGCATTGCCTATCAAACGTGCCATTATTCCTCACATTCACTCTTGCGAAACAACAAAGGATGCTTGGGATACACTTACCACTTTATACCAGGAAAGGAATAAGGCTTGTTGTGCTTAGCTCCGAAAACAATTTTAGAGTGAGCACATGAATGGATGGTCTTCCATATTCATATACGAGTTTTGCTTCTACTCTTTGAGCGATGATGAAAGGCAATCCAAACGCCTTAACATTTGAGGAGTTACTCTATATTTTTTTGTAGGAAGATCAGTCTAGGTAGAAGAGGTCCATTATGCATGTTGCAGATCAAGCTTTCCTAGCTAGTCAAAAAGGAAAAGGTAAATAGAACTAATAAGCAAAAATCTACTATTCTACACAATCCAAAAAGATGAATGAGGTGAAAAGAAAACAAAAAAGTAGAAATGTTTTGCAAACATTGTAAAGGAAATGATCATGAAATAAAGAGTTGTCCAGAATTGGCTACAAAAGAGGCAAAGAAGAAAGAGGCTAGAATGGTTGTTGTAGAGGCCTCTACACCCAAAACAAAGTCTGCTAATCTTGTGTAGAATGAAGAATTGCCATTTACTACTCTTTGTAGTGATGACCCATGTTCTCATGAACAGTGTATGTCTATAGTAGACTTAGATGTTTGGTACTTTGATAGTGGGGCAACCAAACATATTACCTTGCGGCATAGTTTCTTCACTTCACTTGAGCCTGCCCGTTTAGGGAATACTGTCACATGTGCCAACGATTCTTATTGTCCTCTCATGGGAGTTCGTAAGATCATTTTGACTACTGATGATGGTAGTTCTTTTACATTCTTGGATGCTTTATTTGTGACAGGGATCAAGAAAAATCTATTATCAATTTCAACATCAACCAAGATCAGCTTGGTTGTGAAATTTGGTGATGACAGATGTAGAATTCATGTTCTATCAAATGGCAATGTCATAATTACTTTTGGCATTTTATGTTGTGGTTTGTATAAGCTCATAGACTATGAAAAATCTCTGAATGATTCAACATATGCAGTACATGATGCTTAGGCTATGTAAGATGCAAAGCTTTGGCATGCACACTTTGGTTATCTAAATTTTGCTAGTTTGCTACACCTGAAAAAATTTGAAATGGTATCCTCTCAGCCCAAACTTGAGGCACCTAGTAAACATGTCTATGAAGACTGTATTTTGGGTGAAATGTAGTGTTGCTCATTCCCAAAAGTTGGGATAATTTGAGCTACTCAGAAATTGCAACTATGCAGACACCCTCCTTTGGAAACTACCTTTACCTCCTGAATTTTATTGATGATTTTTCCAAGCATGCATGGGTGTATCCACTCAAAGCAAAGTCTGAAGTGTTTATGTGCTTCAAACAGTTTCTAGTTGTGGCTGATAATCTATCATCATGTAAAATGGATACCCCCCATTCTGATTGAGGGGTAGAATATATGTCATATGATTTTAATGCATTTCTGGCTGAACTTGCGATAAAACATCAGTGTATAGTGCCATATACACCTCATTAGAATGGAGTTACTAAAAGGAAGAACAAGTCACTCATGGAAACGACGAGGTGTATAGTCAAGACTCAGGCTTTACTACATAGTTTCTCGTTTGACCTTGTTATGTGTGCTACATATGTACTTAAAAGGTCTCCTACTAAAGCATTACACTCTATCAGTCCATATGAGGCTTGACATGGTTGCAATCCATCTATTGCTCACCTACGTGTTTTGGTTGTCTAGCATATGCATTAGTGCCTGAACAACAATGTAGGAAGTCGGATGATAAAGCAGTGAAATGTATTTTTGTTGGGTACAATTTTGAAAGCAAAGGCTATCGTTTGTAGCATCCACAAACTAAACCACATTTTGATTAGCCATGATGATGTTTTTGTGGAAGATGCAATTCAGCCATTACTTTCATGTACTAAGGAGATGTCATTTAGCTCCAAAGATGTGTATGACATTTTTCCACCTCTTTTCATAGGTGGACAGTCTAGTGCTAGTCCAAATGAGGCAGTTTCTCAACCTTTATGAGTTTCACGTGATGATGTAGATCATTCCATTTTTTATGCAGATTTACATGGTGCACTTGTTGATGAGAGAACTAATATAGAGGAGGCAAAGACCAGGCCTAAATGGCTGGTGTAGACTTTGCAAGATAGCAAATTAGATGCATCTCTATCATGTCATACCTGTTCAGGCTCTCATAGTGCTTCTTTTGCATCAAATTGCTATGATATGGCTACCTCTAGTCTTTGTGATGAGAATGAGCGAGTTTTGCTTGATGAAGCATAAAATTCAGAAAATTGGATGGTTGTTATGCAATCAGAATATGATGTTATTATGAAAAATGGTACCTGGTCTTTATGTGACTTGCCTCTTGGAAAGAAGGCCATTGGCACTAAGTGGGTATACAATTGAAGCGTAAGCCTGATGGAAACCGCATCACTCCCAGGGCATATTTGTTGATATATTTTGGTAGTGATGTGTGTGAACACACTAGGACCATCAAGGCACTTTTTTCCCTCTTTAGGAGGTTTTTTTTCCTTGGCTTGTATATACGCCCATAACCCTAATGGGTCACTTATCTTTCTACATTCTCTTGGTAATACATTCAATATTGTGTGTTGTGCTCCAAGCTTCTTCTTCTTCTTCCTTGTGGTATTCATGTGCTTCTGCAGACCTCAAACTTGAACAATGTCCTTCCTCCTTTAGGATTCTATTAATTTCTTCATTTTCTTTGGCCATTACCTCATAAGAAGTTTGTAGGATTCTATTCTTTGATTCCAATCTTTTGACGTCTTCTTGCATCCTCTTTATTATATCTGCTTGATTTCCATACATCTCTTTCAAAAAATTTATTATGTTTTTGCTTTGTACTACATCGTTTTCTAGCTTTATAACTTTCTTTAAATATTTCTCACTTCTTTTCTGCAGTTGTTTAATTTCTAGTGTCAGTTTGCTCTACTCTTTTCTATGTCTTTCTATCACTTTCTTTCCTTTAGTGAACTCCGACTTTGCAGCTATTCCTCACATAATGATATTTCTACTTGAAGGTTTTAAATTCTCAATATGACTCATTACAATTTGACAAGTCCCTCTAATGTCTCTAGGGATTTTGTCCATTCCCACATTTTGCTCTTGTTTTGTCAACTTTATGTGTTTCCTTTGTTTATCTTTCAACTTCTCCTTCTTCTGCTTTTGATGATTGTTCCCTCTCACATTATCATGATCTGCTTGATTCTGACCCTCCATGATTTTTCGTGTCTTGATAGTGCTACTCTTCTTCATGCTCCATTTTTGGTTCTTCTAGTTATGGACTTGAAACTTCTCTTATTTATGTATCTTGAGTTCCTTCATCATGTTGAATGACGTCCAAAACATTATGGGTTTCTTCTACTATGTTTGATAATTGCTCCTCTACCTTTTTAATTACATGTAATTCTTTCTTCTCCATTTCAACCAACTTGATTGAATATTCTGATTCTTTTCTCGCTTCTACTTTTTCTACACTCTCTTCTGTCACTGATAAAACTTCTTCTGCTTCTTTTTCTCCCTCTATGTCCTTGTCATTATTAGTATTTGTATTAACTTTTGATGTCATTACCTAAATTGCTTCTGACATCTTTACTTCTTCTTTGTGAGCTCCTAACTTATGGATCAAGGTAGATCCACTAGTAATTTCTTTTTTTAGATCTTCTTCATCTTTTGTCCTTCTTTTTTATCCCTTCAACTTCCTCTTCAATTTGTAATCTTTTCTTTTCCTCTTTACTACACACACAACAATGGTCCTCTTTTCAGGAGGTCCATGGAGCTCTATGAAATATGATAGCAAAGGTGCCTCCTTCTTGATGAACACTAGTTTAGTATCTACATTCATCATTTCCTCATGCAAATCTTCCTAATGTTCCATTTCTTGATGAGTTAAGTGAGTAGCCTTATCAAAATAATCCTCCAACATCTACTTCATATGTTGCTCTATTATCATTGTCCTGCATTAGGTAAGATTTTATTTTCTCTGTACTAGGCTATGGAGGATGTGGATTTTTATCAATTCAACTTTCTTTTGATCTATTTCTAGCTTTTCTTTTGTAGCTTCTTCTACTTCCAGCTCTATTTTCCTTGGATCCACCTTTCTCTTTTTGCTTGTGTTTGGTGCCTCAATCACTCTTTCGTTCCTTTTCCTGCTAGCCTCTTTTATAGACACCTTCTTTGCTGGACTTTTGACTCGTCTTATTGCCTCTCTTAAAATGTGAGCTTTTAGACCCAATAGAAGTTCATCCTCGATTCCAAGAATGTGATAAATGATTTTGGTTAGAAATTGGGCTCCATTCATGAATTTCTTGGACTCCCAGTGCTTAGCTGCTTCCTTCAATTGTTCATGGATATATGGAGTCATATCCACTACTCCAAAAAGTTTAGTTTTGTCTTTATTGCTCAACATTACCAATGTTACTAGTTTATGTGGAATAGTCTACCTTGGAAATCTGGGAAAACACAATAACTTAAGGAATATTCTAATTGCAAGTTCCTCATCTTCCTTCTCCTTAAAATTTGAGGATTTTGTATATCCATCACAAGTAGCTACATTCTTTTTCACAAAATTGACATCTATCTTTGTGCCCATGGGGTAGAAGTTCAATGCAACCTTCATATGTTCTGCTTTAATTGTAATATCCACCATCTCATTTTCCCAATTCTTTACTTTGCAAAAAAATTAGGCTTTTGTACTTCTCTTTAGTTCTTGTAAAGAGGAAATCACATATTCACATCTTTCAGAATCAATGAAGAACATTGGTTCTTCCAAAAGCTTGTGTAGTCCCACTGCCTTCCATCTCTTATAAGATGTTGCAGACCTTTGGAAGTTCTAAAACTCCTAGCAAAGCATTATATATTTATATTTCCCTTTCTTTACTATAAATATGTGTGTGCTCACAACCTTGAGAAAACTTGTTAATTCCTTCTCTATCTACTCCTTCTCTGGAACTTCTTCATCAAATTCCAACTCCACCAATTACTCTGTTGCTTCGCTATCAAGAACCAATGTCCCCTTGACAGTGATACTAAATCCACTTCAAATTTAGCATTGGAAGTCCTTTAGTCATTTTTTCTATAAGAACAAAAACACCAAAACTCAATACTAGTTAATAAAGGCTCCACCAAAAATCATTCATTGCATCATCACAAGAAGATAAAAAATTTTATACCACACATCATATGCTCTCATCACTCCACTATTAAAAGACTCTTTTTTCACCCATCAGTAACAGGGTCTCTGTTTTCTCCAAGTGTAGTTGGAAAGATGTTACAAAGATGTTGACACAAATAAAATAGAATAAAATAAGAAATAAAAAGTAAAAAATAAATACAATAAAATACAACTCACACACTCTTATTCCTTTCTCTGTGTTCAAAAATGAAATAAGAAAAAATTCATATATATATATATATATATATATATATATATATATTCGCCGCCGCCCTTTAGCAGAAAGAACAGAAAGCAGGTTCAATCAATCAATCTGCGGGGTGGCCTTGCACCCCCCGTTTGCAAAATGGAACGTCTAGCATCGATCGCTTTTACAAGAGACCGGCAGTTTCGCTTAGCTTTTAACAAGTTTCGCTTAGCTTCGCACCTCAGCTTGCCGCCCAATCCCGTATGTGATGGTCGGTGGCCCATAGGCCGGCCGGTCCTCGCTTTATATATATATAACAGCGCTAATCAATAGTTCAATTTAGGGGGTAAGTCTCGTAAAAGATATATATATATATATATATATATATATATATATATATATATATATATATATATATATATATATATATATATATATTGTATTTTTTCATATGAATTGTCTTTACAGTTTTTTCCATCTTTCTTTTGATTTATTTCAAGAGGATTCTGTGGACTTTCTTTCCATTCTTGCTCTTTTACTAATGTAAAAAGATCTTTCTCTTGTGCATGGGTGATTAAACATCTCATGCCTAGTGAATGCACGGACTTGTAATGTAGCCCTACATATGAAAACTTCAATCGTGCAACATTCTTTATCATGCAAAAGGAGGTTCTTAAGTAGTGCACTTAAGTGGTGTTCTAATGTTGAGGTTGTATCTTGATTTTTCGTATCTTTTAATTGTTTGTGAATTTAATTTGGTATCTACTCTAATATTTTCTTCTTCTAGTACCATTTTGATTTGTTTCTCTCAGTTTCAGATTGTCTTTCTCTTTTGCTTATTTGTGTTTCTGATGAAGGTATTTGATTTTTCCTTATCATTGTGTTTGCTTTGGTCTCCATATTTGTTTCATTTTTCTATGCTGATAGATTGGATTCTAATATTCCAATCTTACTTTTGGTCTCCATATTTGTTTCATCTTTGTCCTGATTTTACTAAGTGGTTGTACTGTTGAACTTTGTTCTCTATTTGCTTTATATTCTGTTGGAGTTAGACATTTGTGGAAGCACACAAACAACACAAGGAGGAAGAAGAAGGTTGCAACACAACACACAATACTGAATGTATTACCACTAGAATGTACAAAGATAAGTAACTCGTTAGGGCTACAGGCATATATACAAGCCAGGGGAAAAAACCTTCTAAAGAGGGAAAAAAGTGCCATGGTGGTCCTAGAGTTTGCACACACATCACTACCTAAATATATCAACAAAATCCCCCCTGGGAATGATGTGGTGAACAAGGATCTGGCACTCATGTATAAGGAACTGTTAGTGAAGATGGTGGTGGCAGAAGACTGACCAATACCCAAATCAGCCAAAAGGCATCTGAGCCACACACACTCAACAGTCGTTGTGAAAGTTGCCCTATACTAAGCCTCACAACTAGAAGTGTCCATAGTAGCCTGCTTCTTGTTCAGTTAAGATATGCATGAGCTACCAAGCATGAAGCAAAAACCACTAGTTGACACACGAGTGTCATAGAAACCAGCCCAGTCAAAGTCAAGAAAAGCATGCAAATCTGGTGGTAGTGATCCCCCCTTGGGATAAAACAACCCAAGTAGCTAGGTACCACTCAAATAGCGAAAGATGCGCTTAATCGTGTGCCAATGCTTGACACCTAGGAAATGCATAAACCTTCTCATTTGTGAGACAACAAACTGAATATCGAACCGAGTAATGCATAAGTAAATCAAGCATCCAACAACCTGGTGATAGATAACAATGTCAAATGCATCTCCAGCATTATGAAGACTCAATCGTAAACCTGTCTCCATAGGAGTGGCAATAGGTTTACAGTCTTCAAGGCCAAAATGCTACAATAATGTGTCAATATATTTTGTTTGACACAAAGCCATTCCAACATCAACATGCATAAACTGAATGCCCAAATAATGATGCAAATACCCTAGATCAGACATCTCAAATGAGGCATGTAAATAAGCCTTGAAATCAGCAATATGCTTCTCATGAGGACCAATGAGGAGCATGTCATCAACATACACCACAATGATGAGAAGCATATCATTAGCACGTTTAAGATATAAGGTGCTTTCAATTGGAATGTTCTCAAAAACATGTGCAATCAGATAAGCATGTACCTTTTCATACCAAGCATGTGGTGCTTGTTTTAAACCATATAATGCCTTCTTTAACCTTCACACTTGGTTTTCATGCCCTTTTTGCACAAAGCCATGGGGCTGAAAAACATACACTTCTTCATGCAAGTCACCATTCAAAAATGTTTTTTTAATGTCCAACTCATGTACATTCCAACCATGATGAGTTGCAAGTGCATAGATGCTACGAATAGTAGTCATTTGGCAAGTAGGAGAAAAGGTTTCATCAAAATCAATGCCTCTTTCCTGCGCATAACCCTTTGCAACAAGCCTAGCCTTATACCTATCAACTATTCGATCAGGTTTGCACTTTAGCTTGTATACCCACTTAGTGCCAATGACCTTCTTGCTAGGAGGCAAGTCACATAAAGACTAGGTACCATTTTTCATGATAACATCATATTCAGATTGCATTGTAGCCATCCATTATTCACAATTTTGTGTTTCATCAAATGAAACAGGTTTAATATCATCACAGAGACTAGAGGTAGCCATAGCATAGCAATCTGATGCAAAGGAGGCATTATGAGAGCCTCACCGAGTATGGTATGATAGATGTCCATCAAATTTGTTGTCATGCAAAGTCTGCACTAGCCATTTTGGCATAGTTTTTGCCTCCTCAATATTAGCAAGTGGAACATGTAAATCTGCATAAAAAATAGAATGATCTGCATCATCACATGAAACCTGTAAAGGCTGAGAAGTTGCCTCATTAGGACCAGCACTAGATTGTCCACCTATAAAAAGAGGCAACAAAGTATCATACATGTCTTTGGAGCTAACAGATGTCTCCTTTGTACATGAAAGTAAAGGCTGAAGAGCATCTTCCACAAAAACAACATCATGGCTAACTAAAATATGTTTAGTTTGTGGATGATACAGATGATAGCCTTTGCTTTCAGAATTGTACCCAACAAAAGTACATTTTACTACTTTATCATCCAATTTCCCACGATGTTGTTCAGGCACTAATGCATATGCTAGACAACCAAAAACATGCAGATGAGCAACAGATGGCTTGTGACCATGCCAAGCCTCATATGGAGTGATAGAATGCAGTGCTTTAGTGGAACACCTGTTAGTACATATGCTGCACACATGATAGCCTCAAGCCAGAAACTATGTGGTAAAGCCTAACTCTTGACCATACACCTTGCCATCTCCATGAGTGACTTGTTCTTCCGTTCAACAACTCCATTCTATTGAGGTGTATACGGCATTGTACATTGATGTTTTATCCCATGTTCAACCATAAATGCATTAAAGTTAGAACATATATTCCCCCCAGATCAGAATGGAGGGTTCCCATTTTACATGCTTACAGATTTCAGCCAAAACCAAAACTTTTTTGAAGCATGTAAACACTTCGGACTTTGCTTTGAGTGGATATACCCATGCATGCCTAGAAAAATCATTAATGAAAGTCACAAAGCAAAGATAGTTTCCAAAAGAAGGTGTCTGCATAGCACCACAAACATCACTATGTACAAGCTACAATTTCTGAGTAGCCCAAACTGAACCATCTTTTGGAAAGGAGGAACATTGCATTTTTCCCAAAATACAGTCTTCACAAACATGTTTCCTGGGTGCCTCAAGTTTGGGCAAAGAGAAAACCATTTCAAATTTCTGCAGGTGTAGCAAACTAGTAAAATTCAAATGATCAAAGCATGCATGCCAAAGCTTTGCATCTGACATAGCTCGAGAATCATGTACTGCACATGCCGAATCATTCATAGATCTTTCATAGTCTATGCATTTATATAGCCCACAACATAAAACACCAGAAGCAATAATTATGTCACCATTTGATAGATCATGAACTATACATATGTCGTCAACAAATTTCACAACGACCAAGCCAATCTTGGCTAATGCTGAAACTCATAACATACTTTTCTTCATCCGTGGCACAAATGAAGCATCTGAGGTGAAAGAACTACGAACAACAGTAGTCAAAATGATCTTACCAACTCCCATGACAGGATAAGAGGAGTTGTTAGCACATGTGATAGTATTCCCTGTAGCGGTAGGCTCAAGTGAAGTGAAGAAACTGTGCTGCGAGGTAATATGGTTGGTTGCCCCATTATCAAAATACCAAACATCTGAGTCTACTATAGATATACACTACTCATGAGAAGATGGGTCAAAATTGCAAACAATAATAAACGCCCATTCTTCATTCTACACAAGATTAGCAGACTCTATTTTCGGTGTAGAGGTCTTTGCAACAACCATTCTGGCCTCTTTCTTCTTTGCCTCTTTAGCAGCTAGTTTAGGACAGCGCTTAATTACATGATCATTTGCTTTACAGTATTTGCAAAAAAAATTCTACCTTTTTTATCTCTTCTCATCTTTGTCTTTCTTCTTCGAATGTGTAGCATTTGCAGATTTCTGCTTACTAGTAGATGAGCTCCATTTACCTTTGCCCTTCTGACTAGCTAGGAAAACTTGATCTGCAACATGCATAATGGACCTGTTTTGCCTAGAATGATCTTCCTACAATAGAACAGAAACTAACTCTTAAAATGATAGGGCATTTGGATTGCCTTTCATCATCAAATCAAGAGTAGAAGCAAAACTCCGATATGAGTTAGGGAAGACCATTTAGAATGGTCTGTAGAAGTGCGTCGCGTGTCGACCGTCACTTAAACGACGGAGAAAGTGATGGATTTTGCGACTTGTGGCACGATGGGGATGTGACGCTCCCATACAGCGTCGCTTATGCAATGCTTTTTTGCATCGCATAGGCGACGATCCTTAGCGTCGCATAAGCGACGCTAAAAAGATGTCACGTATGCGATGACGGGCAGCATCACTTACACAACGTTCTATTGATGGAAAAAAATTAAAACGTTGGAGGCTCTTCGATCGGCATTTTCACGCATTCAATCGAAGAGCTCTCCAATGTTCGCAATTGCGCTGTGCTTACGAGCTGAAGCAAGTATATGCAGAATTGTTGTTTTGCCTAAGCTCTCTCTTATTGTCTCCCTCTGTCTCTGTTTCTCTCTTTCTACATCTTTCTCTCTTTGAATTCTCTCTCTCTCTCTCTCTCTCTCTCTCTTTTCTTTCTCTCTTTATTGTAGGTTATTCAAGGAGCTAACCAAGTAAAAAGTATGGCTAACTATTGTAAGCACAATTTCTATTCTTTGTACATCATTTGAATTGTGTTATTTTGATTACATAGCATACTCACACTTATTGATATGCACTTATACACTTATACATGATGAAGATTCACTTTCACACATATACACATGCACATACACACACATATATACACACAAATACATGTGCACATACACTTAGACATACACACATATACACATGCATATGCACAAACATTCCTACAACCACATAAAAAGACTTACATGCATGCATTATTGCATATATATATATATATATATATATATATATATATATATATATATATATATATATATACATACACACATTAACATATATGCAAATACATGTATATGCACATCCACATGCATGCACATTCACATGCATGCACATGGATGCAAATGGAAATGCATCCACATACACATGCATGTTTCATACATATACACATGCATATACATACACATGCATATACATATACACATGTACATATACATATACATATACATATACATATACATATACATATACATATACATATACATATACATATACATATACATATACATATACATATACATATACATATACATATACATATACATATACATATACATATACACACATATACATATACATGCATATACATATACACATGCATATACATACACATGCATATACATATACACATATACATATACATATACATATACATATACATATACATATACATATACATATACATATACATATACATATACATATACATATACATATACATATACATATACATATACATATACATATACAGACATATACATATACATGCATATACATATACACACACATGCACAAGAACATGCACATACTCATACACACATATACACTTATACATGCACATGCACATACATACATATACACACACATACATATACACTTAGGTACACACATATGAATGAATTGTATAATTAAAGTATTAAAACACATATACACATGCACAAACACATGCACATACCTACATATACACATATACATGCGTTGAGATATCAAGCTCAACATGTGATGATCCAGGATGACACGTACCAGTTTTTCGGTTCTCTGACATGTATAGTGGTCATACCGATATATGTCAGGGATACTTCATTGAGCTTTATTAGATTTATCTATCGAGATTGATGGCACATTTGTTTCTTGCCAGCTCACTCATTCGCGGATATTAGGTTTTTCCGTATGTACTGATCTTTATATATTGCACTTGTTGTATTCTTGTTTTTAGGTCATTCTTGTACATTCCTTTTATGTAATAGAAGAAGAAGAAGAAGAGCATTCTTCCTTGCCTCAATCTGTGTGTGAGCTGTGAAGAGAGATGGTGGATGCAATCCAAAGATGAGTAGGTGCTGCTACAACCAGCTTCACACCAGCCAACTAAGACTTCAGAGTTGATTAGTAGACCCTTTAAGCTTCCTAAATCTACCAAAATATCAGCCAAGTACTTTGGAACATGTATTCCAAAAGTTTAAGTCACGACAGACTAGTTGCGAAATGACTAGCTCCCAAAGCTTGCTATTTTTGGACATACACCTGCTGGAAAAAATGAACAGTGCTCTCAACCTGGTAGGAATTAGAAAAATCCCTTTTGGGCATAGCAAATAGACTGAGCACTGAGAACAAGATTTATTAATTTCTGGAACATGCCCACCATTCTCGGGGCTCTGTAGAGATAGACCAGTGAGCAGTAAAATGAAGATATCTCCAAAACTATTAATCCAATGACCATGAAAATTTATATTTAGAAACTAGACAGTAAATGCTATCCCACGCATGTTAAATCACTGAAAAAGAATGAGTAGAACTCGAGATATGACCTTCTGAAAGTACTGCTCTGAGTGAGTATAGCAGAGAACAAAACAGAGAAGTGAATGATGATAAATGTATAAATTCATATATGATTACAACCACATTGGCAATGAATCTTTGCACAATGGGAGTAGAATGATAGAGCTATGGAGTAAGCTCTTCAATCTCTACAAAATGACATGAAGTGGTCACGTACAAGGCTTGCTAATCGCCTCTTCCTTCTTGCTCCTTTTATAGCTATTCTTGGAGGGAGTTTTGAATTCGAATTCGAATGGCTCCACCTAAAAGTGATCCCCAAAGTTAGGAGATATTCCCTCAGCTCAAAAAGTCCTAGGTTTTGGTAGTTAGAGCCATGAAATTGCTTTTTACATCATGCATGAGGTAAGCCATCCTTTTCCTTTTTCTTTTTTCAAATACAAGAGATAAAAATGAACTCTTTTACAAGAGGTGTTCACATGACTACTCATGTGACTTACAAATGAGGATGATATCAAATATATCAAGCATGTAGGCTTGGGTAAAATGCACCAACATGTGCTTCTCCTTGAGAGTGAGAGTGTGTGTGTGAGCTCTCTTCCTTATCTCCTTCCTCGTGACATGGTATCAGAGCCAGGTTGGCTGTAGAGAGCTCGTGGAGAAGGCGACGGTGAAGACTACGCGGCAAGGCGTGGAGAAAATGATATTTCACAAATGGCCTCCGTTTGCTACGAAAATCGCCGTGAAGGTAGAAGACCTAAAAATATTTTTGCGAGTTATCCCTTTAGGTTCACTCGTTTTTGTCAGATCGAAGTTTCGGAGCCATCTCGACCTCCATTTTGAGCCCGCAAGGTGGGGCCCACAGAAAAACTAGGTCAGTTTCAGAAACTGTAAGTTGCGTTGTGTTCGGCGACACTCATATATTCCAGATCCAGAATTTCAAGCGATTCCGTGTACTGTTGATACACGAAAATTGTGTTTTTCTGAGATCAAACTGTCACGTCATAGTGCGACAGTGTTCAAGCAGAAGTGCTGCTTGTAGTGTTTTGCAGTGTTGTGAATTGTTGCAGAAATGGCAAACGCAGATGGAATGAGTCAGCTTATGAGCGATAAGCTGGACAAGAACAACTTCCATGCTTGGAGATTCAGAATGACGAATTTCCTGATGGGAAAAGGCTCTTGGAAGTACATCAAAGGAGAGAATGAAAATGCTCCGCAGTTACCAGAAAGGAATCGGACTGCAGATCAGTTAAGAGCATATGAGGAATGGAATCAAGGAGCACGAAAGGTAATGTATTGGCTATCTGTTAGCATACAGGATAGCATGATTGGACACATACAGGATGCCAAGGCTCCAAAAGAGGCTTGGAACAGCTTGGTCACTTTGTATGAGACTAATACAAAGGCACGGAAATTACAACTCAAGAACGAGCTGCATACATTGGAAAAGAAGAGCATGTCAGTAAGTGACTACACTCTTAAAATTAAAGGCATATGTGAGTCACTTGCATCTATTGGCGTGAATGTAGATGATGATGATAAGGTGGAAGTGTGCCTTCGTGGTTTAGGAGCTGCATATAAGCAGTTCAGAACTTCCATACAGACCAGGGAAAATATTCCGAATTTTGCTGATCTTGTATCTATGCTGATTATTGAAGAAAAGAATCTTGGTGAGGACTCAAACTCCCAAGGAAAGCCTAGTTCTGAGCAGGTATTCTACTCTAGCAGAGGGAGAGGCAGAGGTAGAGGTTTTGGAAGTGGAAGAGGAAACAGTAACCAAGACCAAGGTCAACAACAGAATCATGCAGGAGGAAGAGGACAGTTTCGAGGTAGGGGGAGCCAAAGAGGTCGCAGAAATTTCCAAAGAAATTATTCAGGTAATGATAGTAAAGGATGTTGGAATTGTGGTAAACCTGGACACTTTGAACGTGATTGCAGGTTAAAGAATCAAAATAACAGAAGGCAGCAAAACAACTATGCATCCACAAGTGCAGATGATTCTGAGAAGCTGTTTATGGTTCAACATCACATGATGAATACGATGTCTGCTGGTGTTTCAAAATCAAATGATAATGTCTGGTATGTTGATTCAGGTGCTTCAAATCACATGACCAGTCATGCAGAATGGTTTAGTAGTTTGCAGAAAATGCCAGTTCTCGGATATGTTGAAACAGGTGATGATACATCGCATCCTATTGAGCATACAGGAAACATAGCATTGTCTATGGAGAACGGGAAGGTAAAACATCTTGCTGATGTGTTGCATGTTCCAAATATAACAAAGAATCTGGTTTCTGTTGGACAAATGGTTGACCAGGGATTACAAGTCAGGTTCAATGCTGATGGATTATATGAAGAAGAGTACAAGCAGGATGCACGATTGGTTGCCAAAGGAAACAAAGTGGGTAGGATGTTCACCTTAAATGTGAAGATTCCTGAAATGAATGTAGCCATGTTTGCAAAAGGTGCAGGAGTTATTGCAGATATAGAGATATGGCACAAACGGATTGGACATGCAAACTTGCAAAGGCTGAAAATGATGCAGTCAAAGGAGATTGTCCATGGACTACCAAATTTCAAAGTTGCAGAAATGCAAAAGGTATGTGCAGCATGTCAATTTTGTAAACAGTCAAGAGCATCATTTCCACATGACAAGCATGTTAGTGAGAATGTACTAGAAGTAGTACATACAAATGTTTGGGGTCCAGCAAAGACCACATCTATGGGCGGTTGCAGGTTTTATGTTACCTTCATTGATGATCATACACGCAAAGTATGGGTAGATTTCATGAAAGAGAAGAACGAGGTGTTCATTCACTTCTAGAATTTTAAAGCTATGGTGGAAAAGCAGACAACGAAGTACATTCAAACATTAAGATGTGATGGAGGAGGTGAATACATGTCAAATGAGTTCAGCAGTTTTCTAAAAAATCATGGAATTCGGCGTCAGCTTTCATGCAAGTACACACCACAACAGAATGGTGTTGCTGAACGCAAAAATAGACATATTGCAGAAATAGCAAGAGCCTTGATGGCTGAGAAGAATATGCCTCATTGTTATTGGGAAGAAGCTGTGCATACTGCTGTATACATCATGAACAGAACTATGACTGCTGTTGTACATCAAGTTACACCTGAAGAGAAGTTTACAGGTAAAAAGCCAAACTTATCACATCTGAAAGTTTTTGGCTGTATTGCATATGTACATGTTCCAGATGAGTTGAGGAAGAAGCTTGATCCGAAAGCAGAAAAATGTGTCTTCATTGGATATTCCCTTGAGCAAAAGGGGTACAAATGTTATAACCCACTCACACGACAGGTGAAGGTGAGCAGAGATGTGGTATTTGATAAAATGTCAAGCTTCTATGCAGATGCCAAAGAAGGACTGAATCTTGAACCAAATGACAAAGAAAATGCTGAAAAATCTAGTGCAGAATCTCAAGTTTTGAGTCGATCAAATGCATCACCAAGCAATAGTTCCAACTCAAATCCATGGAGTGGAAGATTGCATGGAAATTTCAGTCGAGCAAATTTTTCAAATACATCCAAGAAAGGTAAAGAAAAGCTTTCTGCTGGTAGTAAAACAGGTGCAGGTCTTGAAGATGATGATGGAGATTCAAGTGGTTCAGAAAAGAGTATTGATGAGGAACTTGGATTTCCCTCTGTGAAGACTCCAGGAGTAAGAAGGGCACATGCAAATGATACAAGAAGAAGTGACCCAGGACCAAGAAGATCTGGGAGGATGCGTAATTCAGTGCAACGATTGACATATGATAGTTACATGGCTCACCATTGTGCCTACATGACAAAGGTAATACAAGATGTTGAACCTTCTTGTTTTGAAGATGCAATTGGTAATGCAGATTGGGAAAAAGCTATGGATGAGGAGATGGCTGCACTTTATGGAAATGATACATGGAAGCCGGTTCCACTGCCACAAGGAAAGAAATCCATAGGCTGCAAATGGGTTTACAAGGTAAATCATAATGCTGATGGTAGCATAAGCAGGTATAAAGCACGATTGGTAGCTAAAGGTTATGCACATACATATGGCATTGATTATGAGGAAACATTCAGCCCTGTAGCTAAAATGTCTACTGTCAGAACACTTGTTGCATTAGCTACAGCAAAAAGATGGACTTTGCATCAGATGGATGTGAAGAATGCTTTCCTACATGGTGAGTTACAGGAAGAAGTATATATGGACCAGCCACAAGGATATGAAGATTCAAAGCATCCAGAATATGTAAGCAGGTTGCAAAAGGCTTTGTATGGGCTGAAGCAAGCCCCTCGTGCATGGCATGCAAGGATTGCTGATTACTTAACCAACATTGGGTTCTCTATGTGTGATGCAGATCACTCACTATATGCAAGGAAGGCTGATGATGGCATCACTATTGTGGCTATTTATGTTGATGACCTGATTGTAGGTGGTGATAATGAAGAAAGCATCAAAGAGGTAAAGAAACTTCTTATGCAGGAATTCGACATGAAAGATCTTGGTGTGCTACGCTATTTCTTGGGCATAGAGTTTATACATACAGAAACAGGTATATGGATGTCGCAAAGGCAATATGCCATGAATATGCTGCAAAAGTATGGTATGGCTGATTGTAAGCCAATTTCTATGCCATTAGATCAGAATTTGAAATTGGATACTACATCAAGTGAAGCATTGGAAAATGCTACTATGTACAAGAAAATTGTGGGAAGTCTTATATATCTCACAATTACAAGGCCTGATCTAAGTTATACTATTGGACTTGAAAGTCAGTTTATGCAGGTTCCTAGGAAGCCACATTTGGATGCTCTGAGGTGCACTCTACGTTATGTGAGTGCTACTTTGGATTATGCATTGTTTTATGAAGCTGGTGTGGAGTTGTAGGTTCATGGATACACCGATGCAGATTGGGCTGGTAGTACTCCAGATAGAAGCTCTACTAGTGGCTTTCTTTTCTCACTTGGAGGTGCAGCTATTACATGGAGCAGCAAGAAGCAACCCACTGTTGCTTTGTCGAGTACAGAGGCTGAGTTTAGAGGTGCTGCAATGGCAGCATGTGAGGCATCATGGCTGGAGATGTTACTTGCAGATTTAGGTGTGGAAGTGCAAAAGCCTATCACTATCTATTGTGATAATCTTAGCAGCATACAGTTAGCACGGAACCCTGTTTTCCATGCTAGAACAAAGCGTATCGAGGTACATTATCACTTCATCAGAGAGAAGGTATTAGCAAGAGATATTGATCTTGTTTATGTGAGAACAGATGAGCAGGTTGCTGATATTTTCACCGAAGCACTTGGAGCGGAGAAGTTAAAGAAGTTTTGAGAGATGCTTGGATTACAAGATATGGCGTTGAGCTTGAGGGGGAGTGTTGAGATATCAAGCTCAACATGTGATGATCCAGGATGACACGTACCAGTTTTTCGGTTCTCTGACATGTATAGTGGTCATACCGATATATGTCAGGGATAATTCATTGAGCTTTATTAGATTTATCGACCGAGAGTGATGGCACATTTGTTTCTTGCTAGCTCACTCATTCGCGGATATTAGGTTTTTCCGTATGTACTGATCTTTATATATTGCACTTGTTGTATTCTTGTTTTTAGGTCATTCTTGTACATTCCTTTTATGTAATAGAAGAAGAAGAAGAAGAAGAAGAGCATTCTTCCTTGCCTCAATCTGTGTGTGTGCTTCTCCTTGAGAGTGAGAGTGTGTGTGTGAGCTCTCTTCCTTATCTCCTTCCTCATGACAACATGCACATACACACATATACACATAGAGTTATACATATACATGCATATACATATACACACACATACACATGCACATGCACATACTCATACTCACATATACACTTATACATGCACATGCACATACATATATATACACACACATACACATGCACATACATACATATACACACACATACATATACACTTAGGTACACATATATGAATGAATTATATAATTAAAGTATTAAAACACATATACACATGCACACACACATGCACATACCTATATATACACATACTCATGCACATGCACATGCACATGCACATACTCATACACACATATACACTTACACATGCACATGCACATACATACATATACACACACATACACATGCACATACATACATATACACTACATACATATACACTTAGGTACACACATATGAATGATTTATATAATTAAAGTATTAAGACACATGTTTAATATAAACAATAATAACAATAAAAAAAACAAAACTCTTCATTACTTAATACCATACACACAATTCAAAACATAACTGAAATGAAAAATATATAGATAATATATATATATATATATATATATATATATATATATATATATATATATATATATATATATATATATATATGTGTGTATATATATATATATACATATATATATATACATATATATATATATATATATATATATATATATATATATATATATATATATATATATATATATATATATATCAATGTAAATACATATAATCCAATGTCATAATCAACTAAAATCCTAATCATCATCATCATGATCATCATCATCATCAGCAATATCATGATCATCCTGATCTTCCTCATCCTCATCGTCATGATCACCCTGTGAGGATCGAGATCGTCCCTCCTCTGTCTGTCTCTCCACCTCATCCATATTTGTCTCTCCATAATACTCCTGTATGACATATAACAAACATAAATAAATAAAATAATTGAACCATTCATAAAAATAAAATAATTATATAAAATTTAAAAATACTCACAAAGGCATCAGGATGATCTTGCATACACTCACTCAAACGCCGATATCCAAAATGTGTAGCATACTTGATCTCATGTTTCGTAGGATATCGGCCATAATCCTTTCGCTGCAATAAAACAAATAAAAAACATTAGTTGCTTGCATTTTAACTAAAATAAAAAATATACTCACAATAACATATATACTTACAAACATAGCTACAAAACCATTATGGCCCATTTAGCCTAGGTGCGATGTGTGGCCCGACTCCACTCTCTTCTTTGCAGCAACGTGTTTATTCAAGAAAAAAAAAAATTAAATGTAAAAAATTACTAAACTATATAAAACTTATAAATATAAACTATTAATTTGTGTACCTTCTACTGAGGAAATGACTCTTGAAGACATAGCTGTGTACGAAAAAACTTCCATGTCTCAGGTGGCATGTTAGTTTGCCTCTTATAATTTTCGACCATACAATATCTCCTATTAATTTAATCTCAAACAGAAAAAAAAATCAGAATACATACACATATACACACATATACACATACACATACCCACATACATGCAAACATATACGCATACATATATGTATACATATACACATATACATACATATAACATAAACACACATATACATATCCACATATATACGTACACACACATGCATGCATATACACTCATTCATACAAAATACATGCATTTATCCCACAATAATGTGTGGTTCTGTATATATGAGTGTATGTGTAAATGTGTATATGTGAATATGTGTGTATGTGTAAATATGTATATGTGAATTTTTTATGTATGTAGATAATCATATTATTAATATCAAATACGATTATTTGTAGATTCTGATCAATCAGATGGAACTCCACCACCGTCTCCTCATCGTGCAACGACTTTATATTGTAAGTATATCAAACATTTAATTTTAAATATATTTGATGGATACATAACTTATATTTTTTTTTATTTCTTATTATGTGCAGATTCTGATCAATCAGAGGGTACTCCACCACCTCCTACCCATGCAACGACTTCACATGTGTCCTCCGATAGGAATTATGATGAATTTTACTATGAAGAGCATATTATATGTTGGTGTAACTCTTGTTATGGCACGTATCGAAGACCACGATTGGATTGTATTGAACATGAGGCAGAGTATGGTACTTTTGAGCGTGCAACATCACCTAGTCAACATGATAATGCTTGGGTATGTATGTTCTATATATATTAATGTCATTATTTTATTTAAAAACCATATATAAAATCAAATTATTGTTGATATATAGGAATACTTGCTCGATGATGATGATGATGATGATTTTTCTCATAATGTTAATATACCTCGTACACGTCATGGACTTGCTGTTCATCAATTACAAGCAGAGGTTTCTAGAAATCCTCTACCTCCTGGTTTAGAGAATGAAACGCTGGAGATTATCCATTGCTAGCTCGTGATCGTTCTTTAGTACAAACATATGATAGAAGAAGATATGGAGGATGGAATAGAGGACCACTTCCTTTAGATGGAGAGGTTTTCAACTTTTGGGGTAATCGCTATATGATTGCTCCATCCACTATTATTAATGTTGGTCGTGGTCTCTTTATTGTAGCGGATTTGTATGTGCCTCTGAACTCTGAAGTCACTCTTATGTCATTTTGTGGTCCTATATATGGATGGGGAGATTGGCATCGACTTTCACGTTATGTTCAAAGCATGAGTACTTATGGAATATGCTTGAACGTAGCATCCCTTACTAGTAGAGGGATTTTACATGCAAAAAATGAAATATTATATATTGATGGAAGACCTTACACACATGGAAATATAGTAGGTTTAACAAATAGTAGTCGAGGGTTACATAATAGTTCAAGGACTAATTGCACATTTGAGGAGCGTGAAAATAGTCATGAATCACCATACATGAGTAGAGATGTATCAAGATACATAGTTGTCAATGCTATTACTACATTTGATGAACTATTAGTGAATTATGGATGGCGTAGACCTCCAAGAGCACCTTTTAGCTAGAGAGAATAAAAATTTTCTATCCATATTTAATACGTTATATACTTAATTTTATATTTAACTTTTACTTTTTATTCATTTATGGAATACTAATGAATTTTATTTATATGTGTAGATTCCAACGTATGATGTTGATGATATTCCTCCACAACATTCACAATTACCAGTAAGACCTCGTTTATCAGAAGCTTCCATGAGGAGGCTACGCAAAACTAATCCTGTGCAATATGCAAAGTTGAAAGATCTATATTCAAAAGACGATAAAGTACAAGATTTGTGTGACAATGATGAAGATGATGGCATGGCAGATTTTATTGAGGATTGGTATCAAAATGACAGTGAGAGCATTGATATTTCTAAAAATGAGAAATATCTTCGAGAGGAATGTCTAAAGCATGTATATGAAGGAATTCTTTTGACACGACTAAGTGCGAGCTTACTTATTCTCAACCTTCAAAATCATTTTGGATGGAGTAATGTATCTATTTCGACACTATTAAGGTATGATTTTCAATTTTCTATCTATTTATATATATATATATATATATGTATGTGTGAAGGTTTTTATTCTTACTTTAGATAAGGTAAGAACAAGAACTTGAGTTGAATGGACACTTTTTGTCCGCGCATCTTTTAAAACTATTAATGCATCTTTCAAAATATTCGTGCAAAATTTAATTGTTTTGGATGGTAGGATACGATTGTTTGTTTTGGGAGGATATGAAGTATGTACCTTCATTGAATGATTTGTCAATTCACACATATGTTCAGTTTGAGAGTGTGAGAAGCGGATTTATAATTGCTATTCGAAGAATTTGGCACTGTTTATAGGCCATACAATGATGACCTGGATGAATCGCATGCACAGAGGTTACTCAAGATAGAGCAATCTGATTATAATGGACTAGTGCCAACAGGATTCCTAGGGTATGCAGTAAACCTCTTACATGTCAATGATGAGTATCTGAACTTTAGGATACAAAGTGGAAATCATGGTGGCTTGAGAGGATCACTTTTATACAGCTTGTTCAAAAAACTTCAGTGTCATAAACCTGAAGTTCTTTGAACAAGTTGTATAAAAGTGATCCTCTCAAGCCACCATGATTTCCACTTTGTATCCTAAAGTTCAGATGCTCATCATTGACATGCAAGAGGTTTAGTGCATACCCCAGAAATCCTGCTGGTACTAGTCCCTTATAATCAGGTTGCTCTATCTTGATTAACCTCTGTGCATGCGATTCATCCAGGTCACCATCATATGGCCTATAAACAGTGCCAAATTCTTTGAATAGCAATTATAAACCCGCTTCTCACACTTTCAAACTGAACATATGATAGAATCAACAAATCATTCAATGAAGGTACATACTTCATATCCTCCAAAACAAACAATCGTATCCTGCCATCCAAAACAATCAAATTTTGGGCGAATATTTTGAAAGATGCACATAAGCATACACATATATAAAATTATATGCATATATATATGTATATTTATTTATTTACTTTTTTTAATATATCTTTTTTTGATAAACTTACAGGTTATTATCTGAAAAGTTTTTACCTCGTCAGAATATTCTTCCTACCTCACATGTTGAAATGAAGAAGATAATCAACAATCTTGGTATAGATTATCAATGTATACATGCATGTCCTAACGATTGTATTTTATATAGAGGTGAATATGCAGACTCTTTGACATGTCCCAAATGTCAATCTCCTCGATATAAGGGCGAAGAAGGTAAAAGGTATTGAGACATTTTCCATTGGCTCCATGGATTAGACATATGTTTCAAAGCCCCAAATTATCAAAGCTTTTGACTTGGGGACATGATCACAAAAGTACTGATGGAATAATCAGAATTCCTCATGATAGTGTTGCTTTTCAGCATATTGATTCTACATGGCCTGAATTTGCACAAAATCCACAGAATCTAAAGTTAGGAGTTGCATTAGATGGGGTTAATCCATTCTCCATGAAATCCAATAAATGGTCAACATGGCCAGTGGTAGTCATAAACTACAATCTTTCGCCATATCTTAGCATTAAAAAGGAACATTTAAGGCTTTTACTTTTAATCCCAGGCAAAAGACAAGTTAAAGATATGAATATATATCTTGCTCCTCTCATTGACGATCTTCAAGAGTTATGGAGAGGTATTAATGTCAATGATGTATCGAAAAGCATCAATGAAAGACATATTACGGTTCGTGGTATTGTGGCTTGGACTATTTAGGATTTTCCTGGATATGGTGTTTGTTCAGGTATTGATGTAATTTTTTTATTCAATATGCATGTAAATAAATATGATTTAATTTAATTATACTTTTATCATTTTCCATGATGCAGGAATATCTACTAAGGGTTATAAAGCTTGTCCATATTGTGGTGATTGGTTGAGATCAATCTATAGTAAGAATCTCAACAAAAATATTTATCTTTGACATCGACGATTCTTGCCTGATAATCATCCATTAAGATCTAAAAGAGAAGCGATACATTTTAATGGAAAGCTTGAAAGAGGTCAATGTCCAAAACCTATGCCGCCTATGGATTGGTATAAAAAATGGACAGATGGACCTCTAATAGATCCACAAGCAGAAATCTTCAGTGATGATTTAGATAATGAGTATGTGAACAGAGGTAAAGAAAAATTGGCACTCGCAGAGAACATATCAATATGGTATTCTTTGGAGTATTGGAAAGAGTTAAAAGTATGTCCTCTTCTTGATCCTATGCATATATTCAAAAATATTGGTTATTCAGGTACAACAAAGAGAAGTATTTTTTACCTCCTAATCACCTTGAGTATGCTCACCAAATTTCGTGCGATTTTGCTACTACGATTGGAGGGGTGTCGACATATACCCTAGATGAAGCGACTACCTGCTGTGATACCAATTGTTAGAGTTAGACGTCTACAGAAGCACGTGAACAGCACAAGGAGGAAGAAGATGCTTGGAGCACAACACACAATACTTAATGTATTAGCACTAGAATGTACATAGATAAGTAACCCATTAGGGCGATAGGCGTATATACAAGCTGGGAAAAAAAAACCTCCTAAAGAGGGAAAAAAGTGCCAGAGTAGTCCTAGAGTGTTCACACACATCCCTACCTAAATATATCAACATATTCCAAGGATTTATTTGATTGATGTTGTATTGGTTCCTTCTTCAAAGAGTTCTCCAAGCATTGTGAATTTTCTTCTACTGGAAATTTGAATTTTTCCATTTCCAAGTTGTCTACATCTTCTTTTGTTTCCTGCACATCATCTCTTACAAACAAGATTCTCATCTTTTTATCTCTCATTTTTATATTAACCAATTGCTTATCAAAGTCGATGGACACTCAATGTTGATTTCATTCAATCTTGAACTAAAATTAAACTTTCAAGCATCAATTTATCAGGCCATTCCTCACATTCAACTATATATTCTTTTTGTCCTATTTTGAGAACATTTTTTTTCATAATTTTGGAAGTATTTTTCCATTTATTTCTCTAATCAAGGTTTTATTTTCTTGTTTCCTCTTTTGAAGCTGCTTTAGAATTTTAGAAATAAATAGCTTTACTTGTGATCTTGTGTCCAATAAAACCCTAATTTGAATTCCTTTGTATTGCATTGCAATTGCTGGTAGGTGATTTCTATTTGCCTTTGGTTCCTTCTCACAAAGAATTAGATTTCTTATTTCTTTGTGTTGCGTGATTCTTTCTTTTGCTTCTTCTCAAGATTCTTGTCTTATGTATTTCTCTTCTTCTTTCCTTCTTTGAGATTGTTGTATTCTTCTCCATACTTGAGTTGTTAAGAGTTCCATGTATCTCTTTATCTTGCAACCACTCACATAATTTGGCATTACTTCTCCATCTTTATTTACCAATTGCACAGCTCCACTAGGGTTGATCTTATGAAGGATATATGGACCATGTCCTCTTTGCTCTAATTTCTTGTTATGTTCATTGAGTGTGTATGCTAGGACTAGATCTCCTTCTTGTAAATCCTTTTCTTTAATGTGTATGTCATGATATGCCTTTTGTCTTTTCTTATCTACATAAATACTCATAACAAATTGTAATCTGGAGGCTCCAATTTTTTCCAAGTCCAAACTTCTATCAGATAGCTTATGTCCTATCCATTGTAATTGATTTCCTATCCTCATAGTAGGTATCAGAAATTCCATTGGTAGGACTACATTTAGTCCATAGACTAAATTAAATGGATTGGTTCCACTTGAAGTTTTATATGCTACTCCATATGCCGAAGAGACATGATATATTTGCATATCCCAATCTATTCTTTTTGTATTCATTATTTTAGAAAGTACAGTGCATAATACTTTATTAGTACTTTTAACAAGGCCATTGTCTTGGGGATGATAGGGTATAGATTTCCTATGTATAATCAAGTATTGCTCTGTCAATGTTTCAATTGCTTGATTCAGGAAATGAGTGCCTCTATCACTTACCAATTCAATTGGTAATTCATATCTTGTGATAACATGTCCATAAAAGAACTTAGAAGTGGTTTGAGCATCATTTTTCACAATGTCTTTTGCTTCAGCCCATTTAGTCAAATACTCTGTTGCCACTATAATATATTCTACATGAGAGCTTTTAGTTGGTGGGTGTATAGGTCCAATGAAATATAATCCCCATTTGCTAAATACTCTAGTAGATATCAAAGGCTTAAGAGGCATTTCATCTTTTCTAATAGGTGGTTTTGTTCTTTGGAAAATATCACATCTTTGTGCAAACAAGTTTGCATCTTGGAATAAAGTAGACCACTAGAATCTTGAATATAGGATTAACTTAGCCATTCCCTCACTTGAGAAGTGGCCTCCTAGTACACTTGAGTGAGCCGATTCCAACATCTCTAAGTATTTTTCCTCAGGAACTCAAATCCTTAGATATCCATCAATTCCTTTCTTGTATAATTGATCATTTAAGAGTACAAAGTCCTTAGTCATATCTTGCATGTTTCTTGTTTTTGTATCCTCCTTCATTGGTTTTTTGTGAAGCACTTGTCTCAATTCTTTCACAATATGGTTACTCCACCTAGGATTTTCTTGAAACCAGAACAAAGTTATATAAAATCGCCTTGATTATCTATCTTGTATTTTTCACATTGAGCTATATATGATTTCACATATTTTTTTTGGTTGGCCAATGAATTCCCAATCTCTCCAACTTATTTAGAGTAAAAATCTTTGAATCATGAAAAAATGAATTCCAAAGATGTGTCATTTCTTAAAAAAAAAAATTCTTCTTCAGGAACACAGTATTCCAAAACTCCAATATTGTTTAAATGATACAAATGTCCTGATAACAAGATGAAATTTCTACTCTACAAAATCAAATGTTTAGAAGTCAGGTTTGTATTGTTTGGTCCAATCGATAATATTCTGCTGAGCCATAAAAGTCATATTGGTCAAAGTCAATCATAGTCAAAGTCAACTATAGTCAAAGTCAACCATAGTCAAACTCAAAAGGTCAAAGTCAACATGTTCAAGATCAAATGTCAACATGGATGAAGTCAAAGCATTCAAAATCGGGTGTCAAGGTGCACAAGTAGTGCACAATTAATTGTTCACAAAGGGTAAAATTGCAAAAAGTTGATTGTAGGTTGAAGAGGTATTTCTCTAATTTCTCTAAGGTTCAAAGTGTTTTTAAAGTGTTTTGGAAGGTTCAGGAGAACCCTCTCTTAGGTGCACATTTGAAGAATTAAAAGGCAAAATGAGAAGGTATGTGAAGCGGCAGCGTATGTAGAAGTAAAAGTATGGCCCCCCAATTAAATTTTTTGTTTTAGTCTAAAGTCACTACAGAACAAAAGAGGGATTCGTTAGCAGCCCACTTTGAGAGACAATCTTGGGACATCAAAGTGAGCACCAAGATACTCTATCAATTAGGAGCATATGTGAATCGACACTCAAATCAAGGCAAGGATTATTCTTGAGGGACCAAACAAGGTGTGTGGCTGTATTGATGAACTCCTCTATGGAGGTTGTTGGCAACACTAATTCCTTGATTTAACATTGTGTAGTCACTAGAAGTGATTTAGCTAACCATTTCTTAATAAAGAAATCATGTGGAGGATCTGGCAATTTAGACATTTGTGCCTTGGCCTTAGTTAACAAACTCTGGAAACATTTCACCAGCACCTAGTCTCAAGTTTTCTAACTCCTCTATGATTATCTCTGTAGTATTTCCATGTTGAAATTGAGTTTTTAATGCATCTTTCATTAAATCCCAAGTGGTGAAATGGTTTTCAACAAACTACCTGAACCATTTATCAGCTAACCCTTCTAATGTAGTAGGAAAGAGTATCAAAAAGGCATCCTCTCTTCCCATCAAACCTCGTGTTTTGCATAATGCTAAGAATCTCCTAATGTGCTCATCCGGATCCTCTTGAGCTAAGCCTTTGAAAGAAGGAAATTTTATATTTAATCTAGAAAGTAGAGTCTCCAAATCTACCTGACCTGCCATGTTCTTTGCTGATGATGTTGACGACAATGGACTGAGGGATCTTCTAACAACCTTCCTTCTTTTTGCTTTGCAAGTGACCCTCAATGTTTGGGACCGGTTTGCGGTCATGAGCTGTTCATAATCCTCTTAAGCTAAGAGAACTAATAAGAAGATTTACCTCTTTCCAATGAAGTAGTATTGTAGCATTGTCGGCACTTGAACTCTTCTACACTTTGCACTTTGCTTCTCCTATGCTCAAATCTCCTTGGAGTCCCACTAGGCGTGCCAAATTTTGTTGGGGGATTCTTGTGCAAAAAGGGAAGATAAGAAGAAAGATACAACACTAAAAGCCTCTGTCGATTGATTATAAGAAGACAAATACAATGGTGATGCACAATACAATCCAATGCTTTCTCTGCAAAATCCCACAGAGTGCACAATCACAAAGTACAAAATACCCAAGGTTCTTGTTGTTGCCCGCCTTCTCTACACCAGACCTCCACCTTCTCCAAGCTTGCACTTGTGCACACCTTGCACTCAAGCTTCCAATAGGGGGAGGGATGGACACCTTCTGTTGGCATGCACACAGCTTCAATGGAACCTTGGGACCTTTGGTTGTATAGCTTAGCCCTTCTCTGCACACTTCTAAGTCCTCTTCATGCACACCTTGCACTTCACTTCTCTGCGTCGCACACTCACTGTATGTCTCTTGCACTTCTCTCTTGCTTAGCTTAAACTATGGTCACAAATAAGGCAACAATATGGAGCAAGTTCTTGTCATGTACCCTATTCTATAGAAATGGAGAATCTAGTAATTCAGCTAAGGAAAGAGCTAGAGGGCTTAAAAAGGAATAAGCCCCATAAAGAGGAGGAGAATGTTGTGACTCAGTTGAGGAGGGAAATTAAAGCATTGAAGCTACAAAAGGAAGAGGAAGCCCAAGCAGAAGAGCTGGCTCAACTTCGACAGGAGTTGCAAGAACTCAAAGGGGGTGGAATAAAAAATGGGCTATGGTGTACCATGTGCAACAAGCAAGGTCATGTGGTAAGTGAATGTCCACTGCTAAGTGTAACTTGCTAGCTATTCAGGAAATCTGGTCATGACGCCCGTGAATGTCAGTCAAGAGGAATGCCTACAACAACATATTGGACACAAGGAGGAGCCCTACCACCAACCAATGTAATGGCAACAGCACCCAATCAAGGTAATAATTACAACCCTAGACTCTACGAGAAAATGCCTCCCCTTGCAAGAATTTCCCAGAGGCCAAAGACCACTATACTAATTGTTTTCCTAAGAACTAAGCATCCTCATCTGGGCCCCACATTCAAGTGATTTTTGTGCGCAAAGAAGAAATGGTGGATCAAGTCAATGTGCCATCACCATCTACCAGGGTGGTGCAGTTAGAAGAAATTGAATATTTTACAGTGCAAAAAGGAAGTAAGGGGAAGGATCAAGTAGAAATAGATCAAGAATCAAGGATTAATGGATTGAACAAAGACAAAGAGACATCTGAAGACAAAGCCACCTCATGTGTAGATACAAGGCAAAAAGAAAATCTCATAGGTACCAGTGATCCATTGGACATGCATTCAGTAGGGCTCATGAGGAGTTTGATAAGTCAATTGGAGCCCATGCTCTTAAGGAATCATAAGCTTCAAGACTACTCAAGTCCATGAAAAAGGAGGTCAATATTTTTTATTTAATAAAGATGGATGGGAAATTCAGGTCAGAACTCTTGCACAACAAGTTTAGTGGCAAAGGCTTTTGTTATGCATAAAGATAAAATTGTAGGGGAAGCACCCCTCATAGATTATAAGAGCCATCGGCTGACAGTCTCTATCAAAGGTCATGAGTTTCAAGGAGTTATTGTAGATGGTGGTTTTGGCATTAACTTGATGCCTGAACATACCATGAAAAAGATTGGACTACAACCTTCAAGACCTGCCAAATTCATTGTAACACTGGCAGAGCAAAGCATAGTAAGGCCTATGGGAGTGGTCCTAGGAGTCCTAGTCAAGATACAAGGTACCATCTTTAACTTGGATTTTGTTGTTTTATGGCTACCACATGTAGAAGGAAGCTTCCCCCTGTTAATTGGGAGACCTTGGTTAAGGCATGCCAATGTGCTGCATGATTGGGGTAAGGACGCAATGTGGGTAGAGCAAGAGGGAAAAGATTTGCAGCATATATTTTTAGACGAGGGACCAGACAATCAAAGACATACTAGCATGATGCAGACAATTGGTATTTCTATAGAAGAAGAATTGTTGGACAACCTAGAAGCAGATCTATTTGAAGAAGCAAATTTGTACGAAGAAGAAAATATGTTGGCTTGGCTCCATGCAGAAGATCCATCTTCTTGCTATGGAATTTTTCCAAGCTCAAGTAGAAAGGAAGTCTATGAAGAGAAAGAGGACCTCATTAAGGTTACTGATTCAAGTGAACTAGTCTCAGTCAAAGGCCATAGAAGAGAGAAGAAAAGAAAAGCCCTTAAGTGCAGCAGTGATGAAGCTACTTCAAATCATATATCAATGGCCACTTTGTGTGGATAATGGTATGGATATCATCTGTTATGTCAATTTTTATGATAGTAAGTGCAGGGCTTTACAAGGATGTGGAAGGAGTACCTGCAAGTATTTGGAAATAGAGTGTTCCATTGGATGAAGAAGGCGGAATAGTAAAATTGAAATTTTGCAGATGAAGTCATAAAGTAGCTGAAGCAAAGATACAAAAGATGTAGTATGGAGGGGATAATATTTTAATGAAGGATTTAGGGTGGCCCTTTCACATGATCAGTATGCCCAAAAAGAAGACAAAACAAATGAAGTGTAGTACAATTGGAGATTATGAAGGGGTTCCTCTTAGTAGTCATATCATGGTTGCTCAAGGCCTATCATCAACAAAACTGAAGCTCTCTGGATCACCTAGAAGTTCCCAAATTTGTCTAGGTTGTACATAGACTTATCATGTCATTTTTGCTTAAGTTTTAGTAGTTTTTATCCATTTTCATGCTTGTTCTTTGAGTTTTTAGCAAATTTAGCAACCTTTCATAGCCCTTTGCATAAGTACATTTTTGGAATTTTTTAGGAATTTTTTAAGTATTTTTAGAATTTTTTCTAGTACTTTTTCATATTTTTCAATGCATTTCTCTTAATTAAATGGACATATAAAGGAAGCTCTCTGTGGTTTTGAGTGGAAAAATGGCTTAGAAATGCTGGAAAATGTTTTGGGAGTTTTTCTTCAATTTTTTGCTCTTTTTTAATTTGTTTTGTATTTTCTTAGCATTTTTCTTTTTAATTTGAGGGTATTTTTAACCACAAAAAAAGGCTGCTAGAGGCTATATTTATTTTTTCCAAAAAAAAAACCTCTCTCTCTCTCTCTCTCTCCCCACCCCCATTGACTTTTTATTTTTTATTTCTGTTTTTATTTTTATTTCTTTTTTATTTTATTTATTTTCTTTTTCTTATAATTTTATTTATTTTTATTATTTATTTTATTTTTATTATTTATTTATTTTTATTTTCTTTTCTTTTTTCATTAAACTATATCCTATCTGTGTCTGTTTTATTAAAAAAAACATAGATATAATCATATAAATATATATATATATATATATATATATATATATATATATATATATATATATATATATATATATATATATATATATATATATATATATATATATATATATTCATGGTTCAATGCTTTTGGCTCTAGATTGCACTTCGATGGCCATTATTTTCAAAATTGGAGTCATTTTCACGTCTTTTGGGACCCTCAGACTCATTTTTTGACTTAGATTTTCCAAAATCCCACCTTTTCACTGACTTTTTCTCAAAACCCACATGTTTTGTGCATATTTTACACATTTTTTTCATTACACACATCCTCCGCATGGTCTATTCTCACTTTATTTTACCATATGGTTCACAATTTCCCATGTGCACCCTCTGTAGCTCTATTGTTTGTTCAATTCAGCCCTCTCTAGAGCCCATAATCTTACTCCCTCACCCCCCATTTAACCTTCTTCCCAACCCATCTTTACCCCTCCCTGTCATATCAATCTCAGCCCCATCAACCCTCCCTTCCCACTCCTTCCTACCCTCCATGCACCATCCTTTGCTTTTCTGTGCAACATTTCCACTTTCGGTTCTTCTCTGGTGTCTGTTCTACTACTTCTGGTGGACTTGGTAGCTGTTCATGTGTCCTTTTGAAGATTTTGCCATATCTGCTCAGAATTTTGGATATAGCTCTCCGGGACGGAGAGCCCATTAGGTGGTGGGCAACTGTTGAGCCCATAAAAGTCATATTGGTCAAAGTCAACCAGAGTCAAAGTCAATTGCATTCAAAGTCAATTGTAGTTAAAGTCAAAAGGTCAAAGTCAACATGTTCATGGTCAAAGGTCAACATGGATGAAATCAAAGCATTCAAAATCGAGTGTCAAGGTGCATAGGTAGTGCACAATTAATTGTTCACAAAGGGTAAAATTGAAGAAAGTTGGTTGTAGGTTGCAGAGGTTTTTTGTAATTTCTCTAAGGTTCAAAGTGTTTTGGAAGGTTCATGTGAACCCTCTCTTAGGTCCACATTTGAAGAATTAAAAGGCAAAATGAGAAGGTATGTGAAGCGACAACATACGCAGAAGTAAAAGTATGGCCCCCCAATTACTTTTTTTGTTTTAGTCTAAAGTCACTACCGGACAAAAGAGGGATTCGTTGGCTGCCCAGTTTGAGAGACAGTCTTGGGACATCAAAGTGAGCACCAAGATACTCTAGCAGGTAGGAGCATATATGAATCGACACTCAAATCAAGGCAAGGATTATTCTTGAGGGACCAAGCAAGGTGAGCATAGTCTAAGCTAAGCAAGAGAAAAGTGCAAGAGACATACAGTGAGTGTGCGACGCAGAGAAGTGAAGTGCAAGGTGTGCATGAAGAGGACTTAGAAGTGTGCAGAGAAGGGCTAAGCTATACAACCAAAGGTCTCGAGGTTCCATTGAAGTTGTGCGTGTGCCGACAGAAGGTGTCCATCCCTCCCCCTATTGGAAGCTTGAGTGCAAGGTGTGCACAAGTGCAAGCTTGGAGAAGGTGGAGGTCTGGTGCAGAGAAGATCAGCAGCAACAAGACCCTTGGGTATTTTGTACTTTGTGATTGTGCACTCTATGGGATTTTGCATAGAAAGCATTGGATTGTATTGTGCATCACTCTTGTATTTGTCTTCTTATAATCAATCGACAGAGGCTTCCAGTGTTGTATCTTTCTTCTTATCTTTCCCTTTTCTCCTACAAATACTCAAAACCCTTTTTGCACAAGAATCCCCCAACATATTGGTACCAATGAGTTTTCCCATCTTGGCATGCTCTCTATATCAAATAACCATGTGTCAGATAGCTCATCATTTATGAGATGTAGTTTTTCTCTAGTCAAGGTATAGATAAATGATTTGCTTTCTAATGTGTTTTCCCTCGTCTCACTACAACCTCAAATTCAAACTCCATAAAGAGCAAGAAGCATCTCACTATCCTTCCAGTTTGACAAGGTTTACCAACAACATGCCCAATCCCTTTCTCTCACTTGTGGTATAATTGTTTTCAGGCTGTTCCAATTTTTCGCTTGCAAAGGCAATGGGAAAATCTAATTTCCTTCCTTCTATAGGTTATGCCAAGACACATGCTAAGGCAAAGTTTGAAGCATCTACATATACAATGAATATTACATCACATTGAGGTGTTTCTAATATGGGTGCTATGACTAGACAAATTTTTAGGGTTTCAAAAACTTTATCACGATTCACATTCACTAGTCCACTCACACTTAGTGATCAATGCATATAGAGGTTCAGCAATATTTGCAAACTTGTATAAAAATCTCCTATAATACCCACAGTGTCCCATGAATGTTTATAATTCCTTCACATTTATTGGCTTAGGCAACTTAACTATGGCTCTAATATTTTCCTCATTAGTTGATATTCCATTCTTGGAGACTATGTGTTCTAACATTCTTCCTTGTCTTACAAAAAAGACACATTTTTCTAGGTTTAGAAAAACTTTGCCAATTGTAAAATTTTTTAATATATTCTCGAGGTCTTGTAGATTATCTACTCTCTGATTTGAGAAAGTACATAAATCATCTACATAAATTTCCATTATGTTCCTTAGAAAATCTTTGAGCACATGACACATTAACCTTTAATGTGGTTGGTGTGTTTGTTAAACCAAATGGCATAACTCTGAATGCACATACACACCATTCTATTGCAAAGGTGGCCTTATGTTGATCTTCTAATGCAATAGGCACTTGATTATAACCTAAAAAACCATCCAAAAAGCTATAGACTTCTTTTCCAACAACTCTCTCTAATATCCCTTGTATGATTTGTCCATTTATTTTCTAATGTACAGTATTTGATTGTTCTCTTGTCCTATATATGTGGTGGTTTTTTCATAGTTACGCATATGGGTAGGATGTTTTTCTCCACACACATAACATTTCTTGGGTTGTGCCATTCTAGGATATATTGGATTTGTTTTGGCTATTGCTCCTAAAGCTTTTGCTATAGCTTGAGCGAGCTCTTCTATAGGTGGTATTTTGGGTTCACTACTTCCTTGTTGATAAACAAATATGAAGGTCATTGACCCTATTGTCTTTTAGGTCAATGGCTTCTCTAATACAAGAATGTAGATTTGGACATCCTTTACAACATACCATTGTTCTCAATTGTGCATTAATGTATCCTACTATGAACAAAGAAACTCTTGTAGGCATGGATGGCTTTTCCTCCTGAGGGCACCTATCCAAATATTGTTTGAATCTTCTAGCTGCTACCCTAACACTTTGATCATGTTGTTTCCTAATTTTTTGAATTAATGTAGTTGTACTATGTTTGATTCCAATTTTGGAGAATTCCCCTATGAATTCTTCCAAAAACTTATCTATGTCTACACATATTTCCTTAATGGTAAGAACCAAGTGAAGGCATCTCCTGACAAAGTTAATCCAAAAGCTTCTAATTGGGTCTTATATTCTTGTATTTCATTTGCCCTTAGGATTTTTTTGTATTCATCTACATGATCATGAGGATCTAAAGATCCATCATATTGATTTTTCATGTACTTTTCTACTTGATATTTTCTCATGGTTCTTCCAGGGTTATTCCACTAATTTCTCCTTCATATAGGAAACTCATTTATGGCTTCTCCTTCCCTTAGAAAAGGATTAGGAGAATTTTGATGTCTCCTTTCTGTTTGTGGCTCTACAGGAGTGTGATGTCTACTATGCCTTGGAATGTCTGGTTGTTCTAGGTTTTGATATAGTCTCCTTTCTCTCAACACTGACCCAAGTCATTTGTGTCATCTAAATTATTTGAGAACACTTATATACATCCTTGTCTATCTTCATATCTACCATCTTTGAAATGAGCCACTAGCTCCAAACTATTTGTATACAAGTATTTCAAGATTTTTCTATAGTCTCCATTGTCATATGTTTTTGCTTCATTTAGGTTTTCCATGTTGTTATGTGATAAGTATGCATTTTGATCCCTCCCACTTATGTTTTGTTGTGACCAAGAATCCTTAGATCCATGACTATGTTTTGTAACAAGTCCTAATATCAGTCTCATCAATTTTTACGAGATTCCTATTAGAAGTGGATGGGCCTCAATAACAATAATCAGGTGTATAGGATACTCCAACACATGAACCTTAGCATACACACCTTAATACTAAAAAAGATGACGAGTGAGAGATAGAGAGAGAGAGAGAGAGGGAATAGACATGTTTTTCCAAAGTGTACGGTAAGCTAGGATGCTCACCTACACTAACTTATATTCCATTCTCAAATTATAATGTGTGAATATGATAAAAATTAATAATATCCAAATCTAAGCAAAAATAGGAACTAGATACAAGAAATTGTGTGCCTAAGAGGTATGGAAAGTGTATGTGTGAGAATATGGAGAATCTGAACAACTTAGAACTATTTTACAGCAAACGCAAATTCCGATTAAACTAAATCATAACTAGTGAATGAACAAGTGAGGACGGGAACACACTTGTTACTCATAATAACTTTACAAATCATGTTGATGGTTGGCTGACACAAACTCCTCCAAATGACTCTTGATGTAGAGCACACCTCCTCCAAGAGTGTAGCAACTCTCCTCCCTGTAGACTTGATCACCAACGCTAGGGTTGTAGTCCTTGAGATGGGGTGATTACAATGACTCTAGGCTCTTCTTTTACAGTTTAACAACCTATTGAAAATCACATCATGAAAAGACTGCGTGATTTTTTTTTTGAAAATGCATCCAATTATGGCAATTGCATGCGATTAAGATTTTGATGCTCAATTTGTATTTTGAAAAAAATCCAAGCCAAAAGAACTTTTCATGCTACCATTGCCAAGATTTGAACTCGAACACTTTGGTTTTCTTTTAAATCATTTGACATAGACTAATGTTCCCATGTGACTTTGGTCGTAGATTCTTCTAAACACTACAAATTATGGATACATGTTGGCCTATTGGGACATTGTATCCAACAATCCCCCCTTCAATGTCATAATGGTACAAGGTTTAATAAACTGCAAAACTTCCTATGACTCTCAAGTCAATGCTTTGGTAGAAATATCTGCAATGTTTTCACTTGTAGGTATGTATACTAGCTCACTGTGCTTCTTAGATACCTATTCCCAAATGTAGTGATAATGTACCTCTAGATGTTTTGTATTAGCATGATGAACATGGTTCTTTGTAATAGCAATAGCACTCTGACTGTCTGAAAATATTTGAATTGAATATGAACTTGAACATCAAGATAACTTATAATCTTCTAGAACCAAACCGATTCAAGTGTAGGTGTAAAGGCAGCTCTATACTTTGCTTCACTTGAAGATGTAGCAACTATAGGTTGTTTCTTGGATAACCAAGAGATAAGAAGACCTCTTAGATAGAAACAATAGCCACTTATGCTTCTTCTTGAGTCTTTATCACCTGCCCAATCAAAATCTGAAAAACCTTTAAAGTAAAAAATATGAAGACTTCATAAATATCATAACGTAATTGGAAGTTCTCTTAAAATATCTGAAAATTCTCTTAATTGCTTTCCAATGAATTTTTTGTGGACTCTCGATGAAGTTGGATACTTGAAAAACTTCTCTGGACATGTATTAGATAGATATATCAAGCAACTAACTACTTGACTATATAATTTTAGCATCAAGTGGATCTGAATTTGCTCCGATTCTAATGACACATTGACATTCATAGGTGTTTGCATAGGCTTGGAATCTATCATCTCAAACCTTTCCAGTAATTTCTCAATGTATTTTTGTTGTGTCATGTAGATACACTCATCACTATATATGAATTCAATCCCAAGATAACAATGCAAAATATGTAAGTCATTTACATCAAATGTATGCTTAAGTTGTAGTTTAAAGTACTAAAGGTCTGAATCTTTGGGACCTATCATGATCATATCATCAACATGTAGAGAGTAGATGCATTGAAACAAAATGAAAAGAAGAGTGTACTCACAAAATGAAAGAGTCTGAGACTCAAAAGTGAGTAAACCATGAAATGGGAAAACTCACATGAATTAGAGTGAGCTTGCCAAGAGCATGACTAGGGCATTGGCTTCTATAAAAATAAATAGGTCTTCACTAGAACAATGAGACCTATGCTGAGATGGTTTTGATTGGTTCATAGAGCTAGAGGGCTTCAAGTTGTTCTTATTTTTGTAGAAAAAAATATCTAGGTGCCCTATTTTGCCACAAAAATTAGAGCTAAACTTCTTTGATGAATTGTTGGATCCTTGTTTGGGTTTGGAGCTAGTGTTATGACTAGCATGTTTTGCTTTATTGAAGGGTCCCTTAGCCTTCATTCTGGTTTCTTGTGAGGATGCTAACTTTGCTCAAGAGTCATGGAGGAGAAAAAGTCATCGAACTTCTTACCAAGTTAATGGCCCTGATTATAAAGGGTGGTTAAAAATGTTTTGTATGATCTAGGGAGCTTATTGAGAAGGCGAATGGCCATGTCTTTAGTGGGAACTTGTCGGCCACACAATGCTAGCTTACGTTGATAATCCTCAAATGTGGCAATAACTTTAGAAATTAGATCATGGGGCCTAATTGATAGGTGTGAAATCTGGCCTCTAAATTTTTGAAGGTGTTATGTCTTCATATAGGTCTTGCACGATCTTCCAAGCTTTGTAGGACATTTTATAGGAGGTAAAATGGCCCTTGGTTAACTCATGACAAGCTAGGAGTAATTGTCCCAAAGCTCATTTTTCCTTTACAATCCATACATCCAAGCTCCTAAATCACTTTCCTTGTTTGGATCTCACTCAGTTCCTTCAATTACTTCATACAAGAGGTTTGTATAAAGGTATGCCCTAATGGTGTCCTTCCAAAGATTATAGTTGGTCATTTGAGTCGCTCATCCTTTCGCATAAAAATTGGTGTAAAGAGGACATCACATTCAAAATCATTGGCATTGTCACTGTCAAAAATAAAGCATCACACTTCCCAAATTGAGGTCAAAATTTGTACAGAAATTGAGATGGGGTAGGGGGCTTAGAGTTGCCTTGCACTTGATGATGAGAGAGACACCTTGGATCTGGGGGGCTTAGAATAACCCTATACTTGCACTAAGAGAGAGTCACACTTGGGGGCTTAGAGTATCATCCCAAGGCATACACACACACACACACACAATATTCCTTTTAGATTTGTGGTGTTAGAAGATGGACACTTAGTGCCAAAGGGAGCCAAAGTGATGGTTGAAACCCTTAGAGAAAGTAGTGTCAAAGAGTGGATCAAAGCTACTCTGAGGAGATGAAGTGACCCCTTGGATACAAGATTGGTTGATTTGGTTGAGGAGGATACTAGTAGGTGCTACAAAGTAGAGCCAATATAGCTGCTAGATTATTGATTCCAATGGAGGAAAACATGCTTCAAAGTGATATACTTAGAGAAGCATCAAAGAGATGTTTAGTACTAACTTTGAGAAAGAGAAATTTGATAGGATAAAAGGAACCTTAATGACCTAATTTATGAAATCCAAAAAAAATAAAATGGAAGAATTGAAATCGCTCAATACATAGATGTTATGTGGTCCCCATTGATTTCTTTAAGGCGAAAAAAATGAAAATGTGATAACATGAGGAATGATGTCATTGGTTATTGATGCATCTGTGTGAGGAACTGATTAGATTAGAAGAACATTGAACCGTGAGAAACAAGGGTTGAATGACCTCAACTATGATGTCACAAGAAATGGAACATCTTGCTTCAAGAATCTACCACCATAATGGAAGTTTGCAGAGAAGTTGGCTATTGTTGCATAGTTCTAGATTGGGGAAGATGACAAGTTTACTATAGAGAAGAACAGAAACATTGTTGATGTGCATGCATAAGAATAATGTTCTTTAACTCTCTCTCTCTCTCTCCCCCTCTTCTATGTCTAGTAGAGATGGCAGACACATGTGTTGAGTGGTGCTCAACTCCAGAGAGAGTTCTCTCTCTCTCTCTCTCTCTCTCTCTCTCTCTCTCTATATATATATATATATATATATATATATATATATATATATATATATATATATATATATATATAGAGAGAGAGAGAGAGAGAGAGAGAGAGAGAGATGGTGTAGTTGATTGCTTGGGGGAAGTTTTCTATTGCCATGTCAATGATTGTTGCTATTTGTCTGCCTCCATGTGATGGAGCTTTGGTCATCTGCAAGTCAATAGAATGAGGCTTCTTAGAACAAAAAGGCAGAGTGTTATCAATTGTGCATGATCAACTGTGCATAGAATCCTAATAGCTTGACATCATAATGTTTCTCTTTGAATTTAACTTTAGATAACCGAGTTCTTTCTTCATCTGCCCTCTACGTCAAAGATGGAGACACGTGCCTCTTCATGCACCACACAATTTTGTCCCCTCAAATCGACTTATTGCTAATGAGTGTAGATAAAGAGGTATGTGTTTACAAGGAGTAGCAGATAGATAATGAGCCCAAGGTGCTAAGGTATAGATGCCCATGTGCTTCACCCTCTTTTGCACTTTCTCTTTGCTTGGTATATTGAAGCATAGACAAGCATAGAGGACACAAGTCCTTTAAAGCGAGTGTTTGGAAAAACTAGATGATAAGGATGGAGTTCGATCCAACAATGCTTTGGTTCTCTTGCTCTACATTCGAAGTTGGCATAGTAGATGCACTAGTAATTGGTTGCCTTACTCAGAGTGTAGTTACCATAAAAAAATAGATAACAATGATAAAGACATAATTAAAGATCACTGAAAATGCCATATAAGACTTGAGAGTGTTTCTAAATAATATGGAAAATGAGATGAAAATGAGATCCCCAAAAGTGCTGACAAACACTTAAGTCTTGAGATGCACTATCAGCTTCATAGAATGACCATTACATTGACACAAAATAATGCAAAAGTGTTGATAAGCATTTCAAAATAGATGAGATGCAACCATAATGATAATGACCACTAGAGTGATTGCAAAATACCAAAACACAAGGGTGGGAGGGAGGGAAAAATGGGATTTAAAAGGTAGAAGAGGAGTGGGAGGGTGGGCAAATGGGCAATGTACAAGCCAATAAAGAGCAGAAAATGATGGCAAAAGGATCTCTCCCAATGAGTGGAGAGCCTTATCGCCAAGCTCTACAAGCACCACCACCAAAATGACCACCAAAATCACTACCAAGACCTCCACCTAGTGCTCTGATACCATGTAGAGAGTACACACATGGAAGAAAAATGAAAATAAGAGTGTACTCACAAAATGAAAGAGTGTGAGACTCAAAAGTGGGTACACCATGAAATGGGAGAACTCACATGGATTAGAGTGAGCTTGCCAAGAGCATGGAGTAGGCTCCTTAAGCTTCTAGCCAAGTCCAAATGGGGGGAGAGGCCCTCCTTATATAGATTTGGGAGAGGCTCCTCATAGTACATCAAATGTTGGATAATTCCCCTTGAAGGAGAATGAATACATTGGTAGAAGAAAATGGCGAGGTACCCAAATACAAAAGAGATACAATGCAAAAAAGGAAATAAACTGAAAATAGAGTGCCTCTTGGATACCAAATGGAGATGCACTCATGCAGATATAAATGTAAATGATGTAGGAGCAATCATGTCATCAACACAACATATATGGTAATAAGCATCAAAACATCTTTCTTAGTTTTAGCATAAAGAGTGGGAGTTGTGTCTGAGTTTTCGAAACCAATAGATAGAAGATATACATGTATCTTCTCATACAAAGCTCTTGGTGCTTGCTTTAATCCATACAAAGCTCAAATTCTCTCAGTTTCTCTCTTCAAAACCTTCTTGGTGCTTGCTTTAGTCTTATTGTATACTAAATTCTCTCAACTTCTCTCTTCAAAACCTTCTAGCTACTAAACAGAAACATCTTCATGTAGATTACCATTAAGAAATGCAGCTTTGATATGCAACTTGTATACTTTCCAACCAAAGAATGCAAGCAAACAAAGTTTTGCCCTGACTACTACCATTTTAGATGTAGAAGCAAAAGTCTCATCATATTCAATACCTTTCTTTTGTGCATAACTAACCTTTGACATCTAATCTTGCTTTATACCTGTCTATAGTACAATCTACTTTTCTTTTGATTTTGAGATCCACTTCACACCAATAGCTCTCTTACCGTTTGGTAACTCACAAAGTTTCCACGTTTGATTCTTATGAATAGAATCAATCTCTTCTTGCATAACTTTCTTCCATAGAGGACTTTGTAGTGCATCTTGAACATTACGTGGTTCATTCTCAACTGAAGTTAATGCCCCTAGTGACAAGGCAATCGTGATTCTAATGGAACCACACACTTAATTTAAATAATACTTTGCAAGGTTATGGAGACTTATAATGTTGCAATAGACTTATGATAGAATGAAACTCTGAAAGAACTATTGATCACAAAGACAAATCCATGAAAAGTACTCAGAAAATCAACATGATATCACCATGAAATCTTAATGACAAGATTAGAAGAAAAGGAAAGAGCTCTCAAATTCTCATTAATCAACAAAAGTACAAATGGTCAACCTCCTCAAAATTGAGTCGTAACTGACTTAAATACTATTTCAAGTGTCCCTTTTCACACTTAAAAATAAGTCTTCTAAACTTCTATTCTAAATTCCTACTCACTTGAGAGCTCTAAAAATTCTTCAAAAATTACATAAGTTACATAGCATCATGAGGAAGACTCTTCCTCATTTTTACATCAAATGGAATTACCTAAACTACTAGATTACAAAATTTTCCTTTTTTTTGCATCTCATCAAAATGTTCTTCCAACATACACCCTAGAAAAAAAAAAGAACAAGTGGCTTGTGATAAAACAACCCAACATCGAGGTTGTATGTGGGAATTGGGTCAATCATCAAAGTATATGAACCTTAGGTCAAGTAGACATCTAGAATGGGATAGGAAAAGCATCAAGTCATTTGACGCAAATGTCAATCACACCACTAGGTCATGGGCTCAACAGCTCAATGACTACCCTTATGTATTGAGCTCAGAAACTAGTGATTCAAAAATTTCATTTAGCATGGAAAGACCTATAGGGAGTTCAAGAGTAGCCTACTTGAACACCCTTGAAGGTCCCTACAAGATTGAGTTAGGATACACATGAACCAACTGATTAGGTGCTCGCATCTATGAGGATGGTTTGAGAAGATCAGTGGTCCAACTTGGAAACCTTGACCAACCCTTTAGAATTGAACATATCATAGTAGTCGAATTCTAAGAGGGATCTTATATTGATAAGCAAGGAACCATGTATGTGGTTACGAGATCACTTGGTAGGATGGATTAGTTGTGAATCATCATCCCTCAGTCCGAAATAGGAGACTTGGAGTAGGAAACATTGGAAAAGAACCTAGAACACCTCGAGGTAAGTTAATCCTATCAAGGATAATCACACTAGAGTGGGCTCCTCAGGATAATAAGAGCATCGAGCTTTTCTTGAATAGAGATACTGACCAAGCCTTCTGGAGATTCAAGCCAAATAAATCGAGTGAGATAGAGGGAGTGACTATTTATAAATTCAAAGACCCTCAGACTCTGAGGAAGGTAATCTATTTAGATAGCTCTTCTGAGAGGATGTTTATGGTTATAGAACATGGTAGACTTGCTTACACATGGAAATGTGAATTGATATTTTTCAACAGAAAGGAGATAAGCAAGAGAGATCTCACACACACACACTCACACTCAAGAGGCACACACACAGATTGAGGCAAGGAAGAATAATCTTCTTCTTCTTCTTCTTCTTCTTCTTTTTGTGTTACAAAAAAGAATATACAAGAATGACCTATTACAACAATACAACTAGTGCAATATATATAGAACAATACATAAGGAAAATCCTAATGTCCATGAATGAGTGAGGTGGCAAGAAAAAAATGTGCCATCACTCTTGGTAGATAAATCTAGTAAAGCTCACTAAAGTATCCTTGACATATATCGGCATGACCACTATACATGTCAAAGAAATGAGAAAGTGATACATTGCATCCCTTCTCATAACATTTTGAGCTTGATATCTCAATACTCCCCCTCAAGCTCAACATCATGTACTCTAATCCAAGCATCTTCCAAAACTTCTTTAGCTTCTCTACTCCAAGTGCTTTAGTGAAAATATCAACCCATATCCCACAAAGTAGGGGATACTTATAGACTACTAGAGGATTTTTCAAAGAAGTTTGATAACCCTCTCATCCCCCCTCATGTGGGCCCACTTGGTTTTGATCTTGTTGTTCTCTACAAAGAACACTCTATGATGTCCAAAAGGACAAGGCTTCTTACAATTGGAAATTCTTTTGCCTAAAAGGAAAAGCATTGTATAGTGCTGAGGAACATCCGATTGCTTCACGCAGAAAAGCTTGTTTCTATTTGATTTATCCCTGTAATAGCATGACTCTCTCAAGGGCTTGCCAAATTGATATTGATTTGGGGCACGAATAGAAGAGGTGTCCCAAGTCTTCCATGCCACTAAGGCATCATTTGCATCGTGGGGGGACACCGTAAATTTTGTTATCTTTTACATTGGTCTAGATTCCATGGTGTAGGATTTGCCACATAAGCACATACTTTTTTACCTCGATGAGGGGGTGCCAAAGGGATTAGAAATTAAAGTCCCACCTCGAGCATAACCAATCCAAACACCACCTCTTATTGAGTGTGACATGAAAATCCACATCCTTCGTCAATCTTGGAATTTTCTCAAGGCTATTGCCATTGTGCGATCTCAGACCCTCAGGGTGAGAAGAGTCTTGACCAATGAGGAGCTGAGTCCTCAGGCATTCCCAAGCATTGAATCTACTCTTCAATAGACACCACTCTTCATAGTCCACTCTTATGGCCGGATCAATGTCCTTGAATCTAATCCATTGACAAGTTTCTTGGTTCTAGAGGTGCTTCCACGAATGGAAGCCTTTTTTCCAAAACTTTCTAGCTTTTTGTAGGTTCCAAGACTCCACACTTTTGATGCCTTTGATAGAGAACCAGATCAAATCATTTTGTCTAATATCGGCCACCCATTTCCAATCTTCATTGATTTTGATAAACTCTTTAGCCTTGTTCCAACTCTTCCATAGAGAACTAATCAAGATTGAGCCTTTGGGAGTCATCGGAAATGGGGAGAACAAAATAGCGAGAAGGTCAAGACCCTTCCACCTTGGGAGACCCACAAGTGTAAATGCAGTTTCTAAAAATAACCTTGGCCCAAGAGGCATCACTATTGCTCATGCTTTGATTAACCATTTTTTTGCTAACTTATTGGCCATTCCTTATCTAGAATACCCAAACCACCTTGATCCTTTTGGCTAATGCAAGTAGTCCATTTAATTTTGGGGCTACCCCTTTTTTTAGGGTCACCCGTCCAAAGGACGTTTCTAGTTTGAAGATCTCTTGGTCTTTTGGTCTCTAGCAAGAGAGAAAGTAAAGCATCGAAGAGAGAAGAAATGTGTTAATCACCATAGCATGACCAGTCAGATTAATCTACATACCTTTCTAGTACGTCAACTTGCTCTCGAGCTTAGAGAGAGCCTAGTTCCATTGCTGCCCCATTGAAACATCGAATCCCATCGAAATACCTAAGAAGCAGAAGATTTGACCACTAGGGATCAACTGAAAGCCATGGTCAATAAGAAATTGATGGGGATGCCCAATAACTTCCCTGAAAGTGGTTTTAGAATGATTTATTTTGGATCCCAATGCCTCACAACAAGTATTCAAACAACTCCAAAAAGTGTCAATGCTTAACGTGTGATTATGCACAAAGACATTAGTATCATCGGCACGAAGTCTCATGATCATCTGATCTTGATTGAGAGGCAAATTGAGGCCCTAAATATGACCTATGTGAGCTTGATGGTTAACAAGGTAGTTGAGACAATTGGCCACAATAGTAAAGAGAAGAGGGGCCAAGGGGGCACCCTTGTTTGATAGAACATTTTAATCTAATCACTTGAGAGAGTTGAACATTTATGTTTATCTGAGCAGTTGTCTTTCCTAGTAGAGTAGAGATCATCTTAATGATTTTTTGGCCATAGCCCATGTCTTTCAAGGGTTGGGGGATGTACTTCCACTCGAGTCTATCATAAGCTTTATCGAAGACAATCTTAAGGAAGAGGACATTGTCACTCTAGCACAATGGCAAGTACCAACGTGAGGAGATACACCTCATAAATGTCAATCCGCGGATACGTGAGGACTGGTATGAAGACCGTGAGCAACTGATGGCACAAGTGTGTGAGTGAAAGCACACAAGCATGTTCACACACACACACAAGGTAAGAGCAAAGAGTGGAACAATGGAAGGTCTTCGATTACAGAAGATCTCTGTTACAAAAGCTCATATCTACAACTAGTTACCCCCAAAAATGAACTCTCCAGTCCTTTTTATAGATTTTTGGGTGGTTTTGGCCTTGTCCAGACCTAGTGTCCTGCCTAATTAAAAATTAGGTTCCAGGGCTTATTTGGGGGCTCAAATGGAGTCTACAAATTATAAAAATTGGTAGGATGATACTTATAATACTCTTCAAGCTTGAGGATTGTGGACACCACATGCTTGAAGGTCTTGAAGAACTCATTCGTAAGGCCATCCAACCTCGGGATCATGCCATTAGGAAGGGAGTAAATTACCTCTAGAATCTCAGCATCCAAGATGGAAGCTTCAAAAAGAGATTTCAGGTTTTGGGGGATTTTTTTGGTTCTAAGGCATGGGATGGTGCCCATGTAGTCATGCTTGTGAGAAGAAAGAAGTGTGAAAACCCCCAAGAGCTGGGTAAAGTGGTTGACAATCAGCGTACTGTTTTCTTCATTCGTTTTGCATTCAACCCCATCGGCATCCATGATGAATGGAATCACTTCTTTGGATTTCTTCTTCTTGAGAATGTTGCACATCTCTTTAGTAGGCTTGTCTGCTCTACCTGCCCAACAATCTTTAAAGTATATTTGTAGATTCTTTCTTTGAATTTCTTCTTCGTATCTCGTCATGCTTCTAATTTTTTAGAGTCTAGTCAGGTATTTTGAGTGGCCTTTGTTAACTTCCACCTCCAAATGACATAGCCTCCTATAAAGATTTTCCCTTCTAGCACAAAGAATGGCTTGAAGAATCTTATGAGCCTTGGCCAAGATGTAATGAGTCTGTAGGACCACCCTCCTCCAACACCTGGCCGAAAAGGAGAAGGAGGCAAAGGTCCTGCTCCAAGCCTTGGAAAACTCGCATTGGACCGAGGGGAGAGAGAAGGTGGTTGGATTAGCATGAAACCAAGGGGCTATTTTGAGATTGATGATCGACTTGAAGGTAATCACAATTGAGTAGTGATCAGAGATGACCATGTCCACACTTTGGGAGAGGGAATGGGGCCCCCAAATGTTGATAATATTCTGAGATATAGCACCTATCGATTGTGGCCTTTCATAACTCAACACCATCTTGGAGGTTAGACCAAGAGAAACCAACAATTTCCTTGATCTCCACCAGATCTAGATTGACTTGGTCCCAAAATTCCTTCTCCTACCCATCAATCACCCATTGCTTCCTCCCCCATCTGTCTGATAGGACCTCCACCATATTAAAGTCCCCACAAAGAACCACATTGGGGAGCAGAGAATCCAATGATTGCCAAGTGGAAATTCTTTTTGAATCGATATTATGAGCATACAAGGAGATGTGGAAACTATAGAGGATCCCCAAAAGAAGCACCAATCCACCAATGGTTCTAGTCAGTAAGGGAATCCACAATTCTAGTGTGCCAACCTATACTGATGCCAACAGTTGCACCACCATTTCCCCTAGGGTGTGTGGTGGAGAGCCAAACATGCGATGAGGAAATGCTCTTAAGTCTCTTTTGTAGTTCATCCCCATCAATTTTGATCTCTTAAAGAGAGATGAAGTCTGGGTTTATGCTTTTATTTTGGATCCAGTTGCCGATCATAGTCACTCTTGAGGGTCTGAAAGCCCTTTAACATTGAGAGAAATGAAAATCATTATCAAAGAGTGAGATCTTTGTGGACAGGGGCCTTGTCCCTCTTTTTCTTGTTTTTCTCCTCAACTTTTTTCTTTGAGCTAGAGGGATCCTGACATAGGAGTTTCCCCTTAAGGGGGCTCTTCCATAGTATCTTGGCTAGTTGTTTTCCTTTGTGGGAAGCCTTATTTGAAAACAAGTTTTTTATCCTATCCGGGATTATAGAGCCAATTATTGAGCTTTCATTGTCCTAGCTAGCATTGTTGTTGTTGGTGGTGAGCCCAACCTCTTTGCTAGTGGTGTTTCCTTCTTGGTTGCTTTCCTTGGAATTCGAATCTTCAAGGGTTCCCTCCTCACTGTGATAGTCTTTGTGATTCATTCCCCCTAGGTAATCTAGGTCATTGACCTCCTTTTCCAAGTTGCAAAATATGTTTGTTTCTTGAGCCTTGTGATAGGGGCTCTTCTCAATAATACCTTTAGGGCTTCTTCTCCTCCTTTGCCTTACTTCTGTGATGCCATGAAGGTTCCTTTCCAGTATTTGTGGTCCCCTTCTCAGCCTCCCGTGGATGATCTATTGATACATTCTGGGCCACTATGATCTATGTAGCATTATCATTCTCTAGATTCTTCTAACTAGATTTTTGCCTCAGTGGACATTCTTTAATTCTATGGACCTGCATTCCACAATGAAAGCAAGCATTCGACAAGTTCTTGTACAAAATCTCCCGTTCAATGGTTTTCTCTTCTCCAATGTCTATGTAGATTTTCGAGGGGAGATCTTTGTTTGGATCAGCTTCGACACAAATATGTGGGTACCATCTAGCATTGAGCGAGTATTTCGCACCTTCATAAATGAGGCCTCTGACATCTTCTCTTGAGCCTAGAGGTCGACGGATGGGTGAGACAATTTCACTTACAAATTCATAAAGGAAAAGGGAAATTTTGGGAGCTCGATCCAAAGCGGATAGCACAAGGGTTTAGACTAATTAGGGATGAAACCAAGAAACCATTTAAACAGGCACAAGGTGGTCCTCCATACCTACGAAGTACCAATTTGCAAAGCTTGGAAGGCCATAACCTCATTTTCAAACACCAAGAGCACGTGACTCGCCAGTAAGAACTTACACTTGCTCACAATCAAACCACATGAGAACCATTCCTTATGAAACCACTGGCAAAAGGACTCCAATGGGGGCTTAGGACCAAACAATCATCGTATGGGACAAGTTCTCTTAAGATCTTCTTGCTTGGCCACAACATCCTCCTTGCAAAGGGAGATGACCAAAGGCTTGACCCCAAACAGTTCTACAGAATCACCCAAAAGCCTTGTCCTTGGACAACGGCCCCACATTACTTACTACCAATGATGGGAAGAACCCGCCATGAAGCAGCCCACGACAACCTGAACCCCCTATGGAACCCAAACTTTCCCTTCTTAATTCTCTTTCCTTTTCATATAAACTTTTTCTTCTTCTTTCTTTTTCTTTTTTATTCTATCCTTTTTTGTTCTTCCTCTAGCAAGCACAATATCTTTCATGCTTCCAAACCCTTGAATGCCAAAGGCTGAATGGTAGCTCCTTCTGCTTATGAAATCTTTTGGACACTGAATCTCAAAGGGGCCAGCTATAGCGATGCGATGATGTGCATCGCGATGAGTACCCAACAATGTTGCGAAGGTCACGAAGGTCACAATATCCACTGACACTGTTGCCTCAATAGCAGCGTTATCTAATCACAATAGTTGTAATATCAATGAGCCTGAACTCATGTGTGTGGAAACTATCTTGAATCAGTCGAAAAACAATGATCTTTTGAACTTTCTGTCAAAGCTGATACTCACATGTTACCATGTCAAATGCAGTTTCCAACATGGACATTCCTTGCGATCCATGTTGAGTTGGAAATTGATTTCCACTAATTGTATGTTGTTAAGATTATCATAATAAATGATGATAGACTTTTGCACTTCCACACCAAAATCTACAAGTAGCATCTCCATCCATGATGCTTTACATGCTCCCATTGCAACACCTCTATACTCAGCCTCTGTACTTGACAAGGCAACAAAGGGTTGCTTCTTACAGCTCCATGTAATAGCTACACTCCCAAGTGAGAATAGAAAGCCACTAGTAGATCTTCTATTTGGAATACTACAAACCCAATCTGCATCAGTGTATCCATGAACCTGCAATTCTACACCAACTTCATAAAACAATGCATAATCCAAAGTAGCACTCACATATCTTGGAGTGTGTCTCAAAGCATCTAAGTGTGATTTCTTGGGAACTTGCATAAATTGACTTTCAAGTCCAATAGTGTAGCTTGGATTAAGCCTTTTAATTGTGAGATATATCAAAATTCTCACAATTTTACTCTACATAATAGCATTTTCCATGCTTCACCTGATGAAGTATCCAACTTTAGATTCTGATATAATGGCATGGAAATTGGCTTACAATCAGCCACACCATGCTTTTGAAGCATACTCAAGGTGTATTGCCTTTACGACATCCATATACTTGTTTTTGTATGTATAAACTCAATGCCCGAGAAATAGCACAACACATTGAGGCCTTTCATGTTGAATTCCTACATAAGGAGTTGCATTACCTCTTTAATGCTTTCTACATTATCACCACCTGCAATCAGTTAACTCATCAACATAAATAGCCACAATGATAATGCCATCATCACACTTCCTTGCATATAATGAGTGATTTGCATCATACATAGAAAATCCAATGGTGGTTAAATAATCTGCAATCCTTGCATGCCAAGAACGAGGGACTTGTTTAAGTCCATACAAAGCCTTTTGCAACCTGCAAACATATTCTGAGTGCTTTGAATCCTCATATCCTTGTGGTTGGCCCATGTATACTTCTTCTTGCAACTTGCCATGTAAGAAAGCATTCTTAACATCCATCTTATGCAAAATCGATCCTCTTGTTGTAGCTAATGCAACAAGTTCTCTAACAATGTCCATTTAAGCTACAAGGTTGAACATTTCTTCATAATCAATGCCATATGTCTGTGTATATTCTTTTGCTTTCAACCATGCTTTATACATGCTTATGCTCCCATCAGCACTATGCTTCACCTTGTAAACCCACTTGCAACCTATGTGTTTCTTTCCTTGTGGCAATGGAACCAACTTCCATGATTCATTTCCATAAAGTGTAGCCATCTCCTCATCAAGAGGTTTCTCCCAATCTACATGTCCAATTGCATCCTCAAAACAAGAAGCTTTAGCATCTTGTAGTACCTTGGTCATGTAGGCACAATGGCAAGCCATGTAACTATCATACGTCAATGGTTGCACTGAATTCCACATCCTCCCAGATGTTCTTCGTTCTAGGTAACTTCTCCTTATATCATCTACATGTACCTTTCTTAGTTTCAGAGTCTTCAGAGAGGGCAATCCAAGTTCCTCATCGAGGCTCTTTTCTAAACTGCTTGAATCTCCATCAATGTCTTCAAAACCTATAGATGTTTTACTACTAGCAGAAATCTTTTCTTTACCTTCCTTGGATTTAGTTGATGAATTTTCTCACCTAAAATTTCTACTCAATCTTCCACTCCATGGATTTGAGTTAGAACTATTGCTTGGTGACACATCAGTTCCACTCAAAACTTGAGATTTTGCACTTGATTTTTAAGCATTTCCTTTTTCATTTGAGTCAAGATTAAGTCCTTCTTTGACATTTGCATAAAAGCTTGACATTTCATCAAACACCACATCTCTGCTTACCTTCACGTGTCATGTGAGTGGGTTGTAGCATTTATATCCCCTTTTCTCAAGGGAGTACCTAATAAAGATAAATTCATCTACTTTTGGATCAAGCTTTGTTCTCAACTCATCTCAAACATGTACATATGAAACACAACCAAATACTCTCATATGTGAAAAGTTTGTCTTTTTACCTATAAACATATCTTCATGTGTAACTTGATGTACAGTTGTAATCAAAGTTTTGTTTAGTAGTGTACACAACTTCTACCCAATAAGAATGAGGCATTGATTCTTAGCCATCAAGGCTCTTGCTATTTTTGCAATATGTCTATTTTTACATTTAGCAATGCCATTCCATTGTGGTGTGTACCTGCAAGAAAACTACCTTCAAATTCCATGAATTTTTCAAAATTTGCAAAGTCATTTGACATGTATTCACCTCCTCGATCATATCTTAATGATACTTCCTGTCTGCTTTTCCACCATATAAAAATTTTGAAAGTGATTAAACACCTTTCTCTTCTCTTTCATGAAGTATACCCATACTTCTATGTATGTTCATCAATGAAGGGACATAAAACGTGCAACCACCCATAGATGGGGTCTTTGCAGGACCCCAAACATCTATGTATGCTATTTCTAGCACATTCTCACTAACATGCTTAACATGTGGAAATGATGCCCTTGACTATTTACCAAATTGACATGCTTCATATACCTTTTGCATCTCTACAATATTCAAATGTCGTAGTCCATTGAAAGATCCTTTGACTACATCAACTTCAGCCTCTATAAATTTACATGTCTGATTCACTTGTGCCAAAACTCTATACTAGCAATAACACTTACACCTTTTGCAAACATGGCTAGATTCATTTCATGAATTTTCACATTCAAGGTGAACGTCCTACCGACTTTGTTCCATTTGGCAACCAACCTTCCATTCTATTTTTATTCTTCTATATATAAACGATCAACATTGAACATGACTTATAATCCCTAGTCAACCATCTTTCCAACAAAAAATAGATTCTTTGTTATATTCGGAACATGTAGCATGTCAATAAGATGTCTTACCTTCCCATCCTCCATAGATAGTGCTATGTTTTCTATATGCTTGATATGATGTTATGTGACATCGCTTGTTTCAATAAATCAAGGAACAAGCAATTTTTGCAAACTACTAAACCATTCTGCATGGTTGGTCATGTGTTTTGAGGCACCTAAATCAACATACTAAACATTACCATTCGATTTTGAAACATCATCAGGAATTTTATTCATCATGTGATTTTGGGCCATGGAAAACTTCTCTAAATCATCTGCACTTGAGGATGCATAGTCGTTTCATTGCATTCTATTATTTTGAGCCTTCAACCTGCAATCATGTTCAAAGTGAGTAGGTTTACCATAGTTACAACATCCTTTATTGTCATTACCTGAATCATTTCTTTGGAAATTTCTACGGCCTCTTTAGCTCCCCCTGCCTCAAAACTGTCCTCAACCTCATGCATGATTCTATTGTTAACCTTGGTCTTGGTTACTATTTCCTCTTCCACTTTCAAAAACTCCACCTCTACGTCTTCCTTTGCCAAAGTAGAATACCTTTTCAGAACTAGGTTTTCCTTGGGAGTTTGAGTCCTTAACAAGATTTCTTTCCTCAATTATGAGCATGGATACCAAATCAAAAAGATTCAAAATGTTTTCGCTAGTCTGAATAGACGTTTTGAACTCCTTATATGCAGCTCCTAAACCACGAAGGCACACTTCCACCTTATCATCATCTACATTGATAACAATAGATGCAAGTGACTCACATATGGTTTTGATTTTAAGGGTGTACTCACTGACATACTCTTTTTCTCTAGTGTATTTAGCTCATTCTTTAGTTGCAATTTTTGTGCCTTTGTATTGGTCTCATACAATGTGATCAAACTACGTCAAGCCTCTTTTGGAGTTTTGGCATCTTGTATGTGCCCAATCATGTTATTCTATATGCTAACAAATAGCTAATACATTACCTTCCATGCTCCTTAATTTTGTTCTTCATATGCTCTTCACATCAAATTTCATAGCAATTCGAGTTCGTTTGTGAAGCATGCTTTCTCCATGCCTTCTTACATACTCTTCACAATTGGCCTTCTCCACCAGCTCTCTACAGCCATAGTAGATCTGATACCATGTCAACAGAAGGGACCTAAGGAAGAGAGCTCTTACACACAATCTCACACTCAAGAGGAGCACACACAAATTGAGGCAAGGAAGAATGATCTTCTTCTTCTTCTTTTATTAAATCAAAGGAATATACAAGAATGAGCTAATATAACAATATGAACTAGTGCAATATATAAAGAATAGTACATAAGGAAAATCCTAATGTTTGCAAATAAGTGAGCTAGAAAGAAAAATGTACCATTACTCTTGGTAGATAAATCTAGTAAAGCTCACTAAAGTATACCTAACATATACCGGCATGAACACTATACATGCCAAAGAAATGAAAAAGTGATACATGCCATCCCTGATCATCACATGTTGAGCTTCATATCTCAATAGTATTCCCTCCTCAAAGACCACATGGTTCTCATGGTTAGCACGGGGCTAGATCTTCTCATGTCCCATGTATTCACAAAGAGAAGACCTGAGAGAGACTTGAAGTGGGTTTCGTAAACCCCTCAAGAAGAGAGAGGTCCGGATGGGATATAGAAAAAATGGATGAGGAGATATTGAGAGGACCTAGACACTAGAGAGGCATGGAGGAGTTTCCCTTGCCTACACCTAGAGAGCATCCTGGGATACTAAGGCCCACTCAACTAGTGAAGTCAATGAAGAACTAGTTCGATGGCTCTAGATACCCTGGTTACCATGTAACTCAATTCAAACGCCTTGAGGACTAAAGAAGTTAATGACTTGTTCACTCAAATACATTGCCTTTGGTTTAAGCTTGAAAAACATGGCCTTCACATGGTTCCAACCACGACATCAAGCAGTTCCTAGAAGCATTCATCATGGAGTTCTCTAGGAGTGGTATGAGGCATAAAACTTCATCCTGATACATAGCTTTAAACAAACACATCAAGAGATGGTGAGACTAGTAGGACATAGGTTTAGGCAGAACATTGAGAGATGAACGATTCTAGAGTTACCCACACCAGCCAAACAAGTGGCATTATTCTTGGATGGCTTGATAAGTGTGAAGTTGTGATCATATGTATACTTGAAGCAACCCATAACCATAGAGGAATGTGTGTGAATGTGTATCAATATCAAGGATAACTTGGGAGAAGAGTAAGAACTTACAAAGATCTACAAGGCTTTAGATAGCTCTATCAGTTTCACATCAAAGCCTTCAACATCAATTGAAGAAGTAGTAGAAATAGTAGCTCAAAACGAGGAGTCTCAAGTAGAAAAACCACTAGAATGGTCTCAATGAGATGATGCTATAACTACAAAGGAGACCACATGGCCAATGTTTGACCCATAATGGCTCAGAACCAAGGGAACCCTAATAGCCTGTATTGAAAGATAGAGAGAAGGTACACTAACCACACTGCACAAGATTGCCTATACAACAAACAGGTGGTTAGGCAAAACTACCAACAACCATATGAGCAACCACAAGGATATCCAAACCATTACCAACAACAATGATACTTTAAGCCCCAACAACCTTATCAATCCCAATACCAAGCTCAATAGTGACCATAACCTGTGTTAGGTCAGTAGCCTAAATGTTATTCCAGTCAAACATGTTGTATAAGAGGATAACCTAAATACAACCAATGTTATTCGAGTGTTATTCCAATCAAACATGTTGTATTAGAGGATAACCTAAATAGAGCCATTGTTATTCCAATAAAAAATGTTGTAATAGAGGATAACCTAAATAGAGCCCTAGTGCTTGCACCCCCATTGATTTTAGAAGATGATCCTAATGCTCATAGCTTTGACTCAACACACATGGATAGCCCACCGATCGACTTACTACAAGGATTCATCTCAGCATAATCAGATCTATCCATATGAAACACCTCAAACCAAGTTGGGAGCGTGAATAATCTAATGTGATGTATAGAAATCCTAACCCTGGACACCAACCAAGGTAGGTGAGACCCTAAGCACCTAGAGGACCATGTTATAGATGTTAAGGAGATCAATTCATACATGATTGTCCACTTCCTCCACAAGGGTAACCCCAACTCGTGGTTATTCAAGGCCTTTGTCCCGACTATTCTAAGAATCTGGCCAATACTCAAAAGATTACAGCAATCAATTTTATTGACTTGATTATAGATTCCAATGGGTAAATTCCAGTGTGAATGTGACCGCTATAGCCCCAGTGCAAGTAGCGACTAAATCCCAAGCACTACAATAAACTTAAGGCATAGATCAAGAGATGAAATCAAAGGCCATTGAGTGAGAGAGTATAACTAGGAGAAGAACTAGAGCTTGGAAGGATATCCGAGAAAGAATGTAGAGACAATGGACGAGAAAAATGAGTGAACTAGAAGAAAGCCTTAGGGAAACGAAAACAAAACTCATAGAGATAACATCCCAAACACACTCCCAAGCACCACCTCCCTCATCTCATCAAAATCCCCCATCCATACCACCATCACCAAGAGCAGGGTTAGTCCTAGCAAATCCTACTCTCAAACACTTGGACATGATGTTCAAGGCTTATCACCCTCAAATTCAAGAAGGGCTGAATGTGGCAGAGTTAGATACGTGTTATCCCAATGCGGACTCATAGAGGGACATGATCAAGCTTTGTTTGAAAATGGTGGAGCTAGCTCAAAATATGTTTGAAGCAAGTTGTCTTTTCAATTGGACCACTTCATTGAAGTCACATCTTCATCTCAAAGGATTGTTGGAAATTTAAGAGCGGTTGATAGCTCAACCTGGAGCTTTGGCTACCAAAGGCTCACAATAACAGAGATGAAAGAATAAGCTTAACTGCTAAGGAAGATTTTCTTCATAATTCTATGAACAATCGATTTTCTCCCTCTATTAATCATTTTTTTCTAGGAGTTCTTGAGAGAGATTCAAGAGGAGAAATGGGCCAAAGAGAGTGATAACCCTCCTCCCATCAATATGGTGGACAATCATCATGATCACTCTGTTCATGACATTCCATCTATGTATCTAGAGCAAGAAGGCATGCAGTCAAGTGAGTGACTAGAATTTGAATCCATTTCCCTGCAATAGTTGCCTCGGTTTATAGACCCATGGGAGTCAAGGTCTATTCACATGAGAGCTCCCATAGTTATGGTGAGGAACAAGGAATCAATTCTACCAAGGGACATCGAAGTAGTGAAGAGCACTAAAGTGCAATGTCACCTCACTTTAGAGGAGCTACTCAAACTTCATCCTCAATGATGGAAGCGTATAGCTAACTAGATGCTAAAAATAACTAAGCCACAATTTGAGGTAGGAGTGCCAGAAATACCCTTGAAGAAGATAGGAGAAATGAGTGGAGGAGAAGAAGGAAATACCTATCTCCCGATTACTTATCATGGTTATACAACCAAAGAAATTCTAGATTCTAAAGTGGGAGTTGTTATTCCTACCAGTTCCTTATGGAAACGATAGGGCAAGCCAACACTCACGCCAACAAGAATGCAATTGCAAATGGAAAACGGGCATATTGAGAAACCCCCAGGGTTACTAGAAGGGATAGCTCTCACTGCCTGTGGTGTAGAGTTTGAACATACATTTTTCATATGTGACTTTGGTAAGAATCACGTCTATGAGATGATTTTAGAAAGATCCCTCATGAGATAGTTGTAGTTAGTATAGGATTGGGGAAAAAACTACTTGTACTTACAACATTTAGGTGTGACAACTAAAGTCAATCTCCAAGATTCTTCCCACAGAGATGTAGCACCCTTGCAATGGAACCCATTCCATAGAACATTAGACGAAAAAGAGTCAGTGCACTCCATAGGAATAGGATCGCCATGGATGCATGAAGGCACACACTTATGGATGTGTAAAGTTGTAATCAAAGAAGGGAAAAGGTTAACTTCTAGAAGTATAGGTGCTAATGAGAGCCCTAGATCACACCCAATGTATGCATCTATGATGTTTTTAGATGAATAATTCAAATCCCACGGTTGGCCAAAAATCCTAGCCATGATGGACATAGCTATCAATGAGGAGCAATGGAACCCCAATTGCGATAAAGGTGGCTATGAAATTTTAGTTTTCATCATAGATCCACTCATGTTTGACTCGGTTATAGAGGGTTGTGAGCCTAGTAGGAAAACACTCAAGGAAGTTAGTGATGAGGACAAGGAATCCATCATCATGGAACCTCTTTGTGCCTCAGAAGAAGATTACCTTTACTTGGTAGATGCTAAGACTCAAGAATAAGAAAAAGAAGTTGACTATGATAGATGATGATAAAAGTGAGAAAAAGAAAGGAAAGAAAGCAGCCACCATGCAAGTAGAATAAGGAGTATAGTTTGAAGTGCCAAAGAACTTCAAGAGATGTGAGATAGAAGATAGGAAGATCATGATAAGAATGCCTAAAAGAGAAGCACTCATAGGAGAAGCCTATGATAACAAAGAGGAGACCAAAAGAATACACCAGGAAAATTCTCCTACTTGAGCGAGAATGCCACACTAGTAGCTTTAAAAAATCAAAGTGATAATGGTTCGTGAGGCAAGCATTAGAAACCAAAAGCTAATGGGGAGGGGTGTTAGGCATGTTGCTGCGAAAGTGGGAAAAGGAGTTCTTTTTGGCATGGAGGAGGGCTCGAAAAAGGGGAAATAGGCTCAGAGTTCAACAGGTGGATGGGATTAGTAGAGGATTCATTCTCTATTATTGCTCTCAAGATTCAAAGCAAGACATGGTGCTGAGATCTTGAGTCAATTGGGAGTCCAAGGTGCAAACAATTTAAGGAAGTGGCTGTTTGTTTTGCATGAAAAGAAACGTGACAAGAGGCAGACTCTTCTATGTCAACAGGTGTTTATCGGCATCAAATTAACAGAGGTGGTTGTCGAAGGAGGGGTGTACATGTGCATGAGGAAGAGAGTTGTGGGCTGTTATGAACAGGAACAAGGAGGCACACCAGATTTTTTTAAGGAGAAGACTCAAGCTTCGATCATCTTCCCAGCATGATATGATGAGAAGGAATCCCTTTGGAATGAACCTAGAATTAAAGATGCATGATAAATCAATACCTGCATTCTATTATGAGTAAAAGCTCAAGTCCCAAAGCAGATGACATACACTTTCATTTGATGTGGATGAAAGGGGTACTTGTCACATAAGAGAAATAGATGTGTAAACCAGCATTGCTCTTTCCAAAAGAAAAAAACAGCCCGAAATCCTTGGGTTTGGCCCTATCAAAAGAGGATGGTTCAATAGCTATTCAGAGATAAAGGGGAGAAAATGACAGCAAACCATGATGTATAAATTGTGCAGATCAATGGAGGGGATGTGATGAGTGATGAGTTGCATTATTGAACTTGATGCTCAGCTATGAATATGAAGAGTGTGAAGCGAGAGAGTTTGTAGCCTATCACAAACTTACATTTTGCTATTGTTTACCTTCGGTGAAAGATTCGTGCTTCAGAAGAAAGCTATGTCATGAAAGATGTATGCAAAAATTTATGAGGTGACGACTCAAAAAAAGTAATGATGTAGATTCTTTGATGGAACCAGCCTCTCAGCTCTGTGGTTGTTACTACACTCACGAAGTTATACGGAAGCTTGTTGATCAACATGTTGGAATGCGTAATCTCTTTCGGTCACTTCCCAACTGAGAGAGGTTCCCAAGGAAGGTAGCTAAAGTATCAAGTGAACAAACCAGGAACATGGTCCTATGGGAAGGAGTGAAAACATGGTAGGTGGATGGTGAAGCATTTTCATATATCCAATACTCTGAAGAAGAAGTGTATCATATGTTTTGAGCATCCACAGATACGTTCTATTTTCTATGCTTTATCTTCTTTTAAATTCGATCTTTGTTTATGCAATTAAATTGTGAAATGTATAAAAGGACTTTGTTTCTTGATTGGAGCAAATGCATCAAATTTTTGGCATATGAAAGTTTTTGTTTCTTTCTCATATTTGCTAAACTGTGAAGTTATTATCACACATTTGAATGCCTCAAAACGTCTTCATAGAGGACGTTTCTTTCTTGCTCTTCAAGTTCCCATTTGATTGGTGTGTATGGTCATTGTTGGCTGATTTGGTGGTGAAATAGTTCTAGTTCCTTTCATTGCTAGTGGCTCCCTTTGTAGATGACATTATAATCATAGGTACTTCAGATGAAGGAATTAAGGAGGTAAACAGATTACTTGAGAAAGAGTTTAAGATCAGTGATCTAGGAAAGTTATCATACTTTCTTAATATGGAAGTCACTTATACAGATCATGGCATATATGTATCACAAGAAAGGTATCTTCTAAACCTATTGAAAACGTTTGGTATGGAAAATTGCAGAGAAGCTTCAACTCCACTTGAAGCTAATCACAAGCTCAATAAGTATGATGGTGCAAAATAGAAAGATATGGGGAAGTATCAATCTCTTGTGGATAGTTTGATTTATGTTGCACTAACAAGACCTGATCATAGTTATGTAGTGGGAGTTCTATCACAATTCATGCATTGTCCAAAGGATCCACATCGGATTGCAGGTCAAAGAGTTCTTGGATATATCAAAGGAACTATAAATGAAGGATTATATTATCCTTTTACTTCAGATTTGAAGTTGAGAGCCTATAGTGACTCAGACTGGGCAGGTTATCAAGATGACAAAAGATCAACTCATGGCTACATGATATACATTGATGATAAGCTTGTAAGTTGGTGGTCACAGAAACAACATACAGTAGCATTATCATCAACTAAAGCTGAGTACAAAGGACTTGTAGAAGCAGCTAAAGAGGTCATATGGATGTAGACATTATTCAAAAGCTTGGGCATTAATCAATGTATACCTACAATACATGAAGATAATATGAGTTCACTTTATCTTGTAGCAAATCCAATATTTCATGTAAGAACAAAACATATAGAGATACAGTATCATTTATTGAGAAAAAAGGTAATGGAGAAAGAAATTGAAGTGGAGTACATTTCTACAAAGGATCAGATAGCAGATATAACGACAAAGAGTTTGGATGGTGTGAAGACCAACAGATTCAAAACCATGGCAGGAGTAAAAAGAAAAGAAGAAGATATGTAGAAATAAAGAATGTCAATTAGTGATTGAGGGGGAGCTATTGGAGAACCAATCACAAATTGGACATAAATTTGAAGGTCAAAGTTTAAGAAGAAAAGCACATGCCTATGTGAAGGGACTGTTTCACACATGCAATATATTTGTAAAGTTAGACTTAACTTTAGTTATAGAATTTTCAAAAATCACGAGATTGAGAAAATCTATATAAGTTAGTTTGTATCAACTGATGCAGTGCAAAAGAATAAAGAGAGAGAGTGAGAGAATGTGAGTAGGAGTTCATTTTGTATGACTGACAAACAGTCAGGCTTCTCTCTGCGAGAAAGCACCTGTAAACTTTTGAGTTTTTCATAGCTATGAGAAGAACTAGTTAAAGTTCTGTGTATGAGACTCTCTCCTCCATCTTCATACTTTGCCTACTGTGTAATAATCTCAAAAGTTCAAGTTTCCCAAGCAAGTCAATGCGTGGCATTGAGACTGAGATGATAAGCCATTATTTTATCTATCTGCTTTAACTTCTGTTGTAAAGTTTTTCAAAACAGGAGGTTGTTGGACCAATTCGATGCCTGGCATCAAGTTGTAGTTGATAACCTCTTATTTTCTATGCCTATAGTTCAACTCATGAGTTTGTGCTTGAAAAAGTGAGGTTTTATGCAAGAAGTCAATGCCCGTCATCGAATTCATGCTAAAAAGTGGACTTTTATGCACCAAGTCGATAGGGACATACTTTTGGCTAAAATAGGTAAGGTTCCCTATTTTGGCAACTCATACAGGGTCATCTTGTGAAGGTCATAACTTGGTGTGTAGTACTTCCCTTTTAGTAGATAACACCTTATTGGAAAGCTCATCTCTTCTACTTTGGAAAAATAATATTTGTGGTAGGAGAAATATAGAAAACATTGAAGGTATGTCATTTCAGTGACTATAAATTTCTAAAGAAGCAAATTTCTCACTTTAGGTAATCATTTGTCAAAGTTTGAAGAAGTATTGAGTTAACGGTGATCATAGAGGTTGTGTGGTGTCACATTAATTCATTTCTTGTGATGTTTCATACATCAACAAGAACTACAACTCGATGTTAGGCATCGAATTTACACATGGAGACTCACAAGGATCTTCTTCAGAATGGATTTAATTTGCAATTATTCAAATTCCAAAACATAAAAATGGGCGAGTATAAGGACCCACTGGTTTACAAGGATGACTTGCACCACGAATTGCTAGGATGGCTGATGCGCACGAGTGAACTTAACTACTAGATGATGAGTATAGACTCAAGAGGAAACAAAGCTGCTAAGTCCTTAGAGAAAGGAACCTCAAAAGAAGAGTTAAAGCTGCAACTAATTTCATCAATGGAGGTAAAATAATTAAGAAGGAGTAGAACAAGTGGAGCTCAAAAAGAGAGGTTGAGAATCAGAAGCAAAAGGAAAAGGAAATTCTAAAGTGCAAGAAATGATCGTGAAGGCTGAACTCAAGAAATTAGATTTGATCAAAAAAGAAAAATCCAATGATTTACTAGTCGGCCATGTGCACGTGATCGAGGAGCACTTTTCGATCAAAGCGATAGTGAGAAATGAAGGATATTCGAGAGAAGATCATGTGGAAAATAGGGAAGTTTTTCCAGAAAAGTTCTTGAGCATAGGGTCAGAGTTATGAGATTATGTACGGGAAAGCATCAAATTGTTACTCAAGAATTTCAACAAGGCCTTTGCATGGTCAAATAGTGATCTGAGAGGGCTCGATCCCCAGATTTGTCAGCATTATATAGACTTGGAAGAAGGGACTAGGGCGATATGTCAAAGGCTTAGGCGGACAAATCCAGCCTACTTGGAATTGATCAAAATAGAATTGACTAAGTTATTAGATGCAGTATTCATATGCCCCATTGCATTTAGTGAATGGGTGTCATCAATCGGAGTTGTCCCGAAAAAGAACAATAAAATTTTCATTTGCATGGACTGCCGAAAGTTAAAGGAGCAAACAAAGAAGGACCACTTTCCCTTGCCATTTACGGACCAAATCTTGGATAGAGTGGCTGGTCATAAATTGTACTCCTTTCTAGATGGCTTCAACGGATACAATCATATTCAAATCTATGAAGATGATAAGCCAAAACTACTTTCACCACAGAGTGGGGCACATATGCATATCACGTCATGCCATTTGGGTTGTGCAATGCACCAGCTACGTTTCAAAGAGCAATGATTGTAGCTTACCAAGATTATTTGCAGGAATAGATGGAGATATTCCTCGATGGCTTTGCCATCCAAGGAGACTATGAAAATATGATGGAAAGAATCGAAGCCATTCTAAAAAGAAGCATCGAAAAAAGGCATCTCTTTGAATCCGAAAAAAATGCATGTTTGGAGTACGAAAAGGCTTGCTCCTGGGACATGTGATTTCCAAAAAAGGAATTTCTGTTGACGAAGATAAGGTGGAAAAAATCAGATGACTCCCACCTCCTCAGAACTTGCAACAACTCAGAGGACTCTTGGGACATGCTAACTATTATCGGCAATTTATATTGAACTTCGAATCGATAGCCACACCATTGACAAATCTTTTGAGGAAAGATTAGCAATATCAATGGACTCGAGAGTGTCAAGCCACATTCGACTCTATCAAAGAGAAGTTGATAAATGCACCAACTCTCATAGCACCTGATTGGGAAAAAGAGTTCCATATGCATATGGAAGATTCCCATACTACGGTTGGAGCAGTCCTATGTCAAGCTAAAGAAAAGAAGTTGGATCATCTCATTTATTATGCAAGTCAAAACCTGAACAGTGCCGAGAGGAACTACACAACTACGGAAAAGGAGTGCCTCTCGATGATTTTTGTGGTAAACAAGTATCGACACTATTTGCTGGGCAAGCATTTCACGTTTTATGCGACAAATGTCAAAGAATGGGTAAACTGACACTAGCACATGCAACTCCTCTTACACCCGTACTGGCTCTTAAGCCTTTCGAGAAATGGGGAATTGATTTTGTGGGACCTATTGATCCTCCCTCTAGACGTAGGTCCAATAGGTATATCTTGATCTGCACGATTTATGTCACCAAGTGGGTGGAAGCAAAAGCTCTGAAAACTAACCGAGCTATCGATGTAGCCAAGTTTTTGTATGAACAAATCATTATACGATTCGGATGCCCATTGGAGATAGTGAGTGATAAAGGAACACATTTTGTCAACGAAATGATCAAGGAATTGATGGAGTTGTATAAGATTAAACACTGGAAAATCATCCCATATTATCCGAGGGCCAATGGACAAGTGGAAGTTACCAACAAGATTTTTGAACAGATTCTAACGAAGACGGTGGCTGCTCATAGGCGAGACTAGGATGAACCGCTTTTAGAAGCTTTGTGGGCATTGTCGAGGGGTGTGAATGGAGACCATTGGCCGGTCAAAATGACTTTCCTATGATCTCACTATGTGACGACACGTAGGCTGTTTGAAGCGTACTGTAGGAGCTAAGATATGTTTTAGTGAAGTGGGAAGTATTTTAACTATGATCTAATAAACTCTTTAAGAACATCCTAATTGAAATGTTTATCTAAGTGCTAATGTTTTAATCCTAATAAACTCTCTAAGATCGTGCTAATAGCCTATTCCGATCCATGACCATAAGGTTGAGCAACTAGAAATCTAGATAAACAATATTCATATGATGGCAACACTAGAGTCTCACTAGTAATGCGATCCTCAATAAATTCCTCTACTTCTTCTTATTTATTAGCTTCATGCTCTTTAGGTTGAGTGGTAGTATTATCTACTGGTGTGGTAATAAAGTTTCTAAAATGAAGGATGTAGGTATGGTATTTTCTTCGATAGACTTATTACACATGGATTCCTTTGTAGACACATTAATAGTAGACATTAGAAACAATAAAAAAGGGCCAATCGATTTATGAATAATTCTAAATTGTTTCTTGATAATCCTAAAGACTTTTTGAGTGATAAAATGGCTATTCTGATTCAGAACTATAATAAACCCTATACAAATATTATGATGAAAAAGACGAATAAAAAAGTAAGCTTAAAATATGGTTTCAAAAAGGTAGAAGAAGTAGCGTATAAGCAGCTCCAATCTTCCGATCAAAAGCTCGTTAGTGTCTTCAATTCGTCAATTCTCGTCAATCTTCATCAATGTTCTGCAAAAGAAGACACTAGGAAAAAAATAAGTACATTTTATAAAACATCAAATACACTTATTACTTTCAACTCTTAGCATATATGTGTATGCACATACATTCAATTTGACATGCATACATGTAACATGCTCATGCATTCTCATTCATGCTAGCTCACTCTCATATATGCATGCTAACATTTTATATGCACACTCACATATATGCACGTGCAACATGCTTACATGTGCATCACTTCATACTCACACATTCTTTAGCTCTTATATGCATGCTCATACACTATCACATACTTCAAATGCACTTACATTCATGCTTACCATGCATTTATGCACATGTATATTTACACTCACATGTTCTAACACACATTCATATGTTCATGCTAACATACACTTACATGCATGCTAACATATGCTATCATACATGCTACAGATTCATAAACTCATGTATGCCTTCTCAAAGAAAGGTTACATGCATGGAGATTACTTAGAACTTGTCCACACAGATGTGTGTGGGACCAAGCAAGGACCCATCAAGTTCTGGATCAAGGTATTATGTATCTTTCATTGATGATTTCAATAGGTGGACTATCTTGTACCTTATGAAGCACAAAGATGAAGTGTTCAGTTGCTTTAAAAAGTATCTTGCACTTGTGGAAAACCAAACAGGAAGAAGTCTAAAAAGACTAAGGTTAGATGGAGGAGGTGAGTACTTCTCAAATGAATTTGATGCATTCTTGCATGATAGAGGAATCAAAAGGGAGATTACAACAAGGTATACTCCTGAGCGAAATGGGGTGGTAGAGAGGAGAAATAGGTTGATTGTTGAAATAGCTAGGTCAATGCTAAATGAGAAAAGATTACCAAATTATTTGTGGGTAGAGAGTGTATCTACTGCTACTTATCTTGTTAACAAGTTACCATCCAAATCCCTTGATGGGATGACCCCATATGAAGCATGGCATGGTAGAAGGCCATCACTTGATCATTGCAAGATTTTTGGATGTGTTGCATATGTGCACATTCCATCACAAATAAGAGGTAAACTAGACCCTAAGGCAGAGAAGTGCATCTTCATAAGGTATGATTAAAAAAAAAAGGCTACAGGTTCTATAATCCATCCAAAAAAGGTTTTATGGTCAGTAGAGATGTTGTGTTTGATGACAATGACTCTTAGTTTGAAAGTGAATGCAGGAAAGTAAAGTTACCTTATGACTTGGAAGAGGAGTTTCCAAGCCTCACCAAGGAGGAGCCAAACCAGATTGAAGACATCAAATCAGATGATGAGGACATCATCAACCTAGAAGAATTCAAAGCATGGAAATCAAAAGGCAAGGTTAAGATGAAGAAGTTGGAGGATATACTTGAATCTTCCAATTAAGAAATTATAAGATCACAAAGGGAGAGAAAGAATCCAATCAGATATGTGTATGACACTTCCTTAGTAACTAAGCATTCTATTTATCTTGCTAAAGATTTATCACTTGAAGAGCCATCATCATATGAAGAGGCAAAGACCAAGGCTGAATGGAAGGAAGATATGGATGAAGAAATAGAAGCACTCAAGGAGAATGATACTTGGGAGCTAGTGACAAAGAAGGAATCAATGAAGTTAGTTGGATCTAGATGGATCTACAAAGTCAAGAGATCCATCTAGATCCAATTACCTTCAAGTTTACAAATGAAGGAGTATTGTGGAAGGTCCAAATCTGCAAAGTCAAGAGATTCATCTAAAAAGGTTTTCAAGTCAGGTTTACAAATGAAGGAGTATTTGTGGAAGATCCAAAGAATGCATATAATCAGATTGTTTGTAGTGAGAAACAAGGTAGACTCTTTACTTTAAGAGTGCAAGGGAATCGGTCAAGCTTTGCTCACACATGGTGAAGGAGTGATTATAGAACTTGATCTCTGGCATAAGAGATTAGGTCATTTCAATGAAAGAGGAATTAAAGTTATGGTTGCAAATGAGTATGTACTAGGATTACCAAATGTGCAGAGTCAACATATGATTTATAAATGTGAAGCATGCCAGATTTGAAAAGCACACAAGTTACCATTTCAGAAGGAAGGCTTCAAACATGATGGAGTACTAGAGCTCATTCATACAGATGTATGGGGACCAACAAAAGAAGGATCTACCAATGGCTCAAGGTACTATGTTCTTTTCATTGATGATGCTACAAGAAGGATAACTCTATATGTTTTGAAGGAAAGATTAGAAGTTTTTGGAGCTTTCAAGCATTTTCATGCATATGCAGAGAGAGTCACAGGTCAAAAGCTTAAGAGACTAAGGTCTGATGGAGGGGGAGAATACTTCTCCCAAGGGTTCAATGATTATCTTTGGAATGTAGGTATTAAGAGAGAAATAACCTACAAGTTTCTATAAACTTAAGAAGAATTCTGATGGTTCCATTAACAGGTATAAGGCAAGGCTTGTAGCAAAAGGCTTTGCACAAACTCAGGGAATTGATTATGAGGAGACCTTCTCTCCTATGGCAAAGATGCCTACTATTAGGGCTTTGCTTAGTATTGCCTCTTCCAAGAATTGGAGGATACTTCAACTAGATGTAAAGAATGCATTCTTGAATGGTTGGATAACAGAAGAGGTATATATGGCACAACCACCTAGTTTTGAGAATCAAGTTTATCCTGATTATGTGTGTAAACTTAACAAAGCATTGTATGGTCTCAAGCAAGCTCCAAGAGCTTGGAATTTTAGACTTGTTTCATTCTTGCAGGACAAAGGCTTTCAACCAAGCAAGGCAGATCCTTCACTCTTTATCAAAAAGAGTAACTTTGAGGTCATCTACTTATGTGTATATGTAGATGATAGTATATTGACAGGAAATGATGCAGATGGTATGAAGAAGATCAAAGATCAGATGAGAGAAGAGTTCAAGATAAGTGATTTGGGTTCACTTACCTACTTCCTAGGTTTGGAAGTTGTCTACAAAGATCATGGTTTGTTTCTCACTCAAAGAAAGTACATTAAGGACATGGCAAAATTCAAGATGCAAGATTGTAAGATTGCAGGTACTCCAATGGAGGTCAATCACAAATTGAGCTCACATGAAGGTGAACTCATAGAGGACATCACATCATATCAAAGTCTAGTGGGTATCAACTATGCCACATTGACAAGAGTAGATATATGTTACAGTGTGAGTGTGCTAAGTCAATTTATGCACACACCAAGGAAACCACATATGGATGCTGCCAAAAGGATTCTCAAGTATCTCAAAGGAACCATAAATGAAGGACTTTATTATCCTTATGTATCTGATTTAGGTTTGAAGCTATTTTCTGATGCAGATTGGGCTGGCTCCAAAGAAGATAGAAGGAGCACTTCATGTTATCTTACCTTTGTAGGTTCAAAGCTTATTTCATGGTCATCCAAGAAGCAACCCACAGTTGCTCTCCCTTCTACTGAAGCTGAATATAGAGGTCTTGCTATAGCTACACAAGAAGCTATGTGGATGAAGACATTATTCAAAGATCTTGGATTCGAGTTTGGAACTCCAACTATTTTTGGTGACAATATGAGTTCTATTCATTTGGCTGCTAATCCTATTTTTCATGCAAGGACTAAACATATTGAAGTTCATTATCACTATCTACGAGAGAAGGTTCTAAGCAAAGAGATTCAAATATCATATGTGTCCACTCATCAACAATGCGCAGATATTCTAACCAAAGCATTGGATGGTACAAAGCTTTGCAAATTCAAGACTATGATTGGTTTGCAGGTAATCTTGGAAGATTGAAGACCTCAAGCATACTTGGCTTGAGGGGGAGCTGTTGGAGCAAGTATATGACAAGCCTAAGTATTGGCTTGAGTCCCACAAAGTCATAGAAGAAGCCTTAAAATGAAGACTATGTAAAGTTCACTTGTGAACTACCTCTTGTAACTTTTGAAGAGTTTACTTAATGTAAAAGTGAAAGAATCTTAAGTGGTTGAGTCCACTTGATCAAAAAGGGAAAGAGGAGCCACGAATTCGTGATTTGTGGTAGGTAGAAAATCAAATCAATCACTGATTGATTGGAGAGTGATTGAGGGAAGTTAGCCTCCCAAACTCAACTATAAATACATGGTAGTTTTAGTCGTGGTTAAGAGAGACCTATGTGAAGACCTCCAAGAGCTGAGCTTTATGCCATATTAAGGTGTGATTACAAGGCACACATATGTATCAGTAAGTCCATTGTATTGTACAAGCAATATACTTTCATTTTCATGATCATTTGAGTTCATATTTCCATGTTCTTGTGAAGTGTACTACTCACTGCCATATCTCTCAGTTTTCTCAGTCACATTGCAGAGCTGCTTTCTCTAATCTTGGTGCATCATTTTCAGTGATTTAACTTGTTAAAGTTAGCTCTATAAGCCTACTATATGCTCACAAAATTTCATTTCTTTTGGCTATTGCAATCTTCATTTATGTTCAGTTGAAGTCAACCCTGTCTGTCATTTTCACTTCTCTGTCAGGTACCCGACTTTTTCACTCAACTTGTCAGAGCCATTTCTCACTGGTTACTTATCCAAATTCAATGGTTTAATTCTTGTTGGATTCAGCGTATTTTCTAGTATAACCATACAAATGTTCATAATCATTGGATTCTGACATTGTGAGTTATGTTCATTTTTCTGCTCACTAGTCTCAAACTGTAGCAGCCCGTGAAAATTGGGATGATGTCATCACTTGTTAAAACTCATTCTCAATGTGTGGTTCATTATTTTTTATGAGATTACTCTTGAAAGTTAGCTCTTTAAGTTATCTAGACTTCCCCAAGAGGAATTAAGCTAAATGCTGCTGTGCTCAGAGAATTATGCAAAATAGTGGACAGGTGTATGAACCAAAATAGCAAGTTTTTCACCTCTGAGCTAACTCCAACTTATCTGTTTTGATCTATCTTTTTGAGAGTTATCTTCCAAGGTACATAGGCTGTCTAATACATCCATTGGCAAGCTAAAAGGGCCCACCATATACTCTTGGAGTTCATTTGGCTGGTGTAGATCAAGGATTTTACAACACCTCTTCATCTTCAAGCACATACTTATCCATCTCTTCACAGTGATGTGTCTATGGAAAGCTTGGACTTGAGGAATCCAATCGTGCTAGTTGCTTTGTTCATCTACGAACTCTTGGAAGGTGCTCATTTTGGTTTTGGGTTGTGCAACTACTTGCGATGTCCTGATGCATGTCGACGATGAGCAATCTTGTCGGAGTGAGCTCTTGTTCAGCTTGAGTGGTCTTTACCGTGTGTCCATCAATTCAGGAGGTGTGGTGGTGACCTAGCATGGAATTTAGTTGAAAAACAAAAAAGAAAAACAAAGAGTGGATGAAAAGTAAAGTGGGTAGTGGAAACCCTAGGTAAAAGGGGAATTAAAAAATCAGCAAGAGAACTCGGTTAGAAATGAGAAAAAGGAATCAGCAAAACGATCTTGTGAACGAGAAGAGTATCAAAAACGGAATTGGGGAATGGTTTTCGATGGTGTGTGTAGAAAGTGTGTTGAGTATGCATGTGGAATAGAGATTCGTGAGGTGTTGAATGAAGAGTCGAGAAGAGTGACATGAGGGAATGTGGACATGTCTTGTGCTTTTATGTATATGGGTTGTGACGAGCTTGCATGTGCAACGATTTGAATGCAAGAACATATTTGGCTCGTCGGGGACGACTTCGCAGCTAAGTAAAGGGGAGTATGTTAGCCTAAGAAAATGAGTCTTTTTATGCACTAACAAGCTTCCAATTGTAGAGTATAAAGTGCTCGTCGGTGATGTCAACTGCAACCAATGTGGCAGTTTGAAAGAACTCATAGCAGCATGTGTGCAACAAAGAATATGGAGGAAGCAAGAGGAGCTTAAATAGGAAAAGCTAAGTGAAGTGGCTGAAGAACACAACTTACAATACTGCATTTATGGTCAAGATTGCTGAGAGCTTGAAGTTGGGTGCAACAGGGGATCAAAAGGTAAAAAGTGGATGCATGGAGCAAAGCATGTGTGGAGGCATATAGCACATTGCAAAGATTTGAAGCAAAGTTATGAGCACAAGCGAGATTGCAAGGATTTCAGATGGGTAATGCATGAATTAATGTGTAGGCAAGTTGTGGACTTTAAATACTCCTGCAAGATGCGGACATCCACCTATGGAAATGATTTCTCAGTGGAGGAAGCCATTTTATCTTTTTTATTGTTGTGCTAAAGGTTGCAAATGTCGCAGAGAAAAAGACAAATTCAGTTTCAATCCGTTTTGGGTGGTAGACCTATGGAGTCACACTATTGGTCAGATGGTGGTAGATGAAAAGGGACGTTTCTTTGGCAGAAGCAGCATAAAGGGGGAATTTTTTTTAGGTGACCTTTGAAAAAAAAGGGAAAAAATTGTTGGCCTTTATTGGGGGGAGGTCTCTTCGTTTTTGTGTGGAGAAGGATGAACACCAAATGCAACGGAGGGGAAGACATCAGGGAGGTTGTCTGCTCAGTCAAAGGGGAGGCCGCTCTCTCGTGAGCCTTCTTCTTCTCCTTCTTCTTCGGAAGATTTTTATTAACCAAGGCCGCAGTCGATTGGGGGTGTGCCATTGAATGGGAGAGAGAGAGAGGGAGAAAAAGTGTGAGAAGATATGTGTAAGTGAGTGGGTGTGGAAAAGAGAGACAGAGAGTAAGTGAGAAGGAGGAAGCGAGAGAAAGTGTGTGGGTGGGTACGGATAGAGGTATCCAAGTATGTGTGAAAATGCATGTGTGAATGCATAGATGAGTGTACGGGTGTATGTGTGAGCAAAATCTAGTGAGAAGGTGGGGGTGTGTACGCCCGTGGGTGCCAGCATACGGAAGTAAGCAAGCGCTATTGAGTGAAAAGGGGAGATTTGGAGCACATTCACATACTTTAGGATGACATGGAGCAAGAATAATGGACCGATTCCTCATGACTTAAGCAAACCATAAGTATAATTTCGGAGGAATTCCTCATGCTTAGGAGATATCATTTTGGTGCATTCTTCGGGAAGCACATGAGCTAGTGTATAGACAAAGGAAGCATGAATCAAGAGATAATTGTGGCCTCCAGGTAATCCAAGTGGACCAATTCCAAGGGGTTTGAAAAAAATAAAGGCTTGAATAATCATATTTCACTTGGGCATTAGGACTCTTCATTGGCCAATATACACCTTATCTCCCTGGAGTCTAGAGGGTTGATGTTTAGAGTGATGTTTCTTTAGTGCATCTACATGTGCTAATTGCAACCATTTCACGTACATGTTTTCTTCCACACAAGAAGGCAATATGCCTTGATCTGTGTGTTTGTACACACTACTTGCCTGTATGTGATATTTTTGGGATCTCACCACCTCTTTTTCTTTTTCTTTTAGTACAAAATGCTTAGGTACAATTGGTAGAATAGGCATGATAATTTTGGCCTAGTTAGCCATAATCTCTAGGTTAAATAAATAAGCATCAAGAAGCTCATCTGACACTCCTTGCGGGTCCGCTCTTGAGGATAGTCTGGATAGGTGATTTTCTATAAGGTGGGTTTTACCTTTCCTCACAACTACCTCAAAGTCATATTCCATGTAAGAGAAACCATCTTACTAATTTGCCAATATTGCAAGGTTTATTCACCAAGTAGAGTAACACTTGATGACCTATAAAAAAATTAAATTTATTTGCAAGAAAATAATATCTAAACCTTATAAACACATAGAACCTATCTAATCCTTCTCTTTTTGGCATGGTATAATTTTTCTCAACTGCATTTAACTACCTACTTGCATAAGCAATTGGAAGGTCAATGTTGCCCTCACTAGTAGGTTGTGCTAGCACACATCCTATAGAATAATTGGATGCATCCACATGAACATGGAATTGCTTATTCCAATCCAGTGTACTCAAGATTGGTTTTGAACACAATCATTCCTTGATTTCCTTAAAAGAGTTCACACACTCATCAGCCTAGTCAAATTAGTCATAAGGTTGTACAAAGGCTTCACAATGATTTCATACATGTGGATAAAATATCGATAACATCCATAATGTTCCACGAAAGCTTGTACTTCCTTCATATTCTTTGCTCTAGGGAGCTCAAAAATGGCTCGAACTTAATCTTTGTCCATCAATATGTTGTTCTTTGACACTATGTGTCCTAGAATCTTGGCTTGTCTAACCCTAAAAACACACTTTTCCAGTCTCAATCAGACTTGATATTCTCTACATTTTTTAGTAGATCTCAATTTAGATTATGTGTTTGTCTGATGTTGTAATGAGTGCATAAGTCATCAACATAGACCTATGAGTTCTTTTGCAAGAACTCCTTGAACACATGACACATCAACCTTTGAAAAGTAGTAGGAGCATTGGTGAGCCCAAAAAGGAATCACACGAAATGCAAAAATAACCCCACTCTATGGAAAAAGCCATCATACATTGGTCTTCTAGGACAATAGTGTTTGGGGGATTCTTTAGTTCAAAGGTGCTTGAGTGTTTGTAGAAGAAGAATGGAGAAAAAGAAGATAGAAAATTACACTAGAAGCCTATGTGTCTTGATTAATCATAAAGAATACAATAGGATTTTCCAAAATGAGACAGAATTCTCTCTATGCGATAGCATTTAAGCCCATGAGCACATACATGTGTAAAACAAACCACAATGGATAGTGCAATGAATCTCCTTTATGTCGATCCTCAACCTTGTCCAATAGCTTGTCCTTGTACACACCTTGCACTCAAGCTTCCAACAAGGTTGAAGGAAGGGTCACTCTCTATCAATGTGTAGCACCTCCTTGATGATCTTTTGTCCCACTTTAGTTGTTCTCTATGCTCTCTCTCTACATACTTCTTAGCACACTGTCACTCTCCTTGCACACCTTGCTTCCCTCTACATGTACTATGCAACTCTCTCTCTCTCTCTCTCTCTCTCTCTCTCTCTCTCACTCCTTAGTCCAAGGATTGCTAATGCCTTTGGTTGTGTGTCGATTCCTTTTACCTACATCGCTTCAACCACTAACTGTTGGAGTTTGAGGTCTAGAGAAGCACGTGAACAACACAAGGAAGGAGAAGAAGCTTGGAGCTCAACACACAATAGTGAATGTATTACCAAGAGAATATACAAAGGTAAATAACCCATTATGGGTATATGCATATATACAAGATGGGGAAAAAATCCTTCTAAAGAGGGAAAAAAGTGCCCTGATGGTCCTTGTGTGTTCACACACATCACTACCTAAACATATCAACAAGTCCCCCTTCAGAGTGATGTGGTGAACAAGGAGTGGACACTCATGTATAAGGAAGTGCCAAGCTATGTGGAATCAATCCACAAAAGAAAGTAAGCCCAAAGCTTTCTGGAAAGCTTCGAACTTCTCCCTAGGTAGAGCCTTTGTGAAAAGGCCTACAATGTTCTACTATGTGGACACACATGCCAAACTGATCTCTCCAGCAAAGAACCTCTCTCTAACATAATGATAGTGCACCTCAATGTGCTTAGTGTGAGCATGGAACACAGGGTTCCTTGCAACTACCAATGAGCTCTAACTATGAGTGAAGGTGGTGGTGGCAGAAGATTGACTAACACCCAAATCATTCATAAGGCATCTGAGCCACACACACTCATCAATCATTGTGAAAGTTGTGCTATACTTAGCCTCAGAACTGGAAGTGGCCACAGTAGGCTGCTTCTTGCTCAACCAAGATATACATGAGCTACCAAGCATGAAGCGAAAGCCACTAGTGGACATACGAGTGTCATAGCAACCACCCGAGTTAGAGTTAGAAAAAGCATGTAGATCTGGCAGCAGTGATCCCCCCTTGGGATAAAACAATCCAAGTAGTGTTGGTGCAAATAGCAAGCCTAAGTGCTTGGCTATTATCTCAAGACTACACCTTGATTTGTGTACCTCATAGAGGATCACATAGGAACCCTTACTTATACATTTAATTGTATTCACCATGGATAAAATGTAAAAGTGAAGAGAGAGAAGAATCTCATGAAGTTAGGAAACTGGACCCATGACTTATGTGGTAGGAAGAATCGATTCAATCACCCCTAAAATGTAGGAACACTTTTAGGTGAGGGAAATTCAAAATTCAAACTCAAGAAGTGAGTATAAGTAGAGGTGATTTAGTTGCAAGGCATGTGTGCCACTTTTGAGAGACTTTGAGATACATCATTGAGCTCACATTAAGCTCAATGCATGTATGATTAGTCCACTACAGTTCCGTTTTATTTACATTCATTATCACACACATTTTGATACATTTCGTCAAGTATATCTTTGTGTACTATTCTCTATTGCATCTTCATCATTTTAGTGATTTTGCAGAAGTGATTTCTCTGTATATACTTCATCATTTGCTACACTTTAACTTGGTGTAGTTAGAATTATGTGTCTACTATCTAGATATCAATTTGTTTACTCAATCTTGAGATATCTAGTGAGAAGTTCCACTATGTCTACACAACTTCATGCTCTTGAAATGTTAAGATGACCCCTGATCTGCTAAACTTATTTCTTAGTGTACGATGCCCCTAAATTCATGAAATAACTCTTCTTAGTTACCTATACTCTTGAACTAGATGTGTGCAAAAGCTCCTTGTTCAATTCATACCAAGTTGTGAGCTTTCAACTAAACAATGAGCACTTCTATTCCTAGAATAGAAGGCTTCTTCACATTTTTAATACATGCAAGTTATCTATTTTGATGCAAACTTTTGAAAGTGATGTTTCGAAGCACTTGGTAGTTCTAAATGCATTTTTATGAGGCCAAAGAGGTCTAATAAGCATCCATGGAGCTAACTTGGTAGGCTTAGAGTAGGTTTTGCGCAAGTCCAACTCATTTCTAAACAATACCTATCCATCTCCTAATAGTGGGAGATGGTTTTCTCTAATCCACAGACAAATTGGATCGAGGTAATTACTTAGCTTGGTGATTTAAAATGGAAGCTTAAATTCAAGGAAGAAACCTACATGGTTACATATCTAGAGATGAGATGATGCGATTCCTCAGAAGTAAAGGACAACCAACTCAAGAAGAACAAGAGAGGTTAACTACATGGTGCTCAAAGGATGCTCTGGCCAAGTCATACATTCTAAAATCAATCTTTGATTTTTTACTTCCACACATCAAGAGTTGCAAGAATTCGTAAGAGACTTGGAATGCTCTTGAAGCATTCTTCTCATCAAGTACCAAGGCTAGGAAGAATCAACTGGAGTTCACCACACTCAAGAAGATGCCCAAGCAAAGTATGACTCGTTTTGTCACCAAGATGGACACATATCAAATTGGAAGCATTGGAGAAATCATTGATGAAGAGCAGATAGTAAGGCAAGTGATCAATGGAATAAAGGCATATGAAAAATGGAAAGCTTTCACCACAACCATGGACCTCTACATGGATATGCAAGTTCCTAATTTCGCCACCCTCATGGGAAAAGTTTTCACACATGAGGTAGAGCTCATGAAGAATGGAGATAACTCTAGAGGTAATCAATCCTCTGCTCTCTATACAGATAAGAACAAAGGCAAAGATAGCAAAAGCCAAGATAAAAAGTCTGATGATGAGGGTAGCACCTCTCAAGCAAACTTTGGAGGTAAAGGTGGAGGCTCAAGAGGAAGAGACAGAGGAGGAAGACAAGGCAAGGTGAGATCAGAAAGCTCCTCTTCAATATGGGACATTACTGAGAATTTTTTTGGGAACCCTAGAAACCAAAGAGGAAGAGGTTACAACTAAGGATGTTATGAAAGCTTAAGAAGTAGATTCAACAATAACAATGGTTACAAAAACAATACTTATCAAGGAGGATATAGAGGAAGGAGAGACTCCAACAACTATGCAGATGGTCAAACTCAAGATGACTCATTACTTCTGATGAACTTGACCATGAAGCAAGGTAAAATAGATGAACATGTATTCTATATAGACTCAAGTTGTTCAAATCATGTAGCTCTACTCTCATATGTGGAGGACCCAAGGAATAGACATGAAGTCGAAATAGGAGATGACACAAGGCATCAAATAGAGAAGATAGGGAATTTAGATGGTAGTATGAACCTATTGAGCAAGGTATTGTATGAACCAACCATAACCAAAAATCTCATACGTGTTGGTCAGAGAAAAAGGAATGCAAGTCAAATCCACAAAGAATGGAACATTTGTTGAGGATCCACATGAAGGATTCAAAAGGATAGCAAGAGGAGAAAAGTGAGGTAGACTATTCACATTTGAGCTCCAAGATACTAGGAACATTGCTTTGTTCAATTATGGTAGTGAAACATTTTTAGAATTGGAAATTTTGCACAAAAGGTTAGCTCATATAGATGAAAGGTCTCTAAAGCAAATCAATAGGGATCAAAGTATGCTTGGTCTACCAAATATATCCAAGCAACACATGATTTACAAATGTAGTGCTCGTCAATTTGGCAAGTCTCAAAGGCAACCATTCACAAAGAAGGGAAACATTCATGGAGACCTATTGGCGCTAGTCCATACAAATGTATGGGGGCCAAGCAAGGAGCCATCTATCTCTGGATCTAGGTATTATGTATCTTTCATTGATGATTGTAGCAGATGGACAATACTATACTTTATGAAGCATAAAGATGAAGTGTTCTCTTGTTTCAAGAAATATCTAGAAGTTGTTGAAAATCAAATAGGAAAAACCTTGAAGAGGTTAAGGTCAGATGGAGGGGGAGAGTATTTCTCCCATGACTTTGATGCATATATCCAAGAGAGAGAAATCAAAACAGAGATTACAACTAGGTATACTTGAGAGCAAGATGGAGTGGTAGAAAGGAGGAATAGAAGCACAGTGGAGGGTGGAAGGTCAATGCTAAATGAAAAGAAATTGCCCAATTACCTATGGGTAGAGGCTATGTCCATAGCCACCTATCTAATCAATAGACTCCCATCAAAAGAATTGGATGGGATGACACCATACGAAGCATGGAATGGAAGAATACCTAGTCTTGATCATTGTAGGATCTTTGGGTGCATAGCATATGCACACATACCATCACAAATCAGAGGTCAATTGGATCCAAAGGTAGAAAAATGTGTATTCATTGGCTATGACCTTAATAAAAAAGGATATATGTTATATAGTCCAAGCAATAAAGGGTTCATGGTTAGTAGAGATGTTGTGTTTGATGAAAACAAATGTTGGTTTGAAGATGATTGTAGGAAAAGCAAACTTCCCTATGATCTAGAGGAAGGCTTTCCAACATTGTCAAAGAGGAAAGAGCATACACATCAAGGATCAAGTGATTCTGAATAAAACCAAAGGACTCCAAGAAGGGAAATCAACTCTTGGAACTCCAAAGGCAAGGACAAAGTAGAGAGATGAGAGATATAGTAGAATCATCTCAATAAACAATAAGAAGGTGTACTAGAGAGAAAAGGAAGCCAGATAGGTATGGTTATGACACATCTTTGGTCACTAAGCATTCCATTCACATTGCTCAGGATACAAACTCAAAAGAACCATCTACATATCAAGAAACCAATAAGAAACCAAAATGGAGAGAGGCCATGGAAGAAGAGTTAGAAGCTCTACAAGAAAATCAGACTTAGGAGTTGGTTCCCAAGAAACCAACTATGAAGGTCATTGGCTCAAGATGTTTTTACAAGGTAAAGACGAATTCAAATGGTTCAATTAATAGGTACAAAGAAAGGATTGTGGCTAAAGGGTTTGCTCAAACCCAAGGTATTGATTATGAAGAGACATTCTCACCTATGGCAAAGATGCCTACAATTAGAGTACTCATGAGTGTAGCATCTTCTAAGAACTGGAATATCTATCAAATGGATGTTAAAAAAGCTTTTCTCAATGGTTGGATTTCAGAGGAGGTATACATTGATCAACCTCCTAGCTTTGAAGATCAATCATATCCAGAATATGTGTGCAACTTGAAGAAAGATTTATGGCTTAAAGCAAGCCCCTAGAGCTTTGAATCATAGATTAGTCACCTACCTGTAGGATAAATCCTTTATGATAAGCAAGGTGATCCTTCCCTCTTCATAAAGAGGAATCACTCGGAGGTCATATACCTTTGTGTATATGTGGAACTACTCTTCATATCAATCATCACTTGTTCTTGAGTTTTGTGTTGATTGAAATTTCATATAGTCTATAAGTGTATGGTTATCATTATGACCTTGGAGTCAATCTCACTAGTTGATTGGTAACCACTTGTGTTATCAGCGGAAAGGGAGCCCTGCTACTAGGAGGGCTGAGGAAATAACCTTAAGGGTAGGAAAGTGGCAGTAGAAAGCTAGTGTGGGATATTTCGGGTTGTGTGTCTTGTTATGTGTTGTCATACTCTCTAACTCTCTTTCAATCTTGTGTGTTATGTGTTATGAATTCCTCATTCTTTCATTTGTGAAGTGTCTCTCTACATAGGCATGTTATAGGGTATACTTTCATTTGTGAAGTGTCTCTCTACATAGGCATGTTATAGGGTATACTTCCTGTTGGCATACAAGTCATAAGCAGAGCATACAGGCACAAAGGAAGTGTCATTTCTTGTAACTTTCATAAACAATTTCCAACTCAAGTGTCTCTCTACATAGGCATGTTATAGGGTATACTTCCTATTGGCATACAAGTCATAAGTAGAGCATACATGCACAAAGGAACAGTCTTGCACAATACGGCAACAAGGCCCAATCATTCTTTTTTCATAAACAATTTCCAACTCAAGTGCTTTTCATCACTACACACCCATTGTAAATCCCGTTTTTGGTAGAATAGACTCCATTTTGTTCAAGCCAAGGAGTCCTCGAGCTTGAGGAGTATTAGAATTAGCTACATACCAATTTTCATAATTTTTAGATTCCATTTGAGCCCTCAAATAGGCTCTAGAACCTAATTTTTAACTAGGCCGAACACTAGGTCTGGACAAGGCCAAGGCTAGTCAGAAAACTATAAAAAGAGCTAGAGAGCTCATTTTTGAGGTAAGATTGTTTGTGAATTGAGCTTGTGTAAGAGACTTTTTGACTAATGCAAAGAACTCCATTGTTCCTCTCATTGTTCTTGCCTTTTGTGTGCATGTGTGTATGTGTGTGCATGTTTGTGTGCTTCTCACTCATGCACTTGTGCCTTCACTTGCTCATAGTCTTCATACTAGTCCTCACGTCTCCACGGATTGACAATTATGAGGTGGATCTCCTCATATTGGTACTCATCATTGTGCTGGAGTGACACCAAATTTGGCGCCGTTGCTGGGGAGAGAGCTTCAAGGACGAGCGTGTGATGGTAAGACATAGAGTTGAGACATTGGAGTCATAGGTAATATCCTTTCTTTTCCTTATTTTTCTTTATTTTTGCTTCTTTTTGCATCACCATCTCCCACCTCCATCTTCATCTTCACAAAAATTTTACTTTTTGGTCATATTCCACTCCCCACCTCATTTCCCTCATTTCACTTGTGAGAGAGAGCAAGAGAGAGCTTGCATGCTATCAATTTTTGTGTGTTTTTTGAGCTTTTGCTGTAGGATCTAGCTGTACCACCATCTCCAGCAGCTCGCGCAGGTACGATAGAACTCTGCACAAGTCCCGAGATGACGACCTCTGTCTATCGCGACACACAAAAAAAACTAATACTTTGAATGCATGTTTGGCACGATAACCTACATCATGAGAGCACTCCAAATCGATAAAAAATTCTAAAAAAATTGTGTTTTTTCAGTCTATCGTGACAGAAACAGTCTATCGTGACACACAGCGTCTATCGCGATAGACACCGTCTATCAGAATAGACAACACACCACGATAGAGGCCGTCTATCACAACAGATATCGTCTATCGCGATAGAGAGGTCCATGACAGATGACAGACAACGTCTATCATGACAGACACCCGTTTATTGCGATAGACAGGAGCCCACGATACAAACCGTCTATCGCGACAGACACCGTCTATCGCCATAGGTAGGTCCACGATAGACGATAGACATCGTCTACCGTGACAGACACCTATCTATCGCGACAGACAGGAGCCCATGATACAGACCGTGTATCGTGATAGACACCCTCTATCACGACAGAACAAAACCACGACAGATGACAGACTCAGTCTATCGCGATAGACACCCATCTATCGCGACAGACAGAGACCCACGATAGATGACAGACTCAGTCTATCACGACAGACACCGTCTATCGTGACAGACCAAACCACGACGGACGATAGACCCCGCCTATCGTGATAGACACTATCTATCGCGATAGAAAGCACCCCACGATAGAGGCTGTCTATCGCAATAGACACCATCTATCACGACAGACAGGGCCACGACAGATGATAGACCCCGTCTATCACGACAGACACCCATCTATCACGTCAGATCGAGAACCACGATAGACCCCATCTATCGCGACAGACACCATCTATCGCGACAGATAGGACCCCGTGACAGACCCCATCTATCGCGACAGACACCTTCTATCACGACAGACCAAACCACGACAGACGATAGACCTTGTTTATTGCAATAGACACCGTCTATCGCGAGAGACAGGGCTGATGATAGACGACAGATAGAGTCTCTCGTGACAGACACCCGTCTATCACGACAGACAGGACCCCATGATAGATCCCGTCTATCATGATAAACATCGTCTATCGCGACAGACAGCCCCATGCGACAGACACCATCTATCGTGATAGACAAACATTTTTGGCAAAAAAATAGAGGGGTAATTTTTTGAAAATTTGGGCTAAATATTCGGCATATTTTCATATTCAATCACTTATTTCATTACAAAGGCCTTAGAAAAATGCACTAAACTCCCGAAAGGTTCTGTTTGTCTGTTTAACCCCCTAAACCCTGAACGGTCATAACTTTTTCATACGAAATCCATTTTTTGAGCTCTAGAGCTTGTCGGAAAGCTCGTGGTGACCCACTGAGGGTTAGGTACACCAAGGGAGCTCTAGAGAAAAAATTTTGGCAATTCAAAAGGGGGAACAAGGGTCATTAAAAGTGTCTGTATCAAATTGTTTGTCAATTAAAGGTAAAAATTTGTGCTAAACTTGGAATGTTTATAGGATCATAGAGTGCTTTTGGAGAAAGCAGAGCAAGTGCCATTCTGTGTAGGCTTGGGAACGCGCTTCCTGGGCAGACAAGCAGAGCAAGGAGAGACAACCTGAGGTTGGAACATCTCTCAACCCCCTCAGTCTAATCTTAGCTTAGGCTAAGTGCGAGTAGTTGTCTTGATCGATTAGGGGTACGATAGGAATATGCAAGTTCTAAAAGCCTCTAATTTCTCAAGTCCAAGAATAGGTTAAACTGCACTCAAGGGACAACTTAAGGGAAAAGAACCTAAACTAAGTGGACGAAGAACATCAAGTACGACACACTTAAGTGCTCCTGACGACGCTGAATTAAAGACAAGAACACACATACAACGGAACTCAAAAGGAACAAGTGATTGGTATCAAAGAATCAGTAACGTGGTTGTTCAAGGATCATTGGGATTAATTGGAAAGGCATATGAACCTTAGATCGGGAAGACACCTAGGGAGAGACCGTCAAAGTATTAGATCATCCGAGGCTAGCATCAACCATACATCCATATCTTGGGCCGTGCAATTGAGTGATTATCCCTACGCCTTAGACTCAGAAACTAGTGACTCTGAGATGTCTTATAACATGGAAAGACCTGTAGGTAGCTCAGGAGTAGCATACCTAGAAAGACCTAAAGGACCCTACAAAACTCAAGTGGAGTATATTAGGACCAACCACTTAGGTGCACGCATCTATGAGGATGGTCTGCGAAGATCTGTTGTCTTAATTAAAAACCCGGATCAGCCCATTGGAGTAGAACACCCTGTCGTCAAGTTCAAAAATGGCTCCTACATAGACAAAGAAGGAACAATCTATGTGGTCACTAGCCAACCAGAAAGAACAAATGAATTTGGCAACATAATCTCAGAGGTGGAAATAGGTGACATAGAGCAAGGGAACTTAGGAAAAGAACCAAAAACCCCTCGTGGTAAGTTGGTTCTGATGCGAATAATCACTCCAGAGTTGGTTCCCCAGGATAAAAGGAGCATATATTTGCTCTTGAACCGAGAGACGGATGAGGCTTTTTGGAGATATAAGCCTAAAAAGCCCAACAAAGTGGGAGCACGCACCATCTATGAATTCAAAGATCCTGATACCCAGGCAAAGTGACCTACTTAGATGATACTTCGGAGAGGATCTTTGTGGTCTCAGAGCATGGAAGACATGCATACACTTGAAGGGGTGACTTTGTTTTTCCCAAACCTCGATCCACTGTGTCTTATGGTCACCCAGGAGCCGGAACATCTCACGCTCATGGAACACAAAGAGAGAGGAGTAGAGATAGACCCGAGGTGAGTTTTGCTAATCCACATGGAAGAGAGAGAACGAGGACAGAGACTGATAGAGTGGAGAGGGAAAGACAAAGGGACCCAAGGAATCTAAGAAATGCAGACGAATTCCCTTTACCAAGGCCTAGAGAACATGCTAGAACCTTGCGGCCTACACAATTGGTTAAGTCCATGAAGAATTGCTTCGATGGCATAGGAGACCCGTATGACCATGTAGCAGAGTTTAGGCAAGTTTTGAGAGTCGAGCAAGTGGAAGACTTGTTCACTCAATACAATGCTTTTGGCATAACACTCAAGAACATTGCATTGACTTAGTTTCAACCACTTCACCAAGATCTACCTAGAGAGATGCCCTGCTCCAGAGTTACCCACTCTGGCCAAACAAGTGGCCTTATTTCTAGACGGATTGTTAAGCACCAAACTGAGATCATATGTGTACTTAAAGGACCCTAGATCCATAGAAGAGTGTGTACGCATGTGCATATACATTGAGGATAATATAGGGGAGGAATTAGAGCTCTCAAAGGTCTATAAAGATTCAGATAGTTCTAGTAGCCTCATTTCCTCAAAATCCACATCAATTGAGGATCTAGCAGAAAAGGTACCTCAAAAATTAGGTGTCTCTAGCAAGAAAATGCCTAGATTTGCCCCAGGAAAATGATGCTACACTTGTGGAGGAGACCATATGGCTAATGTGTGCCCTATCATGGCTCAACCCCAAGTTAATCCCAACAACTAGTACTGCACCATAGAAAGGAGGTACACCAATCACACAGCACAAGAAAACAAGCGGTTAGAAAAAATTATCCTTAGCCATATCCACAACAAGGAAAGTACCCTAATCAGTACCCACAACAACAGTATGCTAGGCCCCAGCAAACCTATCAAGCACCCTATCAAGGGCAACAAAGACCACAACCAGTCCTAGCGCAGCAACCCCCTACCCCCACCAATGTGATTCTAGTGAAGTATGAAGCTGCAGAAGAAAATCTAAATAGAGTTTTAGTGCCATTGACACCGTCGCTTTCAGAAAGTGATCATAGTTTTGACTCTACCCACATTGATAGCCCATAGGCTTACTACATGCAATCACCCGAGCATAATGAGTCATACCATTATGAAGAACCGAGTGAGTCTAGTTGGGAGCCAGAATATGCAAATGTCATGTACACAAACCCCAACTCTAGACCTCAACCTAGGTAGATAAGACCTCCATTTCCTAGAGGACCATGCTTCCTATGTCAGATCACCTCATTTGTGATTGCCCTCTACCTGCACCCACACAAACCCAACCTATGAAAATTCAAGGCTTTTGTCCAGATTGTGGAAAGGAGCATTTGTTACGAGAGTGTCCCAAGAATCCCACCAATATGCCAAAGGTTGCTCCTATCAATGTCATTGGGCTAGTGGTAGACTCCACGGGAAGTGTGACTTCCACGGCTCCAGTACAAGTCACCACGAGAGCTCATGCACTTAAGCAAAACCAAGACTTAGGCCAGGAAAAGAATGCAGAGGTTAGTGAGACTTAGAACCTGAATAAGAAGAGAACAAGAGCTTGGAGAGATAGTCGTGAACGTATGAAAAGGCCATGGGCAAGAAAGATGAGCAAACTCGAGGAAATTCTATGAGAAACTAAGGCCAAAATAATAGAAATTACATCTTAAATGCACTCTCACACCTCACCTCCACTACCATCCCCATCACCTTCCATTCCTCAACCTTCTTACCCACCACACGTAACCCACCCACCACCCAGAGTAGGATCAGTCTTGGCAGATCCTGTTGCGAACATTTGTTTTATGTAGGGTACAAGTTTCAAATTATGTAAATACCTTTGGGAAGTCTTTTAATACTTCAAGAAGGCTCATATTATTCATAAAATGTAGCAAAAATACCACGTGATTTCTAGAACATGGTGAGTCAAATTAGTGAGTCACAAGGGAGCTTCAGTGGTGTCCTAGTGGAAGGTCGATGTGGCTAGTTCTCAAAGTCCATCAATACTTTGCTTATTTGAGCACTTGAGTCATGTAATACCTCCATCCAAGTGTCTACCACGAATTTAGATGTATTAGGAAGGTTTTAGATTAGTTTCCCATGCTATAAAAAGAGGAGAAAAGTCGTGATCTTGTGGGATGTCCAAGAGAGTCATATGTGTATCTCTACACTGCTGTAGTTTTGTATGCAGAGATTGCAGAGCTTGTATCTCCCTCATTATATATCCAAATTACATGTTTGATAGCTCATTGGAAAGCTCTTACTGTCTACTTTCATCCTGGAAATTTTCATAATCATTGGATGTGTGAGCTGAGAGCAATACTCTCTGCAAGTAGTGTGTGTTCTCTGTTTTTTATCCCTGCTGAAGGTCTCCATTAAACCTCAAACTTGCAGAGGTCATATATCCTTGTGTATGTATCCAAATCATGTGTTCTTTGGCTTGTTAGAAAGCTCTTTAAGTCTACTTGTATTCTGGAAAGTTTCAAAGTCATCACAGTTGTGAGTTAAGAGCAGTAGTCTCTGCAAGTGATGTGTGTCCTCAGGATCATCTCTGTTTCAAGGTCTCCATTAAAGCTGCATATTGCAAAGGTCATAGCTCATTATGTATTTATCCATTTGAGGTGTTCTATATCTTGTTGGAAAGCTCTTAGAGTCTAGTTTATGTGTGTGAAACAGTTTTGGAAAATTCCAAGTGAGTAAAGAGAAATTTGCCCTGCAAAAAAATTGGTCTGTGCATACAAGTTTGTGAAAAAGTCAACTAGGTCCTGTTGGGTTTCACCTACTTCTAGCTGTACTTTGGAGATCAATAAACTCCAACATTGGTATCAGAGCAAGTACTTGGAGGCTTGGAGAAGGTTATCATACCTTGACGAAGAATTTGAAGCTATCAAAGAAGCAGTTCATCATCAACACTACACAAAGGTAGAAGAAGATTGCAAGGAGGCATCTGAAGCAACATCCAAGCAAAGAAAGGTGCACATACCTCATTTACAAGGTAAATATTATATTTCTTCTCATCACACACATTGGAAAGGAGGCTTAAAGGAGGAAGCTTAGCATTTGTATTATGGGAGACCAACATGCACAAATAGAGAAGCTTGATAAGACCAATTATCAAGCATGGAAGTTTAGAATCACAGCATACTTGCAAGGTAGAGGCTTGTATGGTTTGATTGACGGCACAGATATCAAACCCACATTACCAGAGGACCCAAATCAGCAACAATTGAGGGAGTTTAGACTTTGGAATGAGAGAGACAAAAGGGTTATATTCATTTTATCACAAAATATTCAAGATTCAATGGTAGGACACATACAAGATCTAGACACAAGTAGAGATGTTTGGCTTGCATTGGAAAGGTTGTATGCTACAGGTACAAGAGCAAGGAAGATTCAACTCAAAAATGAGTTGAATAACATAAAGAAAGATACAAGGACATCGGTCAATGATTACATATTGAAAGTTAAAGAGATTGCAGATCAACTCGGATCAATTCAAGCTCATGTGGAGGACGACGACTTGGTTGCACATACTCTCAACGGACTCAAAGATGATGAGAGATGGAAACCCTTCATTACTTCAGTTTATGTGAGAGGAGAATTACCAGATTTTGATCAACTTATTGCCCTCATGGTCACGGAGGAGATGAATCTAAATGGTTCTACGTCAAATCAAAAAGAATCTCAAGGACAAGCTCTTTATGTAGGATCATCAAGAGGTGGAAACAGAGGTGGAAGAGGTTCAAATAGAGGTCGAGGAAGAAGGAGCGATGATCAAAGGACTTCAAGTGGCTTCTTCAACACAAGAGGAAGAGGAAGATCAAGCGCTAGAGGTACGAGAGGCTACTACAACTACAACCAAAGACAAAGGAGTGAAGATAATAAGAATAATTGCTATATATGTGGAAGGTATGGACACTATGCCAAAGATTGTTATCAAAATGAAAATAATCAAGGTGGTAATCGAAGAGGAGGCTATTCAAGAAGAGGTAAACAACAAGGAAATTATGCAGTTGAAGGTAAAAGTGATGATTATGATTCTCTTCTTATGATGAATGTAGAAACTAAGATGAATTGCAATAGCGATGTATGGTATGTAGATAGTGGTTGTTCTAATCACATGTCTCATGATGCTTCATGGTTTTCTAATATGCATAATCCGTCATGTAAAGGTCATGTTGAAACAGGAGATGATACAACACATAAGATTATGCAGGTTGGAGATGTTGTTATGCAGGATAAGAGCAAGAAAAATTGCTTGAAGGATGTACTTTATGTGCCAACGATCACTAAGAATTTGATGTCGGTTGGTCAAATGGTAGAAAAAGGTCTACAAGTGAGATTTAATCATGCAGGTTGCTTCATTGAGGATCCAAAGCAAAGGAGGTTAATTGCTAGAGGTCAAAAACAAGGTAGATTGTTTACATTCAAGGTAAACCCAAATCATACAAACTATTTCTCTTATGGTATGCATCGAATAGCAGAGCTTGATCTATGGCACAAAAGGATTGGACACATGAATGTACACAGGTTAAAGGAGCTATCAAAGAAGAGGATTGTTGAAGGATTACCTGATCTTACTAAGCAACATATGGTGCATCTTTGTGAAGCATGTCAAATGGGTAAGCAGAGTAGACAACCTTTCAAGCATTCAAGCTATGTAAGTGATGGTTTGCTAGATCTCATACACACAGATGTGTGGGGACCTACTAAAGAGGCATCCTTGGTTGGTAATAAGTACTATGTATCATTCATTGACGATCATAGTAGAATGACATTTGTGTATTTTATTAAACATAAGAGTGAGGTCTTTGATTGTTTCAAGAAGTTCAAATCATATGTCGAAAAGCAAACAGGAAGGTATATTAAGAAGCTAAGATCCGATGGAGGAGGAGAGTATTTCTCTCAAGCTTTTACTGATTTTTTGTATGATGAAGGTATCAAAAGAGAAGTTACATGCAGGTATACTCCACAACAAAATGGAGTCGCAGAAAGAAGAAACAGAATCATAGCAGAAGCATCTAGAAGCATGCTTAATGATATGTGTTTGCCTAATTATTTTTGGGCTGAAGCTGTTAGCACAAGTGTTTACATTATGAATAGAGTTCCGACTGCTGGAGTTCATCATTTGACACCATATGAGGTATGGCATGGAAGGAAACCAAGTGTAAGTCATTTGAAAGTATTTGGCTGTGTATGTTATGTACATGTACCTAGTGAGGTGAGATCTAAACTTGATGCAAAATCAGAAAAATGTATATTCATTGGTTATGCAGATACTCAAAGAGGATATAGATGCTATAATCCTCATACCAATAAGGTTGTTGTGTCAAGAGATGTAAACTTTGATGAATCACTTTCATGGTATGCAGATAAGAATTGTTTGCAGGTCATGGATGAAAATGAAGAAGGTGTGGTTGAAGGAGATGAATGCATAGTTCAGCCATCAGGAAGTTTAAATGATGAAAGGAGTGGTTTAGATGAAGAAAGAGGATCACCTTTCAATGGAAGATTAAGGCAAGAGTCACCTCCAAGTGTTAAAAGTAAAGGTAAACTCAAACTTGTTGAAGTTAATGATGAAGGAGAGGAAATTAGTGATGTATGTGAGTATGGAGAATCATCAAAGGTTCCTAATAAGAAAGGAAGAGCATCTACATTGGAGGTAAGAAGAACTTCAAGAGTAAGTAAGCAACCTCAAAGGTATACTTATGAATCTTTCATGAATACTCATTATGCTTTTATGACAAAAGTTGAGCAGGAAAATGAACCCACATGTTATGATGAGGCCAAAGGAGATGAAAAGTGGGAGAAAGCAATGAGAGAAGAAATGGAAGCACTACATGATAACGAGACTTGGAATTTAGTTCCAAGTACACCAAAGCAAAAGGTAATTGGTTGTAAGTGGGTTTTTAAGATTAAAAGAAATAGTGATGGTAGTGTGTCTAGATATAAGGCTAGACTTGTAGCAAAAGGATATAATCAAACTCAAGGTGTGGACTATGAGGAAACATTTAGTCCAGTAGCAAATATGGCAACGGTGAGAACTTTGTTGGCTTTAGCTGCAAGTAAGAGGTGGAATATATATCAACTCGATATAAAGAATGCCTTTCTTAATGGTGAGTTAAATGAAGAAGTGTATATGTCACAACCAGATGGTTATGTGGATGCAAAATGTCCTAATCATGTATGCAGGTTAAAGAAGGCATTGTATGGTCTTAAGCAGGCACCAAGAGCATGGAATGCAAGGTTGGTAAAGTATCTTATGCTGCAAGGATACACAGCGAGTCATGCTGATCCTTCACTTTATGTAAAACATGTAGATGGCATGTGTGTCTATGTATGCATTTATGTGGATGACTTGTTGATTACAAGGAATGATGCAAAAGCAATTGATGAGATAAAAGGTAATTTGGGAAAAGAATTTAAAATTTCAGATCTTGGTTTGCTCAGATACTTTCTTGGGATTGAAATTGTGTATAGCGATGAAGGTATGTGGTTGATACAAAGAAAGTATATATGTGATATGCTGAAAAGGTTTGGTATGCAGGAATGTAAATTTGTTTCTACTCCAATGGAATGTAATGTAAAGCTAAGCGCAAAGGAAGGTGATGAGTTGCATGATATGAATGTATATAGATCCAAGGTAGGATCTTTGATTTATGCAACAAAAACTAGACCTGATATATGTTATGCAGTGGGAGTATTGTCACAGTTTATGCATGAACCTAGAGTACCTCATATGCATGCAGCGAAAAGAGTGCTTAGGTATTTGAAAGGTACCATGAACGAAGGATTATTTTATAGTCATGATGCTGATCTAACTCTTAAAGTATTTAGTGATGCAGATTGGGCTGGAAGCAAAGATGACAGAAGATCCACAAGTGGATATGTGGTAATAGCAAGAAACAAGACATTAACATGGAGTTCAAAGAAACAACCTACAGTTGCTTTATCTTCTACAGAGGCTGAGTATAGAGGTTTAGCATTGGCTACTACTGAGGTTATGTGGTTTAAAAAGTTGTTTCATGACTTGAATGTGCAGGTTGATGTACCACTGATATATGGGGATAATTTGAGCAGCATTCATATGACCTCAAATCCTATTTTTCATGCTAGAACAAAGCATATAGAGGTTCACTATCATTATGTTCGAGAGAAGGCCATGAACAATGAAGTGCAGGTTTCTTTTGTTGGAACAAAGGATCAAGTTGCAGATATCTTCACCAAATCCTTGGATGGACCAAAGCTTCAAAGATTCAACTATATTCTTGGCATGAAGGAAATACCCTTTGAAACTTGAGGGGGAGAATGTTGCGAACATTTGTTTTATGTAGGGTACAAGTTTCAAATTATGTAAATACCTTTGGGAAGTCTTTTAATACTTCAAGAAGGCTCATATTATTCATAAAATGTAGCAAAAATACCACGTGATTTCTAGAACATGGTGAGTCAAATTAGTGAGTCACAAGGGAGCTTCAGTGGTGTCCTAGTGGAAGGTCGATGTGGCTAGTTCTCAAAGTCCATCAATACTTTGCTTATTTGAGCACTTGAGTCATGTAATACCTCCATCCAAGTGTCTACCACGAATTTAGATGTATTAGGAAGGTTTTAGATTAGTTTCCCATGCTATAAAAAGAGGAGAAAAGTCGTGATCTTGTGGGATGTCCAAGAGAGTCATATGTGTATCTCTACACTGCTGTAGTTTTGTATGCAGAGATTGCAGAGCTTGTATCTCCCTCATTATATATCCAAATTACATGTTTGATAGCTCATTGGAAAGCTCTTACTGTCTACTTTCATCCTGGAAATTTTCATAATCATTGGATGTGTGAGCTGAGAGCAATACTCTCTGCAAGTAGTGTGTGTTCTCTGTTTTTTATCCCTGCTGAAGGTCTCCATTAAACCTCAAACTTGCAGAGGTCATATATCCTTGTGTATGTATCCAAATCATGTGTTCTTTGGCTTGTTAGAAAGCTCTTTAAGTCTACTTGTATTCTGGAAAGTTTCAAAGTCATCACAGTTGTGAGTTAAGAGCAGTAGTCTCTGCAAGTGATGTGTGTCCTCAGGATCATCTCTGTTTCAAGGTCTCCATTAAAGCTGCATATTGCAAAGGTCATAGCTCATTGTGTATTTATCCATTTGAGGTGTTCTATATCTTGTTGGAAAGCTCTTAGAGTCTAGTTTATGTGTGTGAAACAGTTTTGGAAAATTCCAAGTGAGTAAAGAGAAATTTGCCCTGCAAAAAAATTGGTCTGTGCATACAAGTTTGTGAAAAAGTCAACTAGGTCCTGTTGGGTTTCACCTACTTCTAGCTGTACTTTGGAGATCAATAAACTCCAACAGATCCCACTCCCAAGGACATAGATATGATGCTTAGAGCATATTAGGCCAGGATCCAGGCAGGGCCAAATGTAACGGATCATGAAAGATGTTACCCTAGAGCTGACCTAGAGCTTGAACGAACCAAGTTGTGTGCCAAGATGGTGGAATTGGCTCAAGCCATGTTTGAGGCCAGTCGCCTCGTCAATTTCTCTAGCTCCACTAGAACACCATTACATTTTGATGGTCTATTGGATAGATTGGAGATGATAATTGCAAAGTCTGGAAAAGGAGCCAACTCGCAGGCTAAGGAGAAGGCAAGTGATAGAATAAGCATTCCTCCCAAGGAAGCTTATGTGCCTAACTCCATTGAACCAAACACCTGTTGGTCGGCCAGATTGGATCTCTTTGTAATTTTATTTTTTATATTCGCACGCACTGAAAAGGCGTGGTGAAAAGATGTAACCTTCTTTGGAGTAATGAAAAGGCAAGTACGGTATTTTTCGGGCGAGAGAGGATCACCAGACTATCTGTCTCGGCTAGCACTAGAGATGCTGTGTTGCAGATTTTTGAAGAAATCTAAGTACTCTGTTGATTATTAAGTTTTAGTAATTAATTGTTAATCACTGTAACATTGCGATCACACTTAACAGTTCTGTGCAAATTTGTAAAGTTTGATACATAAAGTAGACGCATTGCGCAGTGATGATTGTTAAACAGGAAGTAGTTAGTTATTAATTGAATGTTGAATTGGGAAAACTAAAAAGAGACTTTGTACTATCAGACCCCTGTCCATCCCACGAACCCAGAAACGAGATTAAAAGGGCTTAACAGAAAAGCACTTTTAACACTAGCACCGTCTGTGGAAATCGGAGTAGCTACTTGTACAAAAGATTAAGGATTGATGAAGAATTCTTTGATATATGCCGGTAACACGCTCTGGTGAATCATACCCCAAATACCGCAGAGATCAACATCCCTGGGCAGTTCCTAACTTATTAGGAACACCCACTGATGGTAGAAGTACAAGACAATTAAGTCCAGTTGCAGAAGGATCAGAGCCAGTCAGTAATGATTCCAGTGCTAGTTCGGTAGCACATGACGATATTCCGGTTCATTCCGGTATGAGTCCGATACGTTTTGGAGAAAGTACGGTGATTTCTGGGTGTAGAGAGACACAGTGTAGAGTCAGTTCTGCTATATAACTTTGGCTTGTTTCAACCATGGCCGACCGAAAAGGAGATTGTAGTCGAGGCTTGATTCTGGCAGTTCTAAGACTACAAAAGTCATTTTGAACGTGGTACCCTACAGAGTAATCAAGATATTCTGTACTAATCCCACCGGATGGACTCGGGATTGGTCTGCCATTCTGACAAAGAACTGGACAGGCTCGATTTGGGTCCACCCCAATTTCTTGCAGAGAGCTGTATTTGCTATGTTCACACCCGAACTGCCATCAATTAGCACTTGAGTAATCTTGTGATTTTTATACCATACCGTGATTAAGGGGACTAAATGATCCACCGTAGAATCAGCTTCCGATTGTATTGTTGCCATCGTCGGAGTACAGGAAGACCCAGGACTGAGCTCTTGTTGGAATTGTTGCCGAACTCCTGGCACTAATGCAAGTAACTATCCCAAGGGGAGTGTAATTGAAACCTTAGTGAGAATCTCCCCTACCAGATCGGTTTGCATCGTACTCTTCACCGAGTCTAATGATGATGCTACTGTTACTGGGTCAGTATTTTGTTCATTCGGCCGCGCCTTTGGCAAGGGAACCTAGGTCACCGAAATTGGATCGAGGAACATCGTTGGCTCTTTAGCGGTCCATTGGCTAGCCTTTGTATACATACACTGCTGCTCACGGATACCCGATTCAAACACCTCAGCTGCTGGCTGCAGCTGTTTACCCGATCTTGTCTAGACCACTACTGCTTGTGATTCCACTGGTGAGATATAGACCATGTTGGTCATCGGGTTTTGACGTTCCTTCTTCCTTTTATCATATTCTGCTGCATCCTTGCAAAATCTCCGGATGTGGCCAATCTCACCGCAAAAGTGACATCGAGGTGGTGGCAGAGAAGTACCTTCCGCTGATGTACTCGCCTTCCATCGATTTGCATTGAAGTTAGTATTCCGCTGTCCTCGATAATTTTTGTATCCTTGCGGCTGATTGTTTCGCATCTACGGTGGCACATAGTGGGTTGTTGGCTGACCTGGTTCTTGTATAATGGCATTAACAGCTGCTCATCCCTGCACCTTGGCATTATACGCATAATTTTCTATTGAGTGTCTGGTGGTATTGCAGATGGCGCAATACATCTGATTAAGGGCGCAGGTAGCACTGGTGTGCCCTGGATTTTTGCACTTGGTGCAATACATCTGTTTAGCCGGATCATCTATAACGTTTTTACTGGCCTTCAGCCACTCCAAGTCTTCAGTGAATCCTCCAACTTTATGCTCTAGCTGTAGAGCCATCGCAATAACAACATCTAGTGTCATAGCACCCACACAACGGATGATCATGATTTGTCTTAGCTGTGGGGTCAAACCATTAATGAACCACTAGGTTATAACATCATCCGGTAAATTAGCATGTGCCGGAGGCAATTGTCTTAAATGAGTTCTAAATAATGTGGCATATTCCTGAACAGTCTGGTGCGGCTTCTGTCGGTTATTCAGCAAATAGTCAAAGATTTCGACGGGATTCTTCTTCAACCGGAACCTCTGTAAAGACGCATCCCTTACTGCATCATAGTTAACGAAATGGTTGAAATCATACTCTGTTAACCACCTCGCTGCTTCATTGACTAATGTTGACTGAAATACGATTCCCTTGTACGCCGGATCGGGTGGATGGTTCAGCACTGCATAGCTTATCTCAAAGGTTCGCACATGTGCATCAGGGTCGTCACCTAGAAACCCACCGAATTTTGTGTAAGTTACCCCTGTTGGAACCGGTCAAAGTGGAACACGCTCACGTTACCGGGTGAGAACCTTTTTGATGATAGTGTAGCCTGGTCCGGTGAGACTTCGGCGAGTTTCGGTGGGAGTTCGGTATCACTCAGTGGCAATTTGAAGTTTTTCGGTGACACTACAGTGCTGCCTGGTGGACACTTACTGCGTTCACCACTCTTCGGTGCAATTCTACCTAATTTCAACACCAAAGTTGAGGAAAGGCTGCTAGACTTGGAGTTCAACAATCGGTTCAACGACATTTTTGGGCTAAAAGGTGAGCAGGTTGACCCTCCAGTCTAGGAAGCTCACAAGAAACCTCCCCAAAATTCAGGGAACAACAACACCAGCAACAATAGCACCATGAGTGGCTCACAGCAACAACAACAAACACCGCAATAGCCACAACCACAATTTCAGCAGCAACAACAACAACAGCCACAGCCAATCATTCCACCTCGATCGGTTCCAACCGGAGTGACCTATACGAAGTTCGGTGGATTTCTGGGGGATGACCCTGATGCACATGTTTGCACATTCGAAATCAGTTATGCAGTGTTGAACCACCCACCAGATCCAACGTATAAGGCCATCGTGTTTCAAGCCATGCTAGTTAATGAAGCAGCAAGGTGGCTGACAGAATATGATATTAATCATTTTGGTAATTATGACGATGTGAAGGACGCGTTCCTGTAGAGGTTTTGCTTGAAGAAGAACCGTGCAGAAATTTTTGACTATTTGCAAAACAATCAACAGAAACCACACCAAAGTGTCCAGTAGTATGTGACACAGTTCAGAACTCATCTGCGGCAGCTGCCACCGACGCATGCCAACCTGCCAAACGATGTCATAGCACAATGGTTCATCAACGGATTGAATCCACAACTAAAACAAATCATGATCATTCGATGTGTGGGCGGAATGACATTGGACGCTGTCATTGCAATGGCCTTATAGTTGGAGCACAAAGTTGGAGGGTTTACGCAGGACCTGGAATGGTTGAAAGCAAGTAAGAAGGTGACCGAGGATCCGTCCAAACAACTGTACTATACTAAGTGTAAGAATCCCGGTCACACCCGTTCCACATGTGCGCTTAACCAAATGTATTGTGCCATTTGTAATACGTCGAGGCACTCAACAAAAACCTGTGCATACAACGCAAAGGTGGAGGGTAGAGCGGTAGTAAACGCCATAATACAGGAGCAGGGGCAGCCTGCCAACCATTACGTGCCACCACAACTGCGGACCAACCAGCAGCAGGGATACAAGAACTATCGGGGTCCACGAAGTAACAATTTCAATCAAAATCGATGGCAGCTGGGTACATCGACTGAAGGCGCTTCTCTTCCATCCCCTCAGTGTCATTTCTGCGGTGAGGTTGGGCATATTCGTAGATTTTGTAAAGAAGCCACCGAGTATGAAAAAAGGAAAAAGGAAAGAAAAAATCCGATGACAAATATGGTTTATATTTCCCCGGTGGATTCACAAGCAACTGTAGTACAGACAAGATCGGGAAAACAGTTGCAACCAGTAGCTGAAGTTTTCGAGCCTGGAATTTGTGAGCAACATCGGACGTTTGCAAAGGCCAGTCAATGGACAACTAAGGAGCCGACTATGTTCCCTGAACCAGTTCCGGTAACTCAGCCTCCTCTACCAAATGCAAGACTGAATGCACAGAATTCAGCCCCGACAACATCAGAATCACAACCAGAGTCGGTGATGACCACAACTGTTAAAAGTGCGTTTTTGTCACAGGCACTTTTAAGTTTTTTTGGGTTCTTGGGAGTGGTAGGGGTCTGATAAATCAGAGGCCCTGTAACTTAATTTTCCCAAATAACTTATCCAATCAACAGTACGTTAATGTTCAATATCGAATCCTTTATACAACTTACTATCAAAATTCTGGTTAGACTTTTCACAGTACGCAACGCAGGAGTTATTCAACACCGTTGCACAGACTTATTATCGGCCACTTAACAGTACTAAGTTAATCACAAATCAATTTAATTAAACAAAGTAAGAGTTAACAGTACTCATGATTTGATAACACTACACTACGACGACATCTCCGCAGATCGCCAATCGCCCATACAGATAGTATCGCGATTCCCTTCGTCTCTATGCTACCGGAGCGTCACTGTAATGTCTTTTCATTGATTGATAAAAAGATACAACACTTCGCTACGACCTTTCGGTTCGTGCGGTATAAGAAAAATATGAAATTACAATATGCCAATACGGTGACCTTAATTGGCACGCACGGTGGACTTGAACCCGCAACAGAAACAAAATCAAGGCTCGTCTACGATGCCTTGTTTATACATGGTTCTGGCTAATTTAAAAGTTTTGGAGATCTTCTGTTTCAAAGAATCCAGCATTAGCTTTGAGGTTTCTGGCTCTACTAATTGGGCGTCTGTGTGGACATAACTGGCTGCAATTACTTGACTCATCAAAACTTCAGCCCGAGTCTGCAAAAATGTCTCTTGCAAATAAAAATCATTGGCAAGGGTTGCGTCATGGCTCAGTGTCATATCTTCAATTTGTTTATCGATGCGCGAAAGACGCTCTGCTTGATATCCCAACTGCTTTTCTCTTCTCTCCAGCTCTTCAGATTGGAACTACATGGTTTTAAAATAGGCGTCTCTTTCATTCTGCACTCCTTCCAATTCTTTCTTCAATTTGAGATATTTTCCAATATCTTCTTGTAATTCTTGATCACGCCTGAATAGTGTTTTAGTAGTCTTATGGAGCACCACTTCAGTTTTAAGCACATTAGCGGCTAGGGACTGAGAGGCTTCTTCTAAGATACTGTATGCTTCACGCATGCTATGAAGTTCATTACCTATGGCGTCATCGCATATGTTTTATCAATGAGTTCCTGCTTCAGCATGGTTATGTCTGTATCCTTTTGACACAATAAAGCATCCTTCTGTACAAGCTGATCTTGAAGTTGCTGAATCTGTAATTGCAGAGCATGGTTTTCAGCTTTTATAGCATTGGCTTCCTCTTGTAAAGGGGCAATGTCAGCCTCGAGAATATCCACCTTTGTGTTGCAACTCCTGTCTGATATTGTCACTAACCATCTTCAATTGCATTGGTAGCTGCTGTGAAAATTGGATTAACATGCGACCAATGGACTCTAATTTAGTAAATATTGGAACCAGAAGAGGAGGAGGAAGTGGCTGAGATGACGAGGCTGACAAGAGGTGAGGGGAAGGTGGTGGAGAATAATTGGGTGAAGAAGATGATGTAGCTGGTGCTTCAGGAACAATAGGTTTAACTGGGACAATTGGCGCCGCAGTGTGCATGATAGGCACCAGCACTATTCCTATTATCTGTTGCATTGTTGTTTCCATTCTGTTAATTACAGAGTCCACCAAAACAATCACACATCTTCTGAGGTGTCCTGCTGAGAATCCGCATGAGAAGAACGTGCTTTGGAATCAGCTGTGGGTGTACTTTGTTCCTTTTGCTGGGTTGGAGAAGACTGGGTGGAAGAATCAATAGGAATCGATGTTGCGGTGTCATGGAGGATATCTTCTTCATTTACGGCGTTGGAACCTTGCACCTGGCTCTCCGACGGGCTTATGCGGGTGCGTTTGTGGTGAAGAAGTTGGAAAAGATCTTCATCCTCATCCTCGTCTTCTTCGAGCACTTGAACAGAGTCTTCATGGAACAAGATAGGAGCGTTGGGAGGCGGTTGCACGGCTTGGAGTACCGGAAAAAGAAAGGTAAGGATATGTGGTAAACGAGAGCGCGGAAGATCACCCTTATTAACATGTTTAATAACCGTAACACATTCACGGTGAATGCACCGGAAATAATAAGAGGCAAAATTGACAGGCTCAAAAGAAGCCATATCGATCATTGAATAAAAGGGACGCGAAATCCCGTATGTACGTTTCTGCAAATTCAATATGGCAACTAAAAATTGCAATGCGGTACGTTCAGGATCAGGGCGATAGAGAATGGCGTACTCATTCGATGAGTGCCGTGGGAATAATTCGATCATGGTGGCTATCGGAAGGAGAGGACTATTTTCCAATCCTTCCATAGGGAGACGAAAGCTGCAGCAAACGACGCCAGGGTGATAACAACACGTGACGGCAAACAAAGAATAGGCCAACTCTGCTCCGTAGCAGGTGTGGCGGCAATGGCAACAATAATCTACGCGTAGAAAGGGTGACACTCCTCTGAATGCCAGGGCAATCCAGCGAAGTTCAAAAGGCCACGGATACGCAGATACTCACTCACTTCTGGAGTGAGTCCCTCACGGAAGATAGCAATGTTGGCTAATGCTTCCATGATGCGCACGCGAAAGCTCAAGAACGCAGAGAACACAGTAAACACAGATCACAAAAACACAGACGCAATAGCGATTAACCGTGAAAGGAACAAGATTAAGTAAACACACGGCAACGTGAGGCGATCAAAAACCCTAATCATCGTGCGGTATTGAAATGATAACCTCCATAATTACGGCATGCATGCATGAACAGAATCAGTAACACAGTGCGGCGATTAATCATATTTAGATATCAAAACGAGGAGAGTTATAGTTTATATTCACTGAAATACGGAAATAAAAAGAAAATAAGTGACACGCGAGAAAAACGAAGAACACGTCAGTGATGATCAAGCTGTTGGTGATATGGGCATAGCTTTGAACCATTAATTACTTTGGGAAGGGGAACTCCGGTCAAGGTAGTCAACCGAAAAGTAGCTGGTCCCAGTTGCTCGCTAATCCAGTAAGGACCGAACCACCGTAATTTAAACTTCCCAGCAGAACGATTCGCTTTAGCATTATAAAATAGCACAAGTTGGCTCACCATAAAAACTCGAGTCTTGAGGAAATGATCATGAGTCCGAGCTTGCCGTAACTGAACTTCTTGAAGAGTTAGGAAGCTTTCCCAATGATGTTCATCCAAGGCTTTGAGTGTATCCAACCGAAATGGCAAAGAGTATTCGGGCAGCAATTTCTGAGTTAGGGCCATGCGTAAGCTTGGCACTACAATCTCCATCGGCGCGATTGCTTCCAACCCATAAGCAAGCTTGAAAGGGGTCATTCTGGTTGCCACTTTGTATGTAGTCCAGTATGCCCATAACACTGCAGGTAGTAACTGAACCCAAAGTTCTGGTGATTCTACGACCAATTTGTGAAGCATACTCAACAGCGTCTGTTGGTACTTTCAGCTAAACCATTAGCACGGGGATAATATGGGGAACATAATTTATGCAGAATTTGAAAAGTATGTGTTAGTATGCGCATTAAATTGTTAGCAAAATGGGTTCCTTGGTCTGTCACAAGTTCCAGAGGTAGTCCATAACGCAGGAAAACATCCTTCATTAGGCATTTTGCCACCGAAACAGCTGTGGCGGACCATAATGCCCAAGCTTCTGCCCACGTGGTAGCGTAATCTGTACAAGTCAGTATATATCGATTATTGCTAAGGGTTGCTGGTGGTGTGATTGGCCCAATAAAATCAAAACCCCACTTCTGAAAAGGTTCCAAAGGTAATACAGGTTGTTGAGGAAAGAAGTGGTGTTGTAATGGTTGTCTAGACCGTTGACAAGTGTCACACTACTGCACAAACTGAGTCACATCTTTATACATGGTAGGCCACCAAAGCCCACTTTGCAGAACTTTCCACTGAGTAAGATCGGCTGCAAAATGTCCACCGGAGGGTATGGAATGTGCCATAGCAATAACCGAGGCTGCTTCATGAGGTGGGATACAACTAAGTAGAACACCAGTGTGATCCATGTAGTACAACTGTCCTACAATCAACCGGAAGCTGCGACTATAAACTCGAATTTTCCGTCGTAGAGTAGAAGGAGTATGAAGAGAAAGACACCCGTCCGTTAGAAAAGTTAATAACGTATCATAGTAGGTAGGCGACACAAGAGGTTTTGTATATTCATCACGAGCTGGTTCAGCAGCATAAATTGCTAGTATGGTATCATCAACTCCCACCGGAGCTTCACCGAAACCCAACCGGGAAAGAAAATCTACCAAAGCATGTGCGGTGCCGGGTCGATGAATCACTTCATAGTCGAACTCCTATAATAATAAAACCCATCGAACCAAGCGACCACCTAAATGTTGCTGCCGGACCAAATACACAAGCGCGGCATGATCCACATGGAAGATGAATTTTTGGCCCAACAAATAATGCCGAAATTTCTTCACACAGTACACCAACCCGAGACATTCTCTTTTGGTCACTGAATAGTTCCTTTCAGCAAGAGCTAGCTGGCAACTTGCATAATAGACCGGCCGAAACCATTTATCCGTTTGTTGCATTAAAACACTGCCAATGGCTATATCTGATGCATCTACAAAGACATGGAACGGGCGGTCCCAATCAGGAGGTTGCAAAATTGGAGCTTGCGTCAATAAGCCTTTTAAACGATCGAATGCAGTTTGGCATTTTGGGGTCCATTCGTACTGTCGTGGAGTACTAGTCATTAGCCAATTAAGTGGTGTTGCTAAATGAGCTAACCACCGTAAATGTCTGCCATGCCACCGGATTTGACCTAGGAAGCGCATAACTTCTTTCGGCGTTGTAGGGACTGGTGCTTGCAACACGGCTGCGACTTTATCCGGATCAACTTGGATTCCTTGTGCAGATATAATATGTTCGAGGAGTTTACCACAAGAAACTGCAAAAAAAGATTTTGTCGGGTTCGGGCAGAGTCGGTATTCACGATATTTCTCAAAGCAGCATCGTAAATGATACAAGTGTGCTACAATCTTGCCGAATAAGGAGAAGTCATCTAAATATACTTGCACAAAAGTAGTAAGGTAGGGTAAAAAGATTTCTTGCATACAACGTTGAAATGTGATGGGAGCATTCCTTAACCCAAACCACATTACCGTACAAGCATAAACACCCCAATTTGTGATGAAAGTTGTTTTTGATATGTCCTGTTCTGCCATTCGCACCTGGTTATGACCACTCTAGCCGTCCAGAAAAGAGTACATCTCATGCCCGGCCACTCTGTCTAGCATTGTGTCGAGAAAGGGGAGAGGAAATGGATCAGGTATCGTGGCCGCATTCAGTTTCCGGTAATCCACACAAATTCATAGCTGCTTATTTTTCTTCGGAACAATCACGATCGGAGATATCCATTCAGCGTGCTCGATTAGTACAATGAATCCCACCTTCAATAACCGATCGAGTTCTGCTTTGACCTGTGCTGCATAATTGGGATTCATTCGGTAACTCGATTGTTTGATTGGCTTTACCTCATGTTTGAGCACTACCCGATGTTGATAGATCCGTGGATCAAGACCTTTCATGTCACGATAGTCCCAGGCAAAAACATTAGAGAACTCGCGCAGGAGTCGGATCAAATCTTCTTGAAATGCCTCGGACAATCCTGCCTTAATCTTAACAGGTCACGGGTTATCCTCATCACCCAAATTGTATGTTACTAACTGATCTTCCAGGACATAAAATTGTCGGGGTTTCATCAGATCATCAGCTGACTATAAAAGTTGATGTAGGGAGGCTCCATCCATAGCAACACTATCCTCTGCATCCGCCTCTCCGGTCACTGGAACAACCATACACACTGCCAGACTCCACGTGTCCGCTACTGACTGAAGATCTACAGTACCTAACGAGATCAGATCTTTATTGTTCTTTAGAAACGCCTCTTCCTCATCGTCAGGTAAGCCATCCAACATGTGGACCGGCTCCGCTACATATGGTCTGGCATGAAACTCGCAGGGATGGATGGCATCCAGTTTAACAATATATTTACGGTGATTATCTTTGAAAGTCAATTCCTGCGCTGACCAGTCTTGTTGCTCTTGCTGCTATTGTTGTTGTTGCTGTTGTTGTTGTTGTTGTCCACTCATGGTGCTATTAGTGGTACCGTTGCTGTCTCCTGAGTTCTAAGGGGGTGTTTCTAGTCCTTCAAAATCTGTGTGGTCAGACTGCTCACCTTTCTGCTTGAAAATAGCGTTCAATCTCTTACAGATCTCCAAATCAAAGAGCCTATATCCTCAGCCTTGATATCCCAAGTAGGCAAATTTGCCCCGAACAGTGATGTCCCAAATGAAGATTCACCAGGGAGTATCACGCTCTCACCGGAAAACTGTAAATTCCCTGCAACTGGGACTGAACTATCACCGGAATTTGTCGAACTTTCCCCAAAACAGGGTATTCTTTCACCGGCAATGATCTCTCTCGGTAACATCACTTTATCCTCGGAAAAGTTTGAATCCTGACCAGACGGTGTCGGTTCAACTGCGCACTACGTCCCTGTACACTCCAAAGTTACTGTACCTTCTGCAGACTGCACCGAAATTACACCGGAATCTACCGGAATCTCATCATGTGTCACCGGAATGGTACCGGAATCACTGCTAATGGGCTCCGCTCCTTCGACAACTGGGCTTAACCGGTCTATACTTCTGCCGCCTGGGGGTGTCCCTAACAAATTTGGTACCGCCCAAGGATGCTGGTCTCTCCTGTACTTCGGATACGACTCGCCGGACCGAGTAACTGGCATATATCACCTCTGCACCACTTGCGTACTACTCCACCTTACTGATTATTCACAGTCTGTGCCACCTTCCCACAGACGGCGCCAGTGTTAAAAGTGTGTTTTCGTCACAGGCACTTTTAAGTTCTTTCGGGTTCTTGGGAGTGGTAGGGGTCTGATAAATCAGAGGCCCTGTAACTTAATTTTCCCAATTAACTTATCCAATCAAAATTACGTTAATGTTCAATATCGAATCGTTTATACAGCTTACTATCAAAATTTTGGTTAGACTTTTCACAGTCCGCAATGCAGGAGTTATTCAACACCGTTGCACAAACTTATTATCGGCCACTTAACAGTACTGAGTTAATCACAAATAAATGTAATTAAACAAAGTAAGAGTTAACAGTACTCATGATTTGATAACACTGCACTACGACGACATCTCCGCAGATCGCCAATCGCCCAGACAGATAGTCTCGCGATTCCCTTTGTCTCTGCGCTACCGAAGCATCACCGTAATGTCTTTTCATTGATTGATAAACAGATACAACAGTCCGCTATGACCTTTCGGTTCGTGCGGTATAAGAAAAATATGAAATTACAATATGCCAATCCGACGACCTTACACAACACAAACAGACGAGGTATGGGACGTTATATCTAAGGCTTCAATCACACTTCCTCTGGGATAGTTGCTCGCCCTAGTTCCTAGTGTCAGACAACAATTCGAACAACAGGTCAGCCCCAGACCTTCATGTACTCCAGCAATTGCAACCATACAACTCGAGATGGATCCTATGGTAGATCATACGATAGCGTTGATCACTGTTTGGTATAAAAACCAGAAGATTACACAAGTTTTAATTGATGGAGGGTCTGGAGTGAATATTGCAACAGCTTCACTCTGTAAGAAACTGGGTTGGACTCAAATTGGACCAGTGGAGTTCTTTGTGCGAATGGCGGATCAATCTAGAGTCCATCCGGTGGGACTAGTGCGTAATATTCCTATAACCCTACGGGGCACTACATTTAAAATGACTTTTGTAGTCCTAGAATTACCTGAATCTAGCCTTGACTACAATTTACTCTTCGGGCGACCATGGCTAAAGCAAGCCAAGGTCGTGCACGATTGGTCAGCTCAAGAGTTAATTAAGAATAATCACCGGAAATATGTCGTTACATTGGATGCTATGCAACCTTGTGATCTCCACGCACGCCTAGATGTAGCAGAGTGATTCCATATGTTGGATGGGCTATCTAATGATGAGGAGGAGGCTTTCCTTAAGACAAATAAGGACCTCATTGCATTAGGTACTGTAGACTTATAGTCGGTCGCAGATAGTTGGAGTCCGGCAGCGTGTACAGTCGTACCCCTAACCGGAGAAACAGAAGCAGATGCCGACATTACTATGGATGAATCGACATTACAACAACTGTTGTAGCCAGTTGATGATTTGGAAAAGCCTCGTCAGTTCTATGTACCGGAGGATCAGCTGGTAAGGTACAATTTGGGTGACACGGTCAACCCGAGACCAGTTAAAATTAAGGTAAGATTAGCAGACAAATTCCAAGATGATTTGGTACAATTCCTTCGCGAATTCTCAGATGTCTTCGCTTGGGATTACAGAGACATGAAGGGTCTTGACCCACGAATTTATCAACATAGAGTGGTGCTAAAACCGGATGTGAGACCCATCAAATAACCTAGTTAGAGGATGAATCCTAAGTGTGCGGCACAGGTTATGGCTGAACTTGATCGTTTATTGAAGGTGGGAGTTATTGTGCCAATTGAGCATGCTGAGTGGATCTCGCCAATAGTGATAGTGCCTAAGAAAAATAAACAGTTACACATTTGTGTCGATTATCGGAAGCTTAACGCAGCCACCGTACCGGATCCGTTCCCTCTTCCTTTTCTAGATACAATGCTTGATAAGGTAGCAGGTCACGAAATGTATTCTTTCCTGGATGGCTACAGTGGATACAATCAAGTGAGGATGGCGGAACAGGATATATCGAAGACGGCATTCATCACCAATTGGGGCATCTATGCATGTACCGTAATGTGGTTCGGTTTGCGAAATGCCTCGAGTACATTCCAAAGATGTATGCAGGAAGTGTTCTCACCTTACCTGACAACATTTATGCAAGTCTATTTGGATGACTTTTCATTATTTGGCGATACTTCGGCGCACCTGTATCTTTACGGTGCTGTTTTGAAAAATGCCGAGAGTATCAATTATGTTTGAATCCTACCAAATCAGTCTTTGCGGTCTCCTGTGGGAAGTTGCTCGATCATATCATCTCCAAACAAGGAATACAGGTAGACCCTGATAATGTAGCAGCAGTGTTGGAGGCACTAGTCCCAAAAACACCCAAAGAAGTTATGTGGTTTCTTGGCCAGATCACGTGGCATGGCAGACATTTACGATGGCTGGCTCATCTAGCGACGCCACTCAACCAACTTATGACAAGTACCCTGCGTAAGTACGAATGGACTAATGAGTGTCAAAACGCATTTGATCGATTGAAGGTCCTATTGATGCAGGCTCCAATCCTACAACTGCCTGATTGGGAACGTCCATTCCATGTATTTGTGGATGCGTCAGACATAGCGATTGGCAATGTGCTGATGCAACAAACTGATAAGTGGTTTCGACTAGTATACTATGCGAGCCGCAGATTAGTTCCTCCAGAAAGGAATTAATCCGTGACAGAACGAGAGTGTCTTGGTCTAGTATACTCTGTTAAGAAATTTCGGCATTACTTGCTGGGACGAAGATTCACTTTCCATGTGGATCATGCCACACTAGTGTATTTGGTTTGCCAACAACATTTAGGCGGTAGACTGGCAGGATGGGTTTTACTATTACAGAAGTTTGATTATGAAGTTATTCACTGACCAGGTACGACACATGTCTTGGCGGACCTTTTATCTCGATTGGATTCCGGTGAGACTCCGGTGGGTGTTGATGACACTACACCGGCTATTTATGTCACCGAGGCAGCTCCTAAAGAATCTGTAGACCTTCTTGTTTCCCTTGCATACTATGATACAATAATGACTTTTCTTACTGACGATTGTCTCCCTCCTAATACTCCTACTACTCTGCGCCAGAAAATTGCAGTCTATAGTCGAGGATTTTGGTTGATTGTGGGTCAACTATATTACATAGATCAGACTGGTGTCCTGCTCAGATGTATCCCTCCACATGAATCAGCATCTGTTATTGCCATGGCTCACTCATCACCCACTGGAGGACACTTCGTAGCTGAGCTCACTCATCGCAAAATCCTGCAAAGTGGGCTATGGTGGCCTAAAATGTACAGAGATGTTATTAAATTTGTGTAGTAGTGTGATGTCTGTCAACGCTCTAGAGAGCCCTTGCAGCGACATTTCTTTCCTCTCCAACCTGTCCTGCCTCTTGAACCCTTTCAAAAGTGGGGTTTAGATTTCATTGGCCCAATTACACCCCCCGACCTTTTTACTCCATGATCGACACTGCCTCCCATGAGTCTGTCAATTTCACCTCTTTTTTCTTTAGGTGCATTCATTGTGAATGCGTAGCGGTTACAAAACAAATAGCCAAGCATGATATTCCTTGCACTCGCTTACCCTATCTACTTACCCTTCTCCTTCCGGTGTGCAAGCCGTGCAACCTCCTCCAACCGCTCCTTTTCTGTTACATGAAGAATCTACACGGATGGTCGACGACGACGATGATGAAGACCTACTTCATTTTTTTCACCGCAAATGTAGACGCGTTAGTCCATCCGAAAGTCAGGTACACAGCTCCAATGCGGGTCAAGAAGCTAAAGTCTTCCACGACACTGCCACCTCCTTACAGGTAGAGTCCTCTGTTCCATCTTCTTCTCTCAAGTAGCCGGATCAGGATACGATCATGGAAGATGTAGCTGAAGTATCATCGCGGGAGAAATCTCATCAACCGGATGCTGAGGTCGTGAAGGAGATAGCAGAAGCTACTAGGGGTACGGGCTTAATAGAAAAGCACTCTTAACACACCTCTTCTTCTATGAATCGATACTCACCACAATTCTTGTGAGAGATTCAAGAAGAGAAATGGGCTAAAGAGAGTGAAGTTCCTCCTCCCATTGAACTTGTGGATGACACACGCAATCAATTCCCACAAGACCTTCCTTCCATTTATGGAGAGCAGGATATTGCCCAATCTCAAGAGAGATTCGACTTCGAGTCTAGTTCTTTACAGGAACTACCCCATTTCACAGGCCCATGGGAAGCAAAGTCCACTTGTATGAGAGCACCGATGGTCATGATAAGAAACGAAGACTCAATCATACCTAGGAACACAAAGGTTGTAAAGAATACTAAGGTGCACTGCAATCTCACTTTAGAAGAGCTACTCAAGGTCAAGCCTCAATTGTGGAAACATGTAGCCAAGCAAGTGCCAGACATGTCAAAACCTCGTTCCCACGTAATCTCATAGAACAGTACCGGAAATACCTTTGGAAAAGATAGGAGACATGAGCGAAGGAGAAGAAGGAAACACCTATGTCCCTATCACTCATCAGGGTTACACAACCAAGGCCATTTTGGACTCAGGTGTAGGAGTCGCAATTGCTACCACTTCCTTATGGAAACGTTGGGGCAAGCCAGCACTTAGGCCAACAAGAATGAAGTTGCAAATGGCTGACGGTCACATAGAAAGACCCTTAGGGCTACTAGAAGGGATAACTCTCACTACTTGTGGTGTGGAGTTTGAGCACACATTTGCTATTTGTGACTTTAGCAAAAATCAAGCCTATGAGATGATTCTGGGAAGACCATTCTTGAGGCAGTTGCAAGTGGTACAAGATTGGGGGACCAATTCTTTGTATTTGCAACACTTGGGTGTCATTACCAAAGTGAATCTCAAAGATTTCTCTCATAGGTTGAACGGAATCCCGTCCATAGAGCTAAAGATTATACTGAGTCAGTGCATTCCATAGGATCATGATCCTCATGGATGCACGAAGACACTCACCTATGGATGTGTAAAGTAGCAGTAGAAGAAGAGAAGAGAGAAAAAGCTAGAGAGATAGGTGCAAAGGAAACCCATAGATCAATTCAAGGCCCAACCTATGCACCTGTAGTTTTTCCTGACGAAGAATTTGAACCTCATGGCTGGGCAGAAATATTAGCAACAATGGATGTAGCCATCAATGAAGAACAATGGACACCCCACTGCGACAAGGATGGCTATGACAGTTCAATCTTCTCCATAGAGCCAATCATGGGAGACTCGGTTCTGGAAGAATGTGAACCTAGCACTGATGCATTTGAGGATGCAAGTGACTCTGATTTAGAGTCAATCATCATGGATCCACCATTTGCATCAGATGAAGAATACTTCTATGAGGTAGGAGTTTACCCTGAGAGATATGAAGAGCTCACTAATGATGTGAGATTAACCACACAAGTGACCACCAAGAGTGAAGGAAAGAAAAGGAAGAAGAAAGAAGCCACACCAGAAGAAGAAGAATCCTTGTTTGAGGTCCCAGAAAACTTTAAGAAGTATGAAATAGAAGACAAGAAGGTCATGATAAGAATGCCAAAATGTGATGCACAAGCACGAGAGGCCTATGATAACCAAGAAACTACAAAGAAAATCATAGTGACCATGGAGGAAGGTGAAGAGCGATGCACGTACATAGGACACGACCTAAGTGAGTATGAGGAGCAGGAGCTGATAACCTTACTACGAGAATATAGGGATGTGTTTGCATGGAGTTACAAGGACCTAAAAGTTGTAGACCGTGATATATGCTCACACACAATCCCCCTGACGTCAGAGGCCAGACCCTCTAAACAAAAGCCATACACATACAATGACAACTATGCGGCCAAGATCAAAGAAGAGATAGATCACTTGGTGGAAGCTGGATTTATCTATGAAATCGAGCACACTGAATGGGTGTGCCCCATTGTAGTGGTGCCCAAAAAAGAATGGCAAATTACGCGTATGCATTAACTTGAAGAAGGTTAACGCAGCCACTATCAAAGATAGTTATCCGCTTCCTATTACTGAGCACCTATTAGAGAGGGTAGCAGGCAAAGAAGTGTACAGCTTCCTAGATGGGTTCTCTGGCTACAATCAAGTAGCCATTGCACCGGAAGATCAGCATAAGACGGCTTTTGCCATGGAGTGGGGTATATTTTCTTTTCGGGTAATGCCATTTGGGCTCGCCAATGCTCCTGCAACCTTTCAAAGACTAATGTGCCATGTATTTAAAGAGTTCTTGAGGAAGAATTTGGAAGTCTATGTTGATGATCTCTGTGCTCATTCCAACATTAGACACACCCATATACCTGAACTCAGACAAATCTTTGATAAATGTAGAGAATATCAAGTCTGCTTGAACCCAGAAAAGTGTGTTTTCATGGTCAAGCAAGGCAAGATTCTAGAACACATAGTGTCAAAGAACGGCATATCCACTTACGAAGAGAAAGTGAGAGCTATCGCAGAACTACCTAGGCCAAGGAATGTCAAGGAAGTGCAAGCTTTCATGGGGCATTGTGGTTATTACCGAGGTTTTATACACATGTATGCCATCATAGCAAATCCTCTGTACGGACTCTTGACCAATTTTGAGTGGACTGATGAGTGCAAGAAATCCTTCAATGAGCTTAAGCGGCGATTGTGTTCATCACCAATCCTGACTACACTAGATTGGAACAAGCCATTCCATGTCCATGTGGACGCATCCAATTATGCTATTGGGTGTTTACTTGCACAACCTACGGGTGAAGGTAATATGGATCTTCCAATTGCCTATGCTAGTAGACAATTAAATGCAGCTGAACAAAATTATACCACTATTGAGAGAGAAGGATTAGGCATGGTATATGTGGTTAAAAAATTCAAACACAATTTGCTTGCAAATAAGTTTAAATTTTTTACTGATCATCAAGCTCTACTTTACTTGGTAAACAAGCCATGCAATACAGGTAGATTAGTAAGATGGTTCCTCTTACTAATAGAGTATGACTTTGAAGTTGTGGTGAGGAAAGGTAAGACTCACTTGAGGGCGGACCACCTCTCAAGACTCACATCCGGAGAAGCACCACAAGGAGTATCAGATGATCTTCCTGATGCTTACTTTTTTAATTTGGAAGTGGTACCTCAGTGGGCTAAGCCATTAGTGCTACTATTGACATACGGGCCTAACCACCCATTAGAAAACACATAGGATAGGGAGATAGTAAAAGCCCAAAAGTACCATATCATAGTGGGGAGTATGTACAAGCACACAGATCAAGGAATCTTAGCTTGTTGTGTGGAAGAGGATGAGTATGCTAAATGGTTGCAATTAGCACATGTACGTACATTAGAGCAACACTACTCAAAGAAAAGGACCCTACAGACGCTAAGGAGACTCGGAGTGCATTGGCCAACTATGGAAGAAGATGTTCATAGTATGTGCAAGGAGTGCCCAGTACCAAGTGTCTCTAATACCAGATTGGAGTGAACCATTAGTAGCCTTTCTGAGGACGAAAACATTCCCTCAAGATATGACCCTGGCGAGGCAAAGAAGTTTAGAACAAGAAGCCCTAGATTACTCACTCATTGGTGATAATCTATATAAGCGTGGAAAAGACAGATATCTGAGACTATGTGTCCATGAGAGTGAATATCTTAAGATCCTGGAAACTGCCCACCAAGGTGTGGTAGGAGGACATTTTGGACCAGATCGGGTGATCAAGGCTATACTATTTGCAGGTCTTTGGTGGCCAACCCTTCACATGGATGCACATACCTACGTGAAGAGGTATGATGTTTATCAGCGAACTCAGTATCCTATACGTAAAGATGAGATGCCATTGAAACCTATGATGGGTGGATGTGCATTCTCTAAATGGGGAATAGACTTTGTTGGTCCTATTAATCCCCCAGCCAAGGGTTCACATGCTGAATACATCATTGTGGCCACAGACTATCTAATCAAGTGGGTAGAAGTAAAAGCCACAATGAAGAATGATGCTCAAACGACAGCAAAGTTCTTATTTTAGAATGTGTTCACTAGATACGGATTGCCAATAGAGTTGGTGAGTGATAGAGGCACACACTTCTTGAATGAAGTCATAGAAAACCTTCTCCAAGAATTCTTGGTGAAACATAAGAAATCTGCCCCCTATCATCCACAAGCTAATGGACAAGCAGAGAGCACAAATAAGATTCTATGCAATGTATTGACAAAATTGGTTAATAATAAACGCTCTAATTGGGACAAACAGCTACACCATGTTGTTTGGGCATAGAGAGTTGCCTATAAAATGGTTCTCCAAGCCACACCCTTTCATATGGTGTTTGGCCAAAATGTCATGCTACCACTGGACTTTTTGATACCTACATTGAAGGTAGCACAAGAGCATGACTGGATAGGCCATGAGCTCTCCTCCAGAATCTTCGATCTTGAACGATTAGGTGAAACACGATTAAGAGATGTAGTAGGAATTTATGCAGCCAAGAAAAGGCAAAAAGCGTATTTTGACGCACTTGTGAAGGATAAGGGCTTGAAAGCAGGAGACCTAGTCCTAGTCTACACCTTGAAACAACATGCATGGAAGTTAGAGAAGAGAGGCTATGGACCAATGATTATCAATAGGATCTCTACAAGTGGAGCAGTACAACTAGCGACTCTAGAAGGCGATATTCTACCAAGTTACATAAGTGGATGCAGATTCAAGTTATATCAAGAACCCCTCACAGAGGAGATGTTAAATCGACTCAATACTGCAAAGAAACGTAAAGAAGAGGAAAAGCGAATTCGAGAAGAAGCACAGGCAGAAGCTTTAGAACGTATTCGACGAATGAAATTGAGGAGACAGGGTAGAGATCAGCCTAGGCCTGACACTCAAGAATCCCTAGGTTATCACATGGCCATGTGTGAGGCTTCAGGCGAATGTTCCCATAGGATAGTCGATCGGCGACCTTTTGTGACCGTAGAAGTAGGACAAGGAGAGAATGCAAGGACCGTGAGAGCTTTAATTGACTCAAGAGCAGCCACTAGTGGAGTTTGACTTTCTTACTACCAAGAATTGCAATTGAAGGTCAATTCTATAGAGGCATATCTCATAGGGTTGGGAGGCGTGGAAACCCCATGCATGGGAGAGGTGGAACTTCCCCTCTACATTCAAGAGGTCCTAATGGCAGTAAAAGTGCTAGTATTTGAAGACCAGGATCTTATCAAACCTCTTGTCTTGGGCCAAGACTAGATCTATGATCATGCAATCAACCTCAACCTAAGAAATGAACTTCTTCAAGATTGTGTAGGCCAAAACCGCATCATGATTGAATTAGGAAATCAAGCACTCAGGCCACTAGACAAGGCACCAAATCCTGGTCCCTCCAGGAACCCACATGAAGATAACAATGCTATTATTGTCCAAAGTTCTATGGTGTAGAAGATGGTCACTCGTGACAAAAATGCAGAAGTCAAAGAGGAGTTCCCTTCTTTTCCAAAGAGGATTCGAGGAAAGCAAGCCGGGCAACACACAACACAGGGGAGGCTAAAGATCAAGAAGCATGAGCACCAACCTGTACCATATGGAGTACCTCGTGGCATGAAGCAGATCTGGGTATGCAAGGGTGAACAACCCTCAGCTTTGGAGACAGGATCCCAAGGAAGCACCAAAGGAGCTACAGTGTCCAAGATTACAATGAAGGAGTATCCTAGGCATCAATCTAGACGAACTAATTCTATTTGGGTTCCAAAGCAGTCAAATGAAGGCTATCCCAAATGCTAGACAAATATGGGTGCCCACGACTTGCTTACGATCTCAAATAACTTCATGTCCAATCACAAGATCGAACCAACACTCACAAGTCCTATTGGCTCCCATCCAAAGGCAAACATCTACACTCCACACCACCACACCTTCGGTCACACCTAGGAATGTTTGGAAATGGGTACCCAAAAGCTCCCAAATCCAACACAATCCAGTCCACAAACCTTCACATGTCATCACCACTCAAAGCTACAATTCCACAGTCAAAATTTGGAGACTTAAACCTCATATCAAACTGCGTGACCCAATTTTGTAAATAAGTCCCCTCTGACATAGGTGCATTCTGAGTACATTGCACATCCAAAGTATGCATCTAAGAAGAAAACTAACCTACTAACCAACATTCTCACACATTACAAACACTCCACCCACTAACCCCTAACCACTTGAAATGTCATGTTAGTATTGTGGAGGGAACACCATAACACCCTGTTTCCTATGCAATGCTAATGTGCTCTCTTCTTCTAGCAGATAAGCATCCATTAGCTACAAGCAGTCTCATGGCAGAAGCAGCAGGTCCAAGCTCACTGGCAGGAGTAAGTATGGCAGGGATTGATGTGGATAGTCTACCCATTGATGTGCCTCCAACTGAACGACCCGTAGAGCTGCAACACCTCCAATAAATACCTATATCGGATCCTCCCACAGGAATAACAGAGAGGGTCCATGCCAATTCTCATTGGTTTAATGGCAGGTTAGGATCCTTAGGAGAGGCCAAGTATATCTGGGAGCCCAAGTGTGAGCATGATAAGCAATGGTTCAGATTCCGGTTATTTTCCAAGGAGTTTGAGACTCTCTAGAACACACAAGATCTGCAGACCATATGGCAACATGCAGGGCTGGCCGAGTATTTTGCAGCACCCTTACCCAAACCAGATCTCTTACGATGTTACTATTTGGTCTCAATACTACAGGCTAATGAAGAAAAAGATAAACCTGGCACATTCGTTCTTCCACCTTTGTTGGGAAACAATGAGTTGAAAAGGTTCGAGCTGACATTGGAATTGGTGAGCTCTGCATTGAAGATGCATGGCACACATGTGCCCTCTGAGAAGGATGCTCTTATTCCCCCTAACATGAAGAATCAGAAGCTACAAAAGTTGAAAGATATGGCGGCACTCACACCGAATGTGTCAATTCCTCTTCACATGTGCATGCAACATTTTGTGTTTCTTGGTCAAGATCGGTACACGCAACCCCACAAGCGGATTTGGTTCGTGCTCTACTTGGCAGAGACAGTTGCATTATCGATTAAGCTTCCTGTATGGATTATGGAGCAGCTGTATGGAGCAAATAAAAGAACAACTAGAAAGCTAGTGGTGAATGGTTGTTGTGCAATCACGTGCATCATCTACAAATGCCTAGCATACGATGTACCCATTGAGCGTGCCTTAACATGGGCACAACTACAAATGTTCAAGAGACTCAAAACTGCCACACATCAATCAAAGCGCATGAGGGGTTCTATCCCTTGTGTTCAAACATGTGAGGTCTTGACGACTCCGGAAGTGTCACGATGACGGGATGCCACTATGCCCCCCCTTTACCATTCGAATACCCAGATCTGGATCTGAAGGCACATCACAAGCTGCCCCATCGGCTCCTCGAGTCCCTCCTGAATTTGAATTTCCTTCAACTGGAGATGCTGAGGGGATGAGTACCTTCAAATTTGAATCATTCTTGCAAAATACACAACTCTCTGATGTAGAGTTCTTTTCAGATACAGAAGAATAGGGCACATCTTCCCAAAGAAGGAGAAAATCGACAGAAGGCCGCCATGTACATTGGGATGATGAGCAGCAGAGAACTTTGTCGCAACAACTAGAACACTCAGAGGCAGAAGAAGAAGGCGGAGAAGAAGCGAAAGTAGAAGAAACCACTGAAGCCCCGACATATACAACAGAACTCGAGAGGTTATATCAAATAATGAAACGAGTGCAGTTGCAACAGCTGCTCACCGAACAGAGCAGTCGGGTGCTCATGGCTCAGCTATAGGAAGAAGCCGGAGTCGACTCAGAATACAGTGAAGGTCTCTTATTGAGGCAGAAACATATGGGGTAGTAGAAGCAGTTCGAACAGTGATTAAGAGGCCTCCAATTCAATATGATCCACGAAGATTCTAGACACGACCACGGTCTAGTAAAAACATCCAGATTCCCATTACTATAGGGGAAGGACCTATTATTACATCCGAACCCATTGAGACAACCTCCCAAACAGCAAGACCCACTGGCCAAGAGATCCTCGTCACCCAGGATGAGTCAACCGAACCACTACCACCGACCCCTCCCCCATCACCTCCTCGAATAGAAGCTGTAAATGTCACCTCGACTACCCAACCCACAGAGCAAGCCTTCATCTTCCGTATTCCAACCTCTAGTTCTACTTTTTTCTCCTCCATTGAAAAACCCTATATAATACCGCCACCATCATAACTGGATCCTTCATAGAGTCTGCTCTAGGACAACCATCCCCCATGCCCTCAGCCATAGGCCATCCTGACTCTGGAGCCATTTTCTTTGGATTCCCAGCCACCAAATCATATTTTATGGCTTTCTCGCCTCCAAGTTCTCATTTTCCATCTCCCATACCACCATTCCTTCAACTTGCCCATGACTACTTTTGTAGAATGTATCAATCCACCACCCCACCCTCCTCATCAATACCATCCCCACCATCCACACAACTCTTATTCACCACTCTCACACACACACACACCACCTACCATTCCAATATACATGGTAGACACCACACTTGCATCCACTCCTGAAAGTATGGACATTTTGCCACCCACAACACCTCCCCCTCCCCCCACACTTCCACCTTCTCCCATTCCCCCTCCACCAGTTTCACCCACACACACACCTCCAATAGAAACCTCATTCACTCTTCCCATTCCCCAATCCCCTCCCCTTGCATCTTCCATTGTACAAACCACACCATCATCCATAGGCAATGCATTGGACACCATGATCGCATGTATATCACAATTAAGGACAGAGTACAATCAGCTCCAGCAACATAACGTACGACTACAAGAGCACTCGGAGGTGCTACAACATCATCTTGCTGCACTAGAAGAGGAGAATCCTCATCTCCAGACACAATTCCAAACTTTACAAGAGGCTCATAGCATATTGGAAGTACAGTTGCAGAACACAGACCAGGAAGCAATACAAGTGGTGGAAGGCCATCTACAAATACAGTTGGAACGCAACTCTAAGCTTCAACAAAACATGGCCCTACTCAAGCGACACCTTGCAGCTGCTCATGAAGAAAATCGACGCCTAAAACTATAGAATCAGGAAAATTTAGAGGCAACCATAGCATTGGTGATGAGATGGACAACATCATATTGTGATGTCAATGCTGAATTAAAGCTCCAAGACAATATCACACTACCATTGGAAACTTTGGGAAATCACTCTTCTAACACACACCTAATAGTGAGCTTTGGGTGCACTTCAAGTTGCACATTCAACTTCCTCGATGAATAAAGTCAAAGAAGGAATGGTAGAGCCGAATTTTAGAATCTAGGGATGTCATAAAAGTTCAAATGAATACCTTGCTAAGGAGCTAGGCGCACAAGACTTAGGGTTTGAAGAGAAGTAAACATAAAAGAGACAAGTTAAGAACTAAGACAAGGGGTCCTTGCACTAACTTCAATCTTCATGTATTGATCTTTGCTTCATTTTTTACTTCAAGTCTTTGTCTAAAGACATCAATTGATGGTTGTCATGCACCAACAGCTCCCCTCAATCATCAATTGAGGTTTTCTCCATCTTCTTTATAACTGCCATGTCTTTGAATCTCCGTAGCTTTGGTCCATCCAAGCTTTTGGTTAGCATATCTGCAATCTGATCTTTTGTTGAAGTATGTGATACTTCAATCTCCTTATCAATCACCTTCTCTATCAAAAAGTGATATTGAATCTCAATATGTTTGGTCTTCGCATGAAAAACAGGGTTAGCAGCTAGATACAATGAACTCATATTATCTCCATGAATAGTGGGTGTACTCTGAATGATGTCAAATCTCTTCATGAGAGTCTTCAACCATATGAACTCTTTTGCAGCTTCAACCATACCTTTATACTTTGCTTTTGTAGATGACAAAGCAACTGTATGTTGCTTCTTAGAACACCAAGAGATTAGCTTATCTCCCACATAACATAGATATCCATAGGTTGATCTCCTATCATGAGGACTACCTGTCCAATCTGTATCACTATATATCTTGATGTTTGTATCTGATGTGAAACCATAATACAAACCTTCCTTGAGTGTACCCTTGTATCTTAACACTCTTTGTCCTACAACCCAATGTTCTTTCATAGGACAATGCATGAATTGAGACAACACTCCAACTGCATATGACAAATCAGGCCTAGTTAATGTAGCATAGATTAGACTACCAACCAGACTTTGATATAACTTCATGTCCTTGAATTATTCTCCTCCATATCTGCTCAATTTGTGATTCACCTCCATTAGAGTAGGTGCTACCCTGCAATCTTCCATTTTAAACTTGATTAGCAAGTTCTTCAAATACCTTTCTTGAGTTACATATACTCCATGTTGAGTATATGAAATCTCCATGCCCAAGAAATATGACAAATCTCCCAAGTCACTGATCTTGAATTCTTTCTCCATTTTCTTCTTAATACCTTGTATGCCCTTCTCATCTGTACCTGTAAGACTTATGTGATCAACATATATGCACATGTAAATGAACCCATCATCACTTGCTTTAACAAGCAAGGTACTATCTACTTTAGACACTTGGAAACCAAGCTCCTTCAAGAACTTCACAAATCTATAATTCAATGCCCTTGGAGCCTGCTTCAAACCATACAAAGCTCTCTTGAGCTTACACACATATTCCGGATACCTTTTATCTTTGAAACCTTCTAGTTGCTCAATGAAAACATCATCTGAAATGTAACCATTTAGAAAAGCATTCTTCACATCTAATTGACAAATCTTCCAACCTTTACATGCAGCAATAGCTATGAGAGTCCTTATAGTTGTCATCTTTGCCACAGGACTATAAGTCTCATCATAATCCCATATGTCTGAGCATACCCTTTCACAACAAGTCTAGCTTTATATCTAGACACACTTCCATTTGCATACCTCTTTGTCTTGTAGACCCATTTGCAACCAATGATCTTCTGAATAATTGGTTTAGGAACCAAGTTCCATGTCTCATTCTCCATCAATGCATCATACTCTTCCTGCATAGCTTTCTCCCAATTTTCCTTACCTTTTGCCTCTTCATATGTAGAAGGGTCTTCCTTTGCTTTCACCATATAAGCATAATCTTTAGTAGTCAAAAAAGAAGTGGCATAGCTATACCTTGTAGGTTGCCATTTATGCCTTGATGACCTTCTTAGTCTCCACTCTTTGAAGTTTCTGGTTCATCACATTCTGGATCAAACCTTGGCATTTCTTCAACTTCAACTTGTGCTTCATTGTTCTCTTCTTCATCAAATATTTGAACCTTTGATTTACCTTTCTTTTGATTCAAAGTTTCTTCATCACCTGCATGAGTGTTAATTGTACATGCATAATAAATACCTTGCTCATCAAATGTAACATCTTTTGACACAAAGAATTGCTTTGTGGATGGACTCCACAACCTATAACCCATCTATTTATCATCATAGCCAATGAACACATACTTTTCAGCTTTAGGTTCCAATTTATGCCTCAACTGAGATTTCGCATATGCATAAGCCAAACATCCAAATATTTTGCAATGATCTAAGGTAGGTCTCTTACCCCACCAAGCTTCATATGGAGTCGTACCCTGCAAAGATTTACATGGTAACCTATTAACCAAGTATGTAGCTATATTTACAGCCTTAGCCCACAAATAATTGGGATAATTTTTCGCCTCCATCATTGACCTTGCAAACTGAACAAGAGTTCTATTTCTCGTATGTACTACACCATTTTGTTGAGGAGAGTACCAACAAGTAACTTCCCTTTTTATACCTGCATTCCACAAGTAATCACTGAGTTCATTAGAGAAATACTCTCCCCCTCCATCTGACCTTAGTCTCTTCAACTTTTGACCTATGATTCTCTCTGCATACACATGATAACGTTTAAATGTATTGAATACCTCTTATTTAACTTTGATCACATATATGGTGATCCACCTGGTAGCATCATCCACATAAATCACATATATCTTGAACCATTGATGCTAAAGTCCTTTGATGGTCCCCACACATCTATGTGTACCAATTCAAGCTTCTCTGAATACATGAAACCATGCTTATTATATGATTGCTTATGAGCCTTACCTAATTGACATGCCTCACATCTGTATGTCATATGTTGACCTACAACATTAGGTAATCCAAGCATTGAACCATTGTTAACAATATCCTTAATACCTCTTTCATTGAAATGTCCAATACTTTTATGCCAAAGATCTAACTCAGAGATCTTATGTCCTGCATAAGTGAACAAGGCATGACCAACATTGCCTTAAATCTTTAATGTGAAGAGCCTTCCTTCTTTCTTTCCTGAAAAAAATTGTTTGTACCCATTGCTAGGGTCTTCCATAAAAACTCCATCATTAGTGAACCTTACTTCATATCCTTTCTCAACAATTTGCCCTACACTTATCAGATTCTTTGGAATTGTAGGAACATACAAAACCTTACTCAGAAGAGTGCTCCCATCCTTAGCCTTCACTGATCCAATTGACTTCATATTGTGCTTCATATTATCACCTGTTTGAACTACATGATTAGTTACCTTATTCTCCAAATCACTCATCAAAGCTATATTGCCACTTAGGTGATTGCTACACCTTGAATCAATGTAGAAGACTCTTTGATATTCACTTTGTCTTTCACAAGTTGCATTCATGATTAAGGTTGAATCTTCCTTTTGATCTAAAGCATAGTTGTAGTCGGTATTATTGTAGGATTGACGTTGGAAGCCTCTACCTGCATTTCTTCCAAAGAAACCTCTACTACCTCTACCTCTGAAATTACCTCTCTCATTAATATTATCTCTTCCTCTTGAGTTAAAGTTTTTATTATATCCTCCATTATTTTGATTATTATGCCAACAATCATGAGCTAAAAGATTAGTCTTACCACAAATCCAACAAGCTTTGGCTCCATCTTTATTGCTTATGCCTCTACCTCTTCCTTTGCCACCACCTCTTCCTCTTAGGAAGTTAGCTTGGCTAGTTGTACCATCTTCTTCATTCAATTATAGTTTTCCTTTATTAAACTTCTTCTTGTCCTTTGAATACATTGCTTGACCTGTACTTTTATCAACATCACTTTTGACATCCTGCTCAAAGATTAGCATATGTCCTTGTTGCGAAAGATGGATGGATCCTTTAGAAGATTGAGTAGGTGCTGCTAATCCTGCTTTGCACCAGCCCTCAGTGATTCCAGATATGTTTAGTAGACACCCTTAGCTTCCAAATGATACCAAGAAATTCTATATGTACATTGCAAATGATATGTGTGGTGATCAAATCAAAACTGATTACTTGACACTTCACAAATCCAAGAAAACTTGCTATTTTGGTATTGATACCTGCTTAGAGTTATGCTCAGTGTGACCAACACAGTTGAAATTGATCCAATTCCTTCCAGAGGTATTAAATTAGCTTAACAAGCTACCATTTGCAAGTGGAATGAGATAAAATGATGAACTATACTTAGAGAAATCACTTTAGCAAAATTATGATTACCCCCGACTTTTTAGGAGAGTTGCAGAGATAGACTAGAGAGCACTTCGACGACGATTCCTCAGAAATGGCTGAATCAAATTGCTTGAAACTTTGTATGCTGATAGAAGACTTCAAGATGAATCTACCAAGCTTTGAATCACTCAATTTGGTGAAGTAGGCACTGAGATATGCCTCTTTGAAGTTGACAGAATTGGAGATAGAAACTCAGAGTACACAGAAGTAATGGAAGTAAATGTATGTATTAAATCACATTGATGTACATTCCCATTGACATGATAAACATTGCCAAATGGTACTCAGAGGTGTAGGCTATGGAGTAGACCTCACACACTCAATGATCAGTAGTCTAAGCCTCGGGAATGGTGACTCTCTCATCACGTCTTTTCAAGTACATCTTATATATGAAGTGAGCAAGAATTTGAATTCAAAATCAAATCCTTGGCTCCCTATAATCAAGCCTCTAAAAGTATGGAGATATTCCCTCAATCACATGTCCTACTTTTCCACGACTTAACCAAGTAGGTGTATACAAAAGATTCCAAGTCATTTAAACTTTTACATGGGTAAAGTGGTAATAAACCACAAGCATAAGTTCCTATGATTCTTCTCACATATAGGAATCTTCTTGAAGGTATCCAAGCCAAATTGTGAAGGCTTGAATTGCACCAACAGCTCCCCCTCAAGCCAAACACTTTGGCTTAAGTCTTCATCTTCAATCTTCAATCACATCCTGCAATCCAATCATGGATTTGAATCTGCATAATTTGTTTCCATCCAAAGCTTTAGTGAGTAAATCTGCACATTGCATATTAGTAGACACATAGGTCAACTGAATGTCCTTGCTTAACAACTTTTCTCTCACATAGTGGTAATGAACCTCTATGTGTTTTGTTCTAGCATGATATATTGGATTAGCTGCAAGGTGAAGAGAGCTTGTGTTGTCTCCAAAGATAATTGGGGGCCTAGTGTGTAGGCCTAGCTCTGTATACAAAAGCTTTAACCAAGTAGCTTCTTGAGTGGCATTGGCTAGCCCTCTATACTCTACTTCAGTGGATGACAATGCCACTGTTGGTTGTTTCTTGGCTGACCAAGAAATAGGTTTATCACCTGCAAAAGATAAGTATCCTGATGTGCTCCTCCTATCATCCTTGCATCCTGCCCAATCTGCATCTGAATACACTTTAATGTCAATATCTGATGTATAAGGAAAGTACAAACCATGGTTTTGAGTTCCCTTTAGATATTTCAAGATCTTCTTTGCAGCCTCAAGGTGAGGTACCCTTGGTTTGTGCATGAATTGACTTAGCACACTAACCCCATATGCTATGTCAATTCTGGTCAAGGTAGCATAATTCAAACTACCTACCATACTTTGATATCCTGTAATGTCTTGGACTTCATCCCCTTCATGAGCACTTAGCTTTAGGTTGACCTCCATTGGAGTACTTGAGACTTTAGCCTTCTGTAGGTTAAACTTCTTCAACATGTCTTGTACATATTTTTTCTGAGTGATATATATACCTGAATTATTATAAACCAATTCAAGTCCTAGAAAGTATTTCAATAATCCAAGATCATTGATCTTGAACTCCTTCATCATCTGGTTTTTTATGCTTCTGATTCCTTGGACATCATTACCTGTAATGATGATGTCATCAACATAAACACAGAGATAGATTACCTCTGAATTGCTCCTTTTGATGAACAATGAGGTGTCTGCCTTGCTCATAGTAAACCCTTGGTCTTGGAGGTATGTTGTCAGCCTGTAGTTCCAAGCCCTAGGTGCCTGCTTCAATCCATATAGAGCCTTCTTCAATTTACAAACATAATTTACCTTCTTAGGATCTTCATAGCCAGGTGGTTGTGACATGTAGACTTCTTCAGATATCCATCCATTCAAGAAAGCATTCTTGACATCTAATTGGTACATGTTCCAATTCTTGGATGCAGCTACACACACCAATACTCTGATTGTTGGCATCTTAGCCACAGGAGAAAATGTCTCCTCATAATCAATGCCTTGGGTTTGTGCAAAACCCTTGGCTACCAACCTAGCTTTGTACCTGTTGATTGTACCATCAGAGTTCCTCTTTATTTTGTAGATCCATCTGGATCCTATCACCTTCATAGAGTCCTTCTTGGGTACCAAGTCCCATGTGTCACTCTCCTTGAGAGCTTCTATTTCTTCATCCATCTCCTTTCCATTCTGGTTTGGTGATTGCCTCTTCATATGAACCTGGTTCTTCACTTAACAAGTCCTTTGCAAGATAAATTGAATGCTTAGTAACAAGAGATGTATCATACCCATATCTGATAGGCTTCTTACTTTCTCTCTGAGATCTCCTTATTGCTTGAGTTGAAGATTCTGGTATATCCTCAAGTTTCTTCATCTTCATCTTGCCTCTGGACTTCCATGCCTTGAATTCTTCAAGATTGATTGTGTCATCATCTTCTGAACTTGAGTCTTCCTTCTGGATTGGTTCCTCTCTTGAGAGTTTTGGAAACTCCTCTTCCAAATCATAGGGTAGACTAACCTTCCTGCATTCATTCTCATACCATGAGTCATTCTCATCAAAGATGACATGTCTGCTTACCTTGAACCCTTTATTGGTTGGGTTGTAGAATCTGTACCCTTTTTGGTTCAAGTCATAACCAATGAAAATACATTTTTCTGCTTTAGGGTCTAGTTTTCCCCTTACCTGTGAGGGAATATGCACATATGCTACACAACCAAAGATTTTGCAATGATCCAATGATGGTCTCTTACCATGCCAAGCTTCATAAGGTGTCATTCCATCAAGTGACTTTGATGGCAACCTGTTTATGAGATAGGTGGCAGTAGATACACTCTCTGCCCAAAGATAATTTGGCAACTTCTTTTCATTAAGCATGGACCTAGCTGTTTCAACAATAAGCCTATTCCTTCTTTCAGCTACCCCATTTTGTTCAGGTGAGTACCTTGTGGTTATCTCCCTTTTGATGCCTCTTTCCTGTAAGAAGTTCTCAAACTCATTTGAGAAGTATTCACCTCCTCCATCTGACCTTAGCTTCTTCAAGTTCCTTCTTGTTTGATTTTCAACTAGTGCAATATATCTTTTGAAACAATTAAACACTTCATCCTTGTGTTTCATAAAGTATAACACAGTCCATCTGCTATAATCATCAATGAAAGACACATAGTACCTTGATCCTGAAATGGAGGGATCCTTGCTAGGTCCCCAAACATCTGTGTGTACCAAGTCTAGGTAGTCTTCATGCATAAAACCTTTCCTTGAGTAGGGCAATCTGTGAGACTTACCAAATTGACAAGCACCACATTTGTAAATCATGTGTTGCTTGGATACATTAGGTATCCCAAGCACACATTGATCCCTGCTCATTTGCTTCAAGGTCCTTTCACCTATGTGACCTAACCTTTTGTGCCATATTTCTAATTCTGAAAGTGTTTGATCCTTGTAGTTGTATAAAGCAATGTTTTTTGTGTCTTCTAGCTCAAAGGTAAATAATCTACCTGATTTTTCTCCCTTGGCTATCCTTTTGAATCCATGTCTTGGGTCCTCCACATATGCTCCATGTTGATTGAACCTGACCTGCAAACCTTTCTCCACAATCTGACCAACACTCATTAAGTTTTTGGTAATGGTTGGTACATAAAGTACCCTGCTCAATAGGTTCTGATTACCATCACAAGTTTTTACATTTCCAATCTTTACTACAGAATGCTTAGTATCATCACCTGTCTGTACTTGATGTTTGCCCTTTGGTTCCTCAAGATCAGAGAGTAGTGCCACATTGCCAGCTACATGATTAGAACACCCTGAATCAATATAAAACAAATGATCATCATTGATACCTGACTTGGAAGTCATATTCATGATCAATAGGGAGTCATCTTGCTCCTCTGTGTAGTTGTTGTAGTCTTTCCTATTTCTGAATCCTCCTTGGTAGTTACCACTATGGTTGTTGTTGTAATTGTTGTTGTAGTTATTGTTGTAGCCATTGTAGCCTTGGTGTTGGTTGAACCTTCCTCTACCTTGAGAGTATCCACCTCTTTGATAGCCTCTTCCTCTCAGATTTTTGTAGTTTCTGTAGCACTCTTCTGTGGTGTGGTTAGACAATCCACAAATATTGCATGGTGATGAATTGTAGGGTCTCCCCCTACCTTGCTTACCTCCTTTGCCCCTGCCTCTTGAAGATCTACCTCTCCCTGCATAGTTGGCTTGGGATGTAGAACCTTCATCTTCTTGCTTTTTACCTTTACCTTTGTCTTTAATCTTTTTATCAGTATATAGGGCAGAAGGAGTGTTACCTTTAGATGTATCTCCAACCTTTGAGAACTTTGCTTCATGTGTGAATAGTTGGCCCATCAGAGTTGTGAGATCTGGGGTATGCATATCCATGTAGAGATCCATTGCAGTGGTGAAGCTTTCCCACTTATCATCTGCCTTTAGTCCATTGGTTACTTGCCTTACTATTTGTTCCTCTTCAATCTCCTCTCCTATACTTGCTAATTGGTCTGCCACATCCTTGATCTTGGTTACAAATTCAGAGACTGATTGTTTTGGTTGCTTCCTAAGGGTTGTGAATTCAACCCACAATTGATTCTTCCTGGCCCTTGTATTAGATGAAAAGTATGATGACAAGGTTTCCCAAGTTTCTTGGGAAGTCTTACAATTCCTGATGTGAGGTAAAAGGAAATCAGATATAGAGTTAAGAAGATAAGACCTTGCCAATGCATCTTTTGCACACCATGTATTAAGCCTTTCTTGTTCTTCCTTGGTGGGTAGACCCCTTGCTTTGAATGAGGGCAATTCCTCATCTCCTGAGATGAATCCAAATAGACTTCTTCCTTGTAGATAGGTCTTCATCCTCAAAGACCAAGCTTGATAATCGTTCCTGTCCAATTTATCAATGAATGAAGGAAAACCATCTCCCATGTTACCTTGTTTGCTCTGATACAACTGTTGGAAAAGATGGATGGATCCTTCAGAAGATTGAGTAGGTGCTGCTAATCTTGCTTTGCACCAGACCTCAGTGATTCTAGATATGTTTAGTAGACACCCTTAGCTTCCAAATGATACCAAGAAATGCTATATGTACATTGCAAATGATATGTGTGGTGATCAAATCAAAACAGATTACTTGACACTTCACAAATCCAAGAAAACTTGCTATTTTGTTATTGACACCTGCTCAGAGTTATGCTCAGTATGACCAGCACAGTTGAAATTGATCCAATTCCTTCTAGAGGTATTAAATTAGCTTAACAAGCTACCATTTTCAAGTGGAATGAGATAAAATGATGAACTATACTTAGAGAAATCACTTTAGCAAAATTATGATTACCCCCGACTTTTTAGGAGAGTTGCAGAGATAGACCAGAGAGCACTTCGACGACGATTCCTCAGAAATGGCTGAATCAAATTGCTTGAAACTTTGTATGCTGATAGACGACTTCAAGCTGAATCTACCAAGCTTTGAATCACTCGATTTGGTGAAGTAGGCACTGAGATATGCCTCTTTGAAGTTGACAGACTTGGAGATAGAAACTCAGAGTACACAGAAGTAATGGAAGTAAATGTATGTATTAAATCACATTGATGTACATTCCCATTGACATGATAAACATTGCCAAATGGTACTCAGAGGTGTAGGCTATGGAGTAGACCTCACACACTCAATGATCAGTAGTCTAAGCCTCGGGAATGGCGACTCTCTCATCACGACTTTTGAAGTACATCTTATATATGAAGTGAGCAAGAATTTGAATTCAAATTCAAATCCTTGGCTCCCTATAATCAAGCCTCTAAAAGTATGGAGATATTCCCTCAATCACATGACCTACTTTTCCACAACTTAACCAAGTAGGTGTATACAAAAGATTCCAAGTCATTTAAACTTTTACATGGGTAAAGTGGTAATAAACCACAAGCATAAGTTCCTATGGTTCTTCTCACATATAGGAATCTTCTTGAAGGTATCCAAGCCAAATTGTGAAGGCTTGAATTGCACCAACATTCCTAGCAATTGATTCAAATCAGGAGTAAAATGATCTAGTGACAATTCAGTAGATAAAATGAATGGCTTCCATTTCTCATCTCCTCTCAAGCGTGTGAGGATTTGCCTTACCAATTTATCCTCTTCAATATCTTCATCAACTACTCCTAATGCATCTACAATGTCCTTCATCCTTGTTACATAATCAAAATTGGATTCAGAAGCCTTCTTCTTGAATGTAGTAAACTCTACCCATAAAGATGCCTTCCTTGAATTTGTGGTGTTTTGGAAATGCTCTTCCAAAGCATTCCATATATCACTTGCACTTTCAAGTCCTCTAATATGAGATAACAAGTAATCATTAACTCCCATGTAGATAATGCTCCTTGCTTGAGCATCCTTCTTCATCCATGTATTTAAATTTGAGAGATCATCCCAAGTTGGAACACTTGGATCTCTGAATTCTGGTTTTTCTTCTTCACCTGTGATATAACCTATTAGGTCTTTGCTCATGAGATGAGCTTCCATCGTCATTGACCAAGCTGGATAGTTTTCTCTGTCCAACTTCTCTATCTCAAGAGAATCTCCCATCCTTTCTTCACCTGTGTATTAAATTCTTCAAGCTTTATGAGGAATAACCTTCAAAGGTTGATTTTTGTATAACTGCAAAAGTCAGAGTCCTCCTTTCTGCAATTTTGATGATTCCTGCTCTGATACCACTGATGGAGAGTGTTAATATCCAAAAGAACAAGATATCCTTGATGTTAGAGCACCTCTATATCAAGAACAACTCAAAACCTCAACCAATTTTGGAAGACCAATGTCAAATTATCAAGACTTTAGCTAACTGTGAAGAAAGTCACTATAGAAACGTCGGCTGCACATAACTCACTCGTTGACTGATCAAATGTGTAAAGTTTCTAATGAAACTTTGTATAAGGTGTTGTCTAAAGGTTATGCACCTTCTCCAAGATAAAACATCTCAAAATGTTTAGTAGATCTTGAGATATGATCCAAACAATTACCTATGTCTGAAATTGTACTTCTCTACAGTTGACATTTACACCTACAACTTCTAATGCGTAGTTCTCTTAAACTAGAACCCATTTATTCAAATGCTTTTATCCATAGGTATCTTACCTTTTAACTTAAAGAGTGAGTGCTTTCTTGCTCAAAACCTTATACTGTGGAAGAAGAACTGACCAAAACATTATCATCACATTTGCGCCTACTACAGTCTTCTCTTCTTCACATTTACACATGTAAATGTTCTTACTTTCAATTCTCTCATCCTAATCACAGTTAGAATCTGAAAACTTGTACAGAGGTCACTCAACTGTAGACTTAGACCTGGACAAAAGCATTTCACAAGATGATAAACAAAGAAGGAGCACTAAGCAAAATATCTGTGCAACTTTTCTTCTATTCAAGAAAACTTTACATCTGTTTGATTAGAGATATTCTCTTCACTTCTAAAAATTTCTAATGATTCTTAAAACTTGTAATTCATAATCTCTCATACATGCCCCAACTTTCTACTTGTATATATAGGTATTTTGTACAAACTCATGACCATTACAAAAGTATAAGCATGTTTAATGTACATGTATATACAAGCCTTCATTCTCTAATTATGCACTAACTTCAATCTTCATGTATTGATCTTTGCTTCATTTTTTACTTCAAGTCTTTGTCTAAAGACAGTAATTGATGGTTGTCATGCAGCAACATGATAGTGTATTTAGTGGCCAAAACGAGCTCAGATTGTGATTTTGATGCCACAAAGCAAAGTTCTTTTGAACTCCTAATCACCTTGAGTACGCTCACCAAATTTCATGCAATTTTGAGACTATGATCGGAGGAGTGGTGACAACACCCTAGATGAAGCAGTGATCTTTTTTGCTACCAATTGTTGGAGTTTGAGGTGTGTGAAAGAACACAAACAACACAAGGATGAAGAAGAAGCTTGGACCAAAATGCACAATATTGAATGTATTACCAAGAGAATATAAAAGATAAGTGACCCATTAGTGTTATAGGCATATATACAAGTCGAGGGAATCAAACCTCCTAAAGAGGGAAAATAGTGCCCCGACAGTCCTATTGTGTTCACACACATCACTACCTAAATATATCAACAGTTTGCTCATTGACCTGAATGCCTCTTGCTAAATCTACTTCTAGTCTTGGCCAACAAACAATGGAGGGAATGCCATATTCTGCATATGTATAATGTGTTGAGAACTTCATTTATTCACAACCAAATAGCTTTAATAAAATTTTGGTCACGAGATGAATACTTTCGCATAATATTCCCAAAAGCCTATGGTGAACATATCTTGAAACATTTGTTTGTAGAAGCTAGGAGATATTTTATGCAACAATGCAAGGCATAGCAGATCTTCATTGATGGCATTGTGCTCATATCATAGACTAAATCTAGATTACTATGCTCAAAACCTCATGTCAAGATATGTGAGGTTTTTCTTGAATACTTTGAATATTTCTTGAATCAAGTAAAAAATCCTCAATTGCATGTGAGTTGCCACATCTCTCATGTGATGCAACCTTGGAGGCCAATGTGAGATTGTGGTTATCATGTAAGCAAATGTTGGTGGGTCCTCTAGTGGTTCAAGTATGGATACTTTAGTCAACCTTGGCACTTTTTATCATTCTATACTTTTATGGCAAATACTGGCCATGAGCAACATCATGGAACATGACCATAGCAAGAGCTATAAAAGATGCGTAGGGGTGCCTTTGTCCACATTTGCATCATTTCAAGATATTCTTGGAGAAGATGAGCCTACCATTTGGTTTGGAAGATATTGCCTTTATGTGCTTATTTTGGTAAATTTTCAGCCTTGAACTAAGTTTCATGTGTTGGAAACTTTCTTGTGACACATTTTATTTTCGCATTATACTCTCGAAGGATCATGAAGGCATGTATTGTATTTCATTTGTGGATATATACCTTCTTGGTGCCATCTCATGGAAATATGTAGACTTCATAATCGATGCCTCATAGACCACCATGGGCTAGAGCTGTGCCTCCACACCTACATAGTGGGTGCATCCAAGCTCTTCCACAAGCTTCCTCAGGATGGGCTCGTTAGTTTTAATGTGTCCTCGCCTTTCTCAGTCACTTGGTCTCCAACTTCGATTTGTGGTTCATGCTCCTCTTCATAGAATTGATCAATTGGAATTTTGATGAGTTCCTCATGCTCAGGAACTTTAGGTGGCGACTCGGGTCAATCAATGGTTGTGCATGATGTGATTTTTTATTGTAAAGTAGTGACTTGCTTGCATAAATTTTGAAGTTTTGCAAGTGTTATTGTAGGGAGGATAGCTTGTATTATGGTGGGTTCCTCTTGAATTGGCATTGGTAGGGCCACTTAAGTAATTTTGAGGGCTTCAAAATTTTTAATGATTTGATCATGATCTTCTAAAAGGGTGGTGTAATTTTTTGAGATGATTTTCATGCTCTCTTGTGACATATTTTGGAAATGAGAAGGACTCGCTTGCGTGCCTCGTGCACCCATTGCTGCTTCAAAATCGTCCTTGTTTTGTTCTTGCAGCCTTTGGTTGTCTTCTTGTGCCACAACAAGGTGGGGGCATAATAAGCCCATGTTTTGTGTAAATCATGCATTCCTCTTCATTTGAGATGTTACTAGCCCTTCCATCTCTGTGATAGCTTATTTGTTTCTATTCTCTAATTGTAATTTAAGTGCATTATGAGTCTCCTTTAATTCCATGTAGCGAGCATTAAGTGAAACATTCTCTATGCTTAGCAAATTCAAATGTGCTTGCAATCTAAATGTGCTCTCTTGGAGTCATGCGTGACACTATCCTTGTGTGGAAAATTCTTCATGGACTTATTGCATGCAAGAAAACATTTGTTGAATATTTTAATTAAGAGTAGGAAATGTGTATACAAGGTTATAATGCATGAATGCTAGGTGTTCTAGGTTAGATGTAGAGGGTTTGGGGGTGGGGATGGGTAAGGTGGATGCAACTATGAATACATTTGTGAGTGTTAGTGACATTGGTGGAGGCAGGATAGGGGATTATCCATGAAGTGGTAATGGTGGTGGTGTCATGGATGGTGATATTTCCATTTATTCGAATGTGCTCATATTTGTGGTGGTGATTGTGAACATTGGCACTGGTCGTGCCATGTGCATTGGTATACTCATTGTGCTAGACAAAGATGAAGACAAAATTGGGATGGATTGAATTGTGGGTGGTCTGTAGAAAAGACTTGAACTTACAAGGGGTGAAAATATGTTTTCCCACAAGAAAATGTGTGTGGATGGTGGATGTAGTGGTGAAGAGAAGATCAAAGGAAACATTGTAGGAGAGGGGGGTAGCGTGGAGGAGGAAATGGAGCTAATGTGGATTGAATGGGTTGTGGGAATGGAGATATGGTTGGTGGGATGGAATAGGTGGTTGTTATTGTTGTTGGTATAGTGGTGGCTAGATGAGAGGTTACTAGGAAATGTTCATCATTGCTTATAGTCATACGTGGGGTAGAGGAGGCTGGTGATACACTGGGAATCTAGGGATGGGGTTTTGTTTATGGTGGAATCTCAAAGATGGATTGGAATTCTTGCAAAAGTTGGCTAACAAAGATGATGGGTGGGATGGGTGACTACAAAAATCTATCATGCAAGGTGACTACAAAGTGGAGTGAACTACGTTTTCCACTACCCCTCTAGAAGAACTCTAGTATGTAAGCAAGACGAGATAGGAGGCAAGCCAAAAGGCTTGGAAGCACAAAATAGAGTCCAAAATTTTCCCAATGATCCCCCTAATATGGAAATCATCCAAACTAATTAGGTATGAAAAAGATCAAGGAAATAGAGTCCAAGTGAATACTATGTCCAAGATTTTCTAAGATTTAGAAATATTAGATGTATGGTCTAGAAAATTCCAAATTGAGAATGACATCCTTGAAATTGCTTGTCCAACGCTAACCTTTGAGGGTGAATTTTGGTGACGTGAGTGGTTGATACATTGCCTAATCTTAAAAGGAATTCTAATAAGCGATCCATCTTCACATTGGCCGACAACATCGAGGAGTTCTTGTTAGCGATTTTCCTAGAATCTATGCATAAATAAATTAGTACCTTCCATTTTAAGAGATCATCATTTGATAGGCAAGAGTTAGGAACTCATTTGAGACACATTCAAGAGAAAAATTAACAAATGATTTCTTTATAAATTTCTTTTCATTGTGGGATAAAATTGAAATTACATTTTTCATTTATAGAGTGTGAACACTTGGTGAATTTCACATAAAACTCCATGTAGAAAATAAAAAAAAGTAGAATCATTTTCCAAGAAACCTAACCAAGGAATTCCTTGGATATTAGCTGACCAAGATGGACTTTTAGAGGACATTACATTGCTTGATGTCCTAATGCTTAGTACCCTAGATCTAGAGAAAAGGGCTCCAATGAAGTTTGCAATTTTGGTGTCCAAAACCAAGTTGGATTAGTGAGAAATTTTCCTAATATCACCTAAGAGTGGATTTGGGAATAAACTAAAATGGATCCTTTTTGGTAGTGCACAACACACACACACACACACACAAGCAAGGTCCGATTAGAGGAGGTGGTAGGCATAGAAGAATAGGAAGCTTGTAAAGCAAAGTGTGTGCAAGGATAAGTGATATTGAACCACATGTTTTAAAATTGTCAAACATCAAATCACAATGATCCCATGTATCATAGAAAACCAATTTTGTAGTTAAATGCTCCATTTTGTGCAAGACAAGGTCCTCAAGATTGAGGAGCTTAGGTAGAGTCTACCCACCCATTTCCATAATTTTTGGGGCCCACTAGATACCTCAAAATAGACCTAGAACATTTTTTTAAAACTTTGTTGGACACTATCTAAAATTGGCCAAAGCTAGGAGAAAACATAGAGAGCTCGTTTTTGGAGGTTAGAATTTTGAAGGGTAGACTTTTGTAGGTTGGAAATTTGAAGAAAGAAATCTTGTATTGAGAGTAAGAGCATTGGTAATACAGAAATTACTTTCTTCCATTGATCTCCTTCTCTCCTCTACCTTGTGTGTGTGCGTACATTCATAGTGCTTCTAACCATCACCTATGTCCACATCACTCATTCATATCTTACACAAGCTCAGTTCACAAACAATCTAACCTCAAAAATGAGCTCTTTAGCTCTTTTTCTAGTTTTCTGACTAGCTTTGGCCTTGTCCAGACCTAGTGTCTGGCCTAGTTAAAAATTAGGTTCTAGAGCCTATTTGAGGGCTCAAATAGAGTTTAAAAATTATGAAAATTGGTATGTAGCTAATTCTAATACTCCTCAAGCTCGAGGACTCCTCAGCTTGAACAAAATGGAGTCTATTCTACCAAAAACGGGATTTAGAATGGGTGTGTAGTGATGAAAAGCACTTGAGTTGGAAATTGTTTATGAAAAAATATGATTGGGCCTTGTTGCTGTATTGTGCAAGATTGTTCCTTTGTGCCTATATGCTCTGCTTATGAATTGTATGCCAACACTCCCCCCTTCCTAGCGTCTGTCGCCCCTGACAGACCTCTGCTCTATAGGGTGGTTGATATAGTATTGGATGACATTGGTGACTAGTTCGTGTTCTCCTATCCTTAAGCCTCTTGCTAGGTCAGCTTCCAATGCATCCCAATTTATTGCACCGGGGACCTCTGATTGCGGTGTAGTGTAGTACTTGGAGTACATGGCTTGTTCGCATGCAAAAAGATGAAGTAGGTGTGTAGGTTTCGGTGCGAAGACCTCCGAGTGATACTCCTAGAAACCTGATCTGAACATGTCTTTGAATGCCTGTTTATAGCATGCAGGGAGGTATTTGATGCGTGCATACCAAGCGTAAGCCACACGATGCTGGGGGTGGTGCTCATGTCATACACCAAATCGTAATTTTTCAATACGACTTGCATCATATCCAAAATCTTAAGCATCATTTGGGCCACCACATCTGGCATGGGCTTCAATCGAGGCATCCAATGTTGAATTGTGGCCATCATGTATGATGTTGATGGTGGTCCCTGCGGTGGTGCTATGTATGGATAATTAAGCTACTCCTTACATTGAGCATTATTCTGTACCTTTATGTTAAATGCTTTCCATGATCTGCGTCGTGGAACGGGGCCATAGCATGGATTGTAAAGTAGATGTAAAGGCGCATTGTTCCATGTGCGTAGCATTTCGGGATAAGTCTCTAGAAGTTTCTGTTGCCATATTGGTTGATGGAGTTTGCCTTTTTGCACCGCTGGAGGAAGGTCTTCGGGTTGAAATTGAGTAGCGAATGAAGGAATCTTACCCGTGACTCTCTATATTTCTGCATTATAATCGGCCAGAATAACATAGTAAGGCCTGTATTGGAGTTCTGATGAGAGGATAAGGCATCTAGATGACAAGTTCTTGAAGTAATCAGATTGTAACACAGTTTCTTCTATGACTCTCATGGCCTGATTTTGCACTATTGTGCGCTCTTCATGAGAACTCCCCATTTCCTCCACTTGTCGTAGCCATGCGGGTTGCGGTGCTTCAAACGTATCCTGACCTTCTTTCGTTTGTTGTCCTCCGGGGAAGGGTTGTGGGTCATATTCTTCTTCAAACATTTGTTCCACAAGAATTTGTATTGTTTCTTCCTCCGTGCGAGCCTCTAGTGGGGAAGGTGGTCTTTCATATTTTAGTAGGCGTGCTTGCAATTCTATGACCTGTTTTTGGAGATCTTTTAGGGCCTCTGAGTCGGTGAGAAGGGAAGCCGCAGAGGAGGTGGTTTGAGGGGCAGTCGTTGTGTCTTTTTGTTGTTTCTGCTTCAATTGACCCAGTTCCTCTGATAACTGGTCATGTGCTTCAAGCAGCATAGCATAATCTTCGAGGATTATCTTTATGTTTTCCAGGGTCACTACTTGAAATTTTGAGGGGCTGATTGTTGCTCCGGGTGTGCTTTGGACTTTCCCTTATTTCCACCTAGGCACATACCTATTCTATCCCATTGTCTCATACAGTCCATTGCAATGACTGCATTGGAGGATGATGTCCCACAATAGCACACTCCCCTATTCACTTCTCCTTTCTCTCTTTCTTTTTTAAGGAAGTTTAGTTGAATTTTAATCTCTCTTACTTGAATTGGTTGAAACAAAAACTATAAAATGAACTTGCATAGTTTCCATGAAACCCTTCTATCTCACAAAGAAGGGGTTAAGACTGCTCAAAGGTGATACAAAGATGAAGTTTGAAGGTGCTAACAAAGCAAGGTTTGGATTTGTTAAAAATAGAGAAGTAAGGTCGTATATATTTTTGCAAAAAGGATTTTTCTTCACATGAAAGGAAAATGCAAAAATGAAAAATGGAAGCATTTACTTCAGCAAGTAGTGGAGATCAAAAGAGAATCGATCAAAAGAGAATCAAATCCAAAAAAGCTCAACTAGAAGAGGAGTGGCTGCTCAAAGTAGTGGATGAGTTATGGAAAAGAGCTCTCAAACTCATCATGAGAGTTTTTGGTCACTTGGCTATAAAAAAGGCAAGGGAGGACACTCAAGAATAGAGGAAGAAGGCGTGGAAGTCCCCTTGTAGCTAGTTCATTTGGTTTGAGTCATTTCGTTCTCTTCACTCTCATAGAGTATTTCCAGCCGCATACTAACTTCTAGGTAGTCTACTTGTGAGAATCATATCTCTCAATATATGTATCCATTTTAGAGTTTAAACATTCATTGGAAAGCGTATAGCAAGTTATTCCTCTATCTAAAACCTTTTTATCAAATTCTTTATGCTCTATGAGTTATTTAGTTTTTAGTGAAGTCCAGTTTTTACCTTAACTGAGTGGACAGGTAGCCTATTTTGAGGCAAAGAGTTTCCAACCCAAAACTACTCCAAATTGAGTGTTTGATAGCTCATTTAAAATCTCTAAGTGTCTAGTTTGAATGACCAAAGTTTCAAGTTCCTTTTATTGTTGGTACTAGTTTTCATTTGAAGGTTTAGCTATTGGCAAAAGTCTTGGGTTCAAAACCCATAGTGGTGACAACATTCATGAAAGTTTTCTTTTCAAATTTAGCAAGAGATTTTTGCTTACAATAGCAATGGTTTCTTTTTGCGAAATTTGGTGACACCAATTCTGTTAATGATCCTAACTTTATTGACTTGCTATTTTGAAGGGATTGCTAAAACTTATATGAACAGCTTCGGCTCATTGTTTGAGTGTTTTCTCTAGCTATCAATCAAGGATTTTAACTTGAAGGTGATCAAGGTGGAGGCCCTCTTAGACGAAGAGTTCTTATACTCTTGGATGAGTTGTGTTGTAAATCTAGAGACATCTGGAGGCATTTGTATTAGCCAACATACTATGAGTAATAAGTCTATATATGTTCCCACTTGTTTATTCAGTAGTTTCTGATTTTGAGATACTCAAAACTCGATATTGCTGTAAAACAGATATGAACTATTCATATTTACCATATTCTCTCTCTCTCACACACACACACTCTTCATACCTCTTAGGCACACAATCTCTTGTATCTAGTTCCTATTTCTGCCTAGATTTAGATATTGTCAGTTTATATCATATACTCACATTGTAATTTCACATTGGAATATAAGTTAGAATAGGTGAGTATCCTATCTTATCATACACTTTGAAAGATCTTGTCTATTCTCTCTCTATCTTTCAGTCATCTTCTTTTTTAGTATTAAGGTGTGCATGCTAAGGATCATGTGTTCAAAGATCATGTAAACCTATGATTAGTTGTTATTGAGGCCCACCCCACTTCCAACATTTGGTATCGGAGCATAGTGGACATGCACCCTTAACAAGATGAGTGACTACATACTTGAGAATGAAGACAAGCTTGAGGGAATGTATAACTATCCAATGTGGAGTTTTATGATGATGAATCTATTAGTATCGAAGGACTTGTGGATTATTGTCAAGGGCACTTATCAAGACCAAGAAAAGCTGGAGAAGATGTTGCTTCATCTTTTAGAAGACCTGTTGTTCCTATTTCTACTAAACACGAGGTTAGTGAAGAAGAAGGAACCACTTCACCATCAGGAGTTAGTGGTACTACTATCATATTACTTCCTATAGAAGAGCAATCTAGCTGGGATTCAAGGGATGCACAAACACTCTCATATATATATCTATGGGAGTTGAGGCATATTATACCTCAAATTAGGTCATGCAAAACCTCTCATCAAGCTTGCTTGGAGTTAGAGAATCTCTATAATAGCAGAAACCCTCCTAGGAAAGTTCATCTCAGGAGACAACTAGCCAACACAAGGATGAAAGTTAGTGAATCAATTTAGACATATATTTTGAAACTCAAAGATTTATGAGATCAATTACTCAATGTTGGAGTCAATAGTGATGAAGAGATGGTAAACACACTTCTTAACTCACTTCCATTCATGTCCTACTTTTTTACTTCTTTATCTCTCTTTATAAAAGATAGAGGACTTTCATTTGAAGAGCTATAGTTCATGTTACTTCAAGATGAATATCAACAAAACAGTATGGAAGAGATTGATGGAGCCAGGTTATCATTGTCAAAGGGAAAGAAGAAGAAGGAGAAGAAGAAGAAGAAGAAGAGTCAACAATCCAAGAAGGAAAGTAATTCTTCTAATCCTAAGTCTTCTAGTCCTTCCCCTAATGCTTACTCTACATCCAAAGAAAAGTCTTTGACTACATCTGATTCAAACAAAGGAGTATGCCATTACTGTAAGAAACCAGGTCATTACATAACAAAATGCAAAACAAGGATTTTTATGCGAAGAAGAAAGCATAAGGTAATAGTGTTGAAGAGGATCCAAAACTGAAATCTTCAAAGGTATATTCATATGCATGTGTTACTATAAAAGAAATAGCTTTTGATTTGACAGCATTAAATGCAATCTAAGATAATTCTTAGACTTTTTATTCTGGAACTATTTAGCATATGATAGGTTGCAGAAAGGTATTTTCTTCCCTTGCTAACTCTTCAAGTAAAAGAGTCACCATTGCAAATGGTCAAGATTTGGATGTTGTTGGTGTTGGAAAAGTGAACGTAACGTCAAGAGCATGTGGAAATTTCACAATTTCTCATGTTCTTTATGATCCAAACATGAAGAAGAATTTGTTCTCTATCTTAATTTCTTGTCATATGGTTATATAGTTATTTTTAAGAAAGGTTCATATCACATCATCTCACCTAATGAGAAGTATTTTCTAATTCAAGGTAATAAAAGAAGAAGGCATGTTTATGTTATCCAAAATTAGTAATGCGAATATTGCTATCCCTATTACTGAGGGGAACATGAAAATATGGCATGCTAGATTTGGCCGTATTAATTACATAGCTCTCAAGCATATCAAAGATCGAGGTTTGGTAGAGTGTTTGCCTAGTTTTGCTTTGCGAGATGATGCAGAGTCATGTGAAGGATGTCTTGAAGGAAAGATTCACAAACTATCCTTGAAGAAACATGGATATATCATAGCCACAAGGAGGTTATAGATCATACATTCAGATGTGAATGGTCCAATGAGAATAGATTTTGTGCAATGTTTTATGTAATTTGTTACTTTCATTGATGATTTCTCAAGATATTCATGGATTTAGGGTCTTAAAGTTAAGTCAGAGGTTTTTACTAGTTTCAAGAACTTCTTGGCTATGGTTGAAAATAGCAGTCAATAAAAGGTCTAGATTTTGAGAACTGATAGAGGAGGAGGGTACATCTCAAAAGACTTTAAGTCTTTTCTTGAAGACAAAGGTATTTTTCATCAGCTCACTATTGCTGATATGCCAAAACACAATTGTATTGTAGAAAGAAAGAATAAGATACTTTTTGAGATGATGCATATTATGATGTCATTCAAAAATCTTCCTCCCAACTTTTAGGTTGATGCAGTACATGTAGCTAATCATATTATGAATAGGTCTTCCACAAATGTCTTAAAGGTTATCACACCTTATGAATCTTATTATGGAAAGAAACCTAATATGACTTACTTAAATTTTTTTGGCTCCCCAGCTTATGCTCACATGAGAAGAAGTATCATGGTAAGCTCGATGTAAAAGCCATTAAAGTCGTCTTTATTGGTTGTGCAATTGAAAGAAAAGGATAAAAATTCTCACGTCTCCGTGGATTGACAAGTAAAGGAGGTGGTGTTTACGCTGTAGGTGTGAAAGCAATGGTCGGTAGATCAAGATGAACACTAGAATTATGGCGCACTTCGGATGCTTGGAGCAAGCTCAGGTTTAGTGAAGACACCAAGAGACAAAAACTCAAGAAAAGTGATCAGTTCAAAATCAAAGTTTTGGGTTTCCCAAAGGAGTGAATAAAGCTCAATGAAAATTAATCACATTGCAATTTAAAGCTTCTATTTAGAAAATCAAATGTTAGGAACATACACTTTCTTAAGAAAAATAGAAATTCGTTTTCGCACCTGGACATCAAATATTTTAAAGAGCACCTTTGTTTTAAGCAAGCACCTTATATATAACATCCTCGTTAAACAAATGAAAATTCAAACCCCTTAATGACTTGTAATAGTTCAATGGACACATATAAGGGGGTTGATGTACCTTCTCAAACCTTAAGAGATGCAGGTGAAGGAGCAAGTAGGGAGCTCCAAGAAGTACATGTCAAATTTTCAAAAGCAATCCCTAATCCTCGTTAAACAAATGAAAATTCAAACCCCTTAATGACTTGTAATAGTTCAATGGACACATTTGCACAAGAAATTATGCAACTTTATATTCACTGTATCAAGGTTTGGATCAAAGCAAGTATCAATTAGCATTTACTTTATTTGCTAGAAATGGATCAATTTAGGCAACTCATCATCAATTCAACACACTTGTTTCCTCTCAAAGTGCGATAGAAATTCAATTATAAGCATTGAGAGCTACAAACATTTCAAAGAACCATACTCCAAGTTTTCTTATAATAGAATTAATCTCAAGTGAACTAAAGACTCAAAGAGTAAAGATAAATAACTTTCAAAATAATGCCTTTGAGATTTGATGTCAGTACTTTCAGCAATAAACCATTTATCATGTTTGTCAAAAAGCCGTTATCATTGATTCTTCTTAGGGAATCCTTTCACTCATTTTTGTTTTCATATATCATCTGAAGAAATCATGCACCACTAATGTTTTATTTTTGTCCACTTGAAGACGTGTTTTCTTAAGGTTTTTCTAATTTTCTGGGCCGTTTTCCAGTATTCAGCTACAGGAGTCATTAGAGACAGAGAGAGCGCTCTCATTCTATTTAAAATGAAACCTCTAAAACTTTAGATCAGTCTTGTGAGCCATAGTTCTTCTCAAATGCCTTTAATGTAAGGGTCAAGGAACCTCCAACTATGAATAAAAATGTAGGTACAACAAAAATATTATGCATTTGGGAGTTACTTCCATCACGCAATTCAAATTGCCACATAAAATCCATGCCATAATACTATTATACCATGAGGTATGAACCCATAGCCAAAATCCATTATGAAGTGGATTATAATGTATGAGAAGACTTGATGGTTAGCATATATGATGACGTTCTAATTGATGCAACAAAAGTGTGGCATATGAATGCAGCTAGAATCAATGGATATATCCTTCCTCCATTATTATCTTTGACATCTTGCAAATCTTTGTTATCAAGGAAAACATCTATTTTTCTAGGATCAACTTTGGAAATAAAAATCTTCTTCAAAAGAACCCTCACTCCTCTCAACCAAGTACTACTTGGAAGAATAGAGACAACATAAGGCTACTTTCTTAGAGACATCATTGAAGCTTTTTCTTCAATTTGGATGATAATCCTGAAGATAAAAATCTTCACAACACTCGCCCCCGCCAAACCTGCACATCCTTTGGATGGGCCAACGGTAGTACCTGTTTTTCTTCAAAGATAAAATTTATCTCGTACATCAAAAACTTAGTTTCATCATACGTGCATGGGACAAAAAAAAGAAGTGCCTATGCAAGGCCGTATAGTAGTCCTATGAAATGCATACTTTAAAATGCATGTATAAAAGTTATGGTGCAAACAAGAAGGAAATAGCATCTCATGTCGAAGCTAGTGCTCTCTCTCGTATACAATCGATGTGAAAATACATAAATCCTTACAAAATCACTCATAGTGCATAGGTAATAAAAGTATTGTGCTTAGATGGACGGTCATGAAATGTGACCCTGATACATGCATAATTTTCATGCATCGGAAAAAGAAATGGTGCATAGATAGGGTAACGGTTTTTGGTGAAGAGGTTTCGTCTTGAAAATCTAACTCGGTTCCTAACAATTTCAGCATGCTTTTAATTACATTAGAGATATGTGCAAGTAGTCGTGTACCTAAGGGAAAAAATCATATGTGCTCTTAAATTTTTCATATGCAGACTTGGAATGCAAAATTAAATTTCATGGTGCAAGAAAGGAAAATTGGGTTCGGATTTCTAGACACTATTGCAAACTCATTTCTTTATTCTAGCTTCTTCCATTCTCCTTGGACCTAAACAAGAAACTTTCAAAGAAAAAAACAAAATCATGAATTTAATCTCTCCTTCAACTAGAACCTATTTCAAATTTCAAAAAGAGAGTTAATCTAATGATTCTAAACATCAAATTGTACTTCATGAACCGATAACTGAAAAGAAAGTAAAACTCTTGTGATCATTTATAAGTTACCTTTTTGATGAGGGAGAAAGTAAAACTCCCGTGATCATTCATAAGTTACCTTTTTGATGAGGAAGAAGGTAAAACTCCCGTGCTCATTTGTAAGTTACCTTTTTGATGAGGAAGAAGGTAAAACTCCCGTGCTCATTCATAAGTTATCTTTTTTATGAGAAAAAAGGTAAGACTCCCATGCTCATTCATAAGTTACCTTTTTGATGAGGAAGAAGGTAAAACTCCCGTGCTCATTCGTAAGTTACCTTTTTGATGAGGAAGAAGGTTAAACTCTCGTGTAAATATCTTTTTGTTAGAAGAAGGTATAAGCTTCTGTTCAACATGGGAAAAATTTCATAAACATCAAACATTAGTAGTGAAAATAAATCTCACATTACATATTATCCTTACTACAATTTCTCTCATAATATCCTCTCGATGGATCTCTTGAGGATTCATCTTCAATATCTGCAAAAAAAAACTCTCAAAACACATCAGTAGGTATTTCGAAAGGATTTTTCATCTTAATTTTCAAGTAATATGGTCATGCTATTTCTTAAAACTGGCTTACAATTTGGGTAACAAGGTTATCAACAATTCCTTCAACTTTGATCTCATTTTCATGTTCATGATTTGATGTAGTTTCTTGGTCATTTACTATACTGATATTTCCATCATCTTCTTGTTCTTTATTATCATCTTGAATTTGGTTTAAATTATGATTATATTTTTCTTCCATAAATCTTTTAATCTTGTCTAGAGCAAAATCACTATCATTATACAAAAGCTTTGCACCAAATTGGACATAGGTTGTTCCATGTTCATTACTTTTCACTTTAATTGGTTTGTCATGCTCTTCTTTATGTACTTGTAATTGTTTATTTAAACATATTTCAAATCTTTCTGTATCTATGTCTAATGATTCATCTTGATTCATACTTATGGAGGTTGCTCCCTTTTTATTTAAATAAGTAATTTCATTAGCTTGAGTATTATTATGTTTCTTTGAATTCCATTTCTTCTTCAAGCTATTTGATGATCTTGGTCGATCTCGAGTGATCAAAATATGCTTTCATACCACCTCTACCTAGATTCAAGTGTAGAGATGAGTGATCATGATAATTACATATTTTTCGTTCAAGTTCAAGTTTCGATTTTTGTTTACATGCTTTCTCATAGGCAATACAATTCTCATATCTATGACCTATAATTTGGTCACACCAGAAGCATCTAACAATTCATTTATAGACTCTATTTGATCTTCTATGTAAAGGACTAGGAGTAACGCTTCTAGGATCTGGTAAAGGATTTTGGTCAATAGAATGCGTAGATATACTTTGAACTCGTACTTGATATTTATCTTTACATTCATATGTAGCACTTTCTTGTATTTGATTATTTAGCCTTTTAATGTTCTCTTTCAAAGTTGCAATTTCATGACCAATAGTGAAATTTCTTTCACATGATTTGATAATGTCTCCATACTTTCATTCAAATTTGAAAGTTCATGATGAACAATTCCTTCTAAATTCCTAAACTCGTGATCAAATTGAGTATCTAACAATTTAAGAGTTGTATTAAATTCAGATACTATTGTAGTTAAGATTGAGAGAAAGTAATTTAATGACTCAAATTTGGAATTAAGCTTTAAATCCATAGAGAAAACTAATCGTGATTCCATTTCGTGTAGAAGGTTCTCAATATTAAATTTCATTTTTGTTTATATATATATATATTTGCAAACAAGGAAAAGACAAGTATAAGTACTTGAAATTAGCTTGAAGAAGAGGCTAAACATGAGTGTTTGTGAGTGAAAGCTTAAGTACACTTTGAATAAATCAATCCTAAAACAAGGAAAGTTATGTGATTGAATGTGCCAAAGTGTCAACTTCTTTTGAAGGAAAAGGTGAAGTGATGAGGATCAAGTTCTATACGCTTCCGTGGAGGCGCTCAGGTCATAAGACTAGCCCTCAACACTGAGGAAGGTTCACCAATTGTTGCTCAAGCTATCATTGTCGAGAAGGAGTCGGGTGATAGGAAGAACATGCATGGGATTGGATCAGGCCCCTGGGTGCACCGTTCCCACATCCGACGAGCACCATTTGCACACTGGGTGCATCGCCCTCTCTCAGGTTTGGCGATTATCATGGGTCCCTGCCCCTCGGAAGAGACGAGATGAAAACTTGTGCACGTGGAACGTAAACATCGAGCGAGAAAGAATCCAGATACAACGCTAAAACAAGGAAGTCATCGGATCGATGTGCAGACAAAGCTCAATGATACAACGCAAATATAGCTGAAGGTGTCCAATAAAATCTCAGTAATACAAAGATTCTTGCTACAGTGCAGGTGAGTGATACAGTAAGCCGCTACAGTGCAGAACAGTGATACAATATGCCACTACTACAGTGTGGATCGGTCAAATATAAGGTAGACCTCGTGCTATAGTGCGAGAAGACGCCCACGGGTATCGCCTTCAGTCTTTGTGGTCCTTCCTTCAAATCTGGTCTTCACTCAAAGCTTCTCTTCAAGTCTTCTCGTCAATAGCTTTACTTCACTTTACTTCAATAGTTTGCAATCACTTCATATAAACTTTGAAATGATCAATTGCCCGAACCTGGAAAGGGGTTCCACACAAGAGATCCATGGGGGGTATAGATAAAATCATTAGTACATTTGAAGGGTTTAAGAAAAACAAACTTGAGAAACAAAACTATCTCCTGAGTTTGATTTCCAATTATTCATTCTTTTTATATTTCTCTCATACTCCTACTTTGCAACTTAAAAGGATAAATTTGGACCAATCAACTTTATCATGTTCTTATCTTCCTTCACAAATGCTTGTTGAACTTTCAAATAAGAACCTCATAATTCAACTACAACATATGTATATGCACATTGTCTAAATCAATAGATTTTGTCACTTCACATCAAACTTGAAAAGGAAAATTATGCAACCATCTTTGCAAAGCTTTACATTTGAACATAGGGCTCATGACATAAACAAAAATGATTCATTGTTGTTCTATTCGTTAAAAATGTAGGAATAAGTAGATTCTCATCATGTGTTATCCTTGCATATTGAATTGAGATATTTCCCATTTGTTACATCCAAATGCAAGTTCTTCAATGGTTTATGCAAACACCATGTATTTCTATTCAAATTATGTACATCTATCATTTAAGTAATGTCACAGTGTGAAGAAATTTTGTTGAGCTTTTGCATCAAAGTTAAATTATGCATATATTTAATGCCATCTTTCACGTGCTCTAAGTACTTATGATGATTTTAGTCTTGATGACCAAAGCACTAAAGCATCATAACCTTAGTAATAACCGACCTTCATTCTCTCTCTCTCTCTCTCTCTCTCTCTCTCTCTCTCTCTCTCTCTCTTTGTCTCTCTCTCTCTCTCTCTCTCTCTCTCTCTCTCTCTCTCTCTCTCTCTCTCTCTTTCTACTGACCTTTCTCTGTATATCTCTATGGTGCGCCGATTTCAAGATGCCACCTTAATCTCCTTATCTCTCTCTCTCTCTATCTCTCTCTCTCTCTTCCACCATCCATCTTTCTCACAACATATGACTCTGAAATATCCTGTGCAATGTCGTTTGGCACCTCTCTCTCTCTGTCTCTCTCTCTCTATCTCTCTCTCTCTCTCTCTCTCTCTCTCTCTCTCTCTCTCTCTCTCTCTCTCTCTCTCTCTCTCTCTCTCTCTCTCTCTCTCTCTCTCTCTCTCTCTCTCTCTCTCTCTCTCTCTCTCTCTCTCTCTCTCTCTCTCTCTCTCTCTCTCTCTCTCTCTCTCTCTCTCTCTCTCTCTCTCTCTCTCTCTCTCTCTCTCTCTCTCTCTCTCTCTCTCTCTCTCTCTCTCTCTCTCTCTCTCTCTCTCTCTCTCTCTCTCTCTCCCCCCTCCCTGTCTTCTCTGTCTCTGCTGTCCAGCTGCTTTCGGGCCTCTCTCTCTCTCTCTCTCTCTCTCTCTCTCTCTCTCTCTCTCTCTCTCTCTCTCTCTCTCTCTCTCTCTCTCTCTCTCTCTCTCTCTCTCTCTCTCTCTCTCTCTCTCTCTCTCTCTCTCTCTCTCTCTCTCTCTCTCTCTCTCTCTCTCTCTCTCTCTCTCTCTCTCTCTCTCTCTCTCTCTCTCTCTCTCTCTCTCTCTCTCTCTCTCTCTCTCTCTCTCTCTCTCTCTCTCTCTCTCTCTCTCTCTCTCTCTCTCTCTCTCTCTCTCTCTCTCTCTCTCTCTCTCTCTCTCTCTCTCTCTCTCTCTCTCTCTCTCTCTCTCTCTCTCTCTCTCTCTCTCTCTCTCTCCCCCTCCCTACGGAGCGGCTTGTGAGTCTCTCCAGCATTGCATCTATGGTTGCCATCTCCCTTTGTCGATGGTCTAGCACAGCGTGCCCAATCGCTCATCTCCCTTCTCTCTCCTCCAAAATTCTCTCTCCATTGGCTTTTTCTTGTGGTATTTATCAACAGCTGCTTTCTGTGTGCTTCACATTTGTTGCCGACACCATGACCTCTCTGTACATTGCACCGCCTCCATTTGATTGCAACTCTATAGCCAACTGTCTCTCTCTCTCTCTTGAGTGCATGTTCTTTGCTACTACCAGCTTCCTAGCTTTTCGCCTCTCTCTCTCTCTCTCTCTCTCTCTCTCTCTCTCTCTCTCTCTCTGCGGAGTGTATAGGGCATTGAAAGCATCTCTTCCTCTCTCTCTCTCTCTCTCTCTCTCTCTTTCATTGTGTACTGCAATTGACCTCAAATTCCACCACCACTTGTGTGATTGTCTCTCTCTCTCTCTACATGTGAGTGCAAGGCCATGCATATCTCCTTCTCTCTCTTGCGTAGAAGTGGTAGGCTCAGATTCCACCACCGACAATCTGCCTCTCTCTATCGTGCACACATGCCAACACCTACGCAACTCGCTCTCATTCCCTCCTATTCTCTCTCTTCCTATGCTCTGATACACATCAAAAAGGCATGGACCATTTCTTTTTGCCGTGTCATCCTTTGCACGATGTCCTCTCTTTGAGTGCAGAGTAATATGCTCACAAGGAAAAACCTCAAACCCATAATCAATTGTTGTAGGATACTTATGCTGAGGAGCTAAATGATGGCCAACTACAAACATGATGGCATCACAATAGCTTGCCATCAAGGATCATCTACATCGGCTACTCTCTCTCTCTCAAACATAAAATGAACTCAAAAGTAAAGGATGAATGTGAATAAGGATGAACAAGAGAGGGGGGTAGAAGTTTATCTGGAAAGGGGTTCCACACAAGAGATCCACGGGGAGAAACAAATAATGTTTGGTCCCCTATTTATAAGTTTCCCACCTCCTTCTCTTGGGACTCCTTCTAGAAGCTTCTAAGCTCCTTACTCAAGTTTCTATTTTTGGATGGCCTTTTAATTTTTCCTAGATTAAGGGTCTTTGGTTTCACATAGGATGTTCATAAATTAATTAATTTTAAGGATTTGACCTAGGATAATGTTGATTCTAAGGATCTAGGTTAGGGTTTTTGGTCAAGGAAATTAGGATTTTGATCAAAATTATGTCAAACACATCAAATCAAGGATTTATTTATAGTTAGCACCTAAACTCCAAGGGTGTCTAAGGGTCTAGGTTCAGTTTTCATGGGATAAACTCGTGTTTTCAAGGGATTTCAAGGGTCAAATCTATGGGTTTTATGGGTCCAAAGTTAGTTGTTTACACACAAAGGTCTAATGTACATATTTAACATGGTTTTGCATCACACAATCAATCAAATCGGCCAAATCATGCATAGATTATACCCCTTTCTTAGTCAAAACATCACACAAAACTCATAAAATCAATGACTTTGAAAAAAATTGATGCACACTTTCCTGAGGGATTTCATCCCGACATTTGCCCCCACTAAACCTGCACATCGTCTCGATGGTCCAACCGCAAAATCCAACAGAAGCGTATCAGGGTTCTTTTTAAACACTTTTTACTTTTTATGTTTTTCTTTTCAAAAATCAAAACGTGATCTCATGTGCTCCATGCAGCTTTATAAAGAATAGTATAAATTTTAGAAACTTAAGTAGATGCAAGCTTCACAAATGTCATAATATGTTTCTGCATTTGCAATCTGACAAGTAACCATATGAACAAACCATTGGCTTTCTAGATCTTTTGTTTGTTCAGTTGGTTGAGCTCTAGGAGCTCATTCTAAGTACTAGCATATACTAAGTTTCTACTAACTCAGTTTGTAGAATATGCCTTGTTTCCCTATTTATCTCCTACTGTCCAACTCTCCGTTAGATCTCTTTTCTTTTCTTTTCCTTTTTCTCTTCTCTTTTTCTTTTCTTTTTAGTTTTCACTTCATCTCAGCTCAACATTTTTCTTTTTATTTCTATTTCACAAATCGTCCTATGTCAAAATTGGGTGCGACTCATGGACTTGCCCACCCGACCAAGTTTGTCCCACCTGTCTGCCAACCCGGCAATATCATCTCTACATGAAATTGACGTCAGCTCGTGGCTCTGAGCACCCAGCCAGAGTGACTCCACCCACCTACCGATCCATGCACGCACATGACAACAAATACGTCAGGCCTATGATGAAACTAGCTATGGCTCATGGCCTTGATCACCCGACCAAGGTGGCTCCACCCACCTACTAGCCCATCGCAATGCACTAGCAACATGCACACACATATAAGTTGGTTTGAGTATGAAGATTTTTCATAAATCATGATCCATGTGGAGGTAAGATCTCATAAGAAGCAAATAGTAGGACCCAAAGAATCCCACTAACTAAGTGTTCAAATCAATCAGTATATACACGCACTCAATTTAAGCATGCCATCACATTCCCAAGCTTTCACTTCCAAAAGTCTCTAGTCCACTAACTGATTCGATTCATATAATTTCTAGTCGCTCATGCTTCATGCAAACCCATAATAGATATTTGCTATCTTCATTGTTTAGTCAACAACTCAACCTTATGTTTCAATTTAGAAATCTCAAAATCCATTTCCTTCTTTACATCTTTAATACTTATGCCCATTAGTTGAATAGTATCTGATATTGCATTTATAGTTTGCATTAAGGTCAACACGATACCAAACTTTGATTTTATAGATTCAATCACATTACTTTTCATTTCCCTAAACCGCTCTTCGTATTTCCGAAATTTTTCTCCAATCATTTTGTTCATTTTGGTTTTCTTGTGCACAGGTGTATGGACTAAACTAGTGTAGATCGTGAATGCTCAAGCTCAGGCAACAAAATAGTCTTTCTGTTTCAAAGTGCGTAGAGCAATGCAAATAGTTCAAAGAACTTGAAATGTTGGTACCTAGAATATATGTCCGATGCCGAAGTTCTTGTTGTCTCTTCTCAAGGAGTGGGTGATGCATCGAGGATCACTGGGCAACCACCTCATTTCACATTGGGTTCAGGTATCAGGAAGGAGTTGGGTGATGGGAAGAGCAGGCGTCGGGTTGGATCACGGCCTTGGGTGCATCGTTCCCACGTCCGGTGAGCGACATCTGCACGCTGGGTGCCTCGCCCTCTCTTTGCTATGGCGATCGTCATGGGCCCCTTCCCCTCGGAAGAGACGAGACGAAAGCTCGTGCACGTGGAACATAAGCATCGGGAGAGAAAGAATCTACATAGAGCGCTAAAAAATGGAAGTCACCCGATCGATGTGCAGACAAAGCTCAATGATACAATGCAAATATAGCTAAAGTCATCCAATAAAATCTCAATAATAGAAAGATTCCCACTACAGTGCGGATCGGTGATACACTAGCATATTGAATTGAGCTATTTTGTCACATCCAAATGCAAGCTCTTCAATGGTTCATGCAAACACCATGTATTTCCATTCAAATTGTGTACATCTATCATTTAAGTAATGTCACTGTGTGAAAAAATTTTGTTGAGCTTTTTCATCAAAGTTAAATTATGCATATATTTAATGCCATCTTTCACGTGCTCTAAGTACTTATTATGATTTTAGTCCTTATTACCAAAGCACTAAAGCATCGTAACCTTAGCAATAACCGACCTTAATTCTCTCTCTCTCTCTCTCTCTCTCTCTCTCTCTCTACTGACATTTCTCTACATATCTCTATGGTGCACCGATTTGAAAATGCCACCTTAATCTCCTTATCTCTCTCTCTCTCTATCTCTTGTTGGAAGATTTCTCCTCCAAATGCACAACAAGAAGCTTGGACCCTTCCCAAGACCTATCTGCCTTCAAAACAATACTCACTAAAACTAGAATATCTCCCAAATCCCGAATCCAATCCATAAACCTTTTAGTCACAAAAACTAGCCAGTAAGAGCTTTCCAATGAGCTATCAAACACTAGATTTGGACACCTGTAGACCTATCAACTGAGTCACACAAAACATCCCAGTTTTCCTAGCAAGTTTCGGGACAGAATAGCAGACAAAGAAATAGCTATATCTCACAATACAAGAAGCGTTTTGCCAAAAAGGCAACCACCGACTATGGCTATCTCTATCTCTCTCTCTCTCTCTCTCTCTCTCTCTCTCTCTCTCTCTCTCTCTCTCTCTCTCTCTCTCTCTCTCTCTCTCTCTCTCTCTCTCTCTCTCTCTCTCTCTCTCTCTCTCTCTCTCTCTCTCTCTCTCTCTCTCTCTCTCTCTCTCTCTCTCTCTCTCTCTCTCTCTCTCCCCCCTGTTGTCTTCTCTATCTGTGCTATCCAAGCATCTTCGGGCCAATCTCTCTCTCTCTCTCTCTCTCTCTCTCTCTCTCTCTCTCTCTCTCTCTCTCTCTCTCTCTCTCTCTCTCTCTCTCTCTCTCTCTCTCTCTCTCTCTCTCTCTCTCTCTCTCTCTCTCTCTCTCTCTCTCTCTCTCTCTCTCTCTCTCTCTCTCTCCAATGTCTTTTGTGTGCCATAGCCTATCTCTACCTCTCTTCGGCTTTTTCTCTATAGCGCAGAAAGGCAACCACCGACTATGGCTCTCTCTCTCTCTCTCTCTCTCTCTCTCTCTCTCTCTCTCTCTCTCTCTCTCTCTCTCTCTCTCTCTCTCTCTCTCTCTCTCTCTCTATCAAGTAGCCCATGAGTCTCTCCAGCATCGTATCTATTGGTCGCCATCTCTCTTTGTCGACCGTCTAGCAGAGCATGCCCAATTGCCCATCTCGCTTCTCTCTCCTCTGCAATTCTCTCTCTCTTGGCCTTTCCTTCCAGCATTTATTGACAGCTGCTTTCTGCGTGCTTTATATTTGCTGCCGATGCCATGACCTCTCTATACATTGCACCGCCTCCATTTGATTGCAGCTCTATAGCTAACTGTCTCTCTCTCTTCTAAGTGTGTGTTCTTTACTACTACCGGCTTCCTAGACTTCTGCATCTCTCTCTCTCTCTCTCTCTCTTTCTCTCTCTCTCTCTCTCTCTCTCTCTCTCTCTCTCTCTCTCTCTCTCTCTCTCTCTCTCTCTCTCTCTCTCTCTCTCTCTCTCTCTCTCTCTCTCTCTCTCTCTCTCTCTCTCTCTCTCTCTCTCTCTCTCTCTCTCTCTCTCTCTCTCTCTCCCTACGTGGAGTCTACAGGATGTTGAAAGTGTCTCTTGCTCGCTCTCTCTTTCATTGTGTATTGCGATTGAGCTCAGATTCCATCACCACCTGTGTGATTATCTCTCTCTCTCTCTCTCTCTCTCTCTCTCTCTCTCTCTCTCTCTCTCTCTCTCTCTCTCTCTCTCTCTCTCTCTCTCTCTCTCTCTCTCTCTCTCTCTCTCTCTCTCTCTCTCTACGCGTGAGCAGCACGCCATGCATATCTCCTTCTCTCTCTTGCATAGAAGCGAGAGGCTCAGATTCCACCATCGACAATCTGCCTCTCTCTCTCTATTGCACACACATGCCAACACCTACGGGACTCTCTCTCATTCCCTCCTATTCTCTCTCTGCCTATGCTCTAATACATATCGAAAAGGCATGGACCATTTCTCTTTGTTGTTTCATCATTTGCACGATGTCCTCTCTTTGAGTGCAGAGTAATATGCTCACAATGAAAAACCTCAAAACCATAATCAATTGTTGTCGGATACTTATGCTGAGGAGCTAAATGATGGTCAACTACAAACATGATGGCATCACAATAGCTTGCCATCCTCAAGCATCATCTACATCGGCTACTCTCTCTCTCTCTCTCTCTCTCTCTCTCTATCTATCTATCTATCTCTCTCTCTCTGAAACATAAAATGAACTCAAAAGTAAAGGATGAATGTGAATAAGAATGAACAAGAGAGGGGGGTAGAAGTTTACCTAGAAAGGGGTTCCACGCATGAGATCCACGGGGAGAAACAAACAATGTTTGGTCTCCTATTTATAGGTTCCCCACCTCCTTCTCTTGGGACTCCTTCTAGAAGCTTCTAAGCTCCTTACTCAAGTTTCTATTTTTGGATGACCTTTTAATTTTTCCTAGACTAAGGGTCTTTGGTTTCACACAGGATGTTCATAAATTAATTAATTTTAAGGGTTTGACCTAGGATAAATGCCGATTCTAAGGGTATAGGTTAGGGTTTTTGGTCAAGGAAATTAGGATTTTGATCACAATTAAGTCAAGCACGTCAAATCAAGGGTTTATTTATGGTTATGACCTAAAATCCAAGGGTTTCTAAGGGTCTAAGTTCAATTTTCATGGGATAAACTAGTACTTTCAAGGGGTTTCAAGTTTCAAACCTATGGGTTTTATGGATCAAAAGTTAGTTGTTTACACACACAGGTCTAATGTACATATTTAACATGGTTTCGCATCACACAATCAATCAAATCTGCCAAATCATGCACATATTATACCCCTTTCTTAGTCAAAACATCACACAAAACTCATAAAATCAATGATCTTTGAAAAAAAATGATGCACACTTCCCTTAGGGATTTCATCCCGACATCATCAATGGAAGGCAAGCTATGATTTTATATCTGGAAAACAAGAAACATACTCTTTCATAAACCAAACATCAAACATACATCACCTGAGATCATTGGGTTGTGGTTTTTCACACCATGTGCATCAAATATTTTGAGGGGTGTGAAAGGAGGCAGCCGCTTATCAGAACTGACTCGTGCTAGCCTCTCTAAGTGACTACACGCTAGGTGTTTTGTTGTGTGCTTTAGGAATTAGGATGTGTTTTCAGTGTGTAGGGAGCTATTAGCTATAGGTTAAATCACTATTTACGTTTAGCCTAAAAATCTAAGGTCCATATGGAAGTGCAGCTCTATACCTAGAACTAGCGTCTTGATATGCTTTCAAGATTAGTTCTTCCTTAGTAATACGATTAAAAACTTCCTTAGTAATACAATTTTTAATAATTTCAACCTCATCGTTTTGAGATTGATGAGATTGAGTATTTCTTTTAGGAGAAGGTCGAAATAGAATTTCTCTTTCCTCAAGATCTAGGAAAGCAATTGAACAAAAGGTTACAAATCTAAACCACAATACAATCTTTAACTATTTCTATTATTTCTAATTCATTACTAGTCTCGTTCTCACTTATTTGAGTAGACATACTTTTAAAAGGTGCAGGTAAAAGAGTTTCTATAATAAAAGGGGAATGTATATTATGCCCATTAGACGTTTTACTAGAAGATGCTTTATCAACAGACATGAAAAGTAAAGTGCAAAGTAAAGTGCAATATAACGAATTGATTGATAATTGAACTGTATAATGGAAATGCTAAACACTTTAGAACCAAAACTAATCCTATAGTGTGGTTGAGAAAAGTTTTAATACGGAGTTTTAAGGATTCTCCTATACAAATCTTTATATGAAAGCTTAATACAAGATTAATTTATCAAAGGTAATATAATGAAACTAAGGTGAGTGGCATAAAAGCAGCTCCCTCGTAAATCTCATCAAGTCCTCTTGCTCATCAATTCCTTCTTCAATTGATCTGTAGAAGATAATTAGGTCAAAAAAACCATAAGTATGTCTCATTACATATAAAACACACTTTCATTCTTATACATTCTTTATATTCATAGATGTATGCTAACATGATCTGATATACATGCTAACGCACATGTCCATGTATGCTAATATATATTTACTTATGCTAACATGCATTTATTTTCTTCAAAAATTAACATACACTAAGATGTGTGCTAACTTATGATAACTCTTTCTCTCATACTTCTATATTAGTACACACTCATATCTATGTGTATACATATATTCCTATTCTTAAAGCATATGCATTTAATATTATGCATTCATATGCATACAGGTTAACTTACATTTATCTTATATGTATAAATACCTATATGCATACACACATGCATATACTTAAGCACATAGGGATGCCTATTCATACTAACTCATCACTTAGGAACAAATGCATCTATTTATGCATGTCTGAATTATGTACTTTCCCACTTATATGTATATAAATATGCATGCATACACACGTATTTACATCCAATCATGCATATACATTCTCTTCATACATCCTAATGCATTATTCTAACATGCATATCTCATCATTCTCATACTCTTAATACTTCTTCTTCTCAATTTTGCTAACACGCTCATTTTAATATGCATAGATTATCATACATTATTATGCAAATGTAAATGCAAACAAATATGCTCATGCATACTAACACTTAGATGCATTCATGCATATGCATTCACAACATTACCTATGCCCATACTCATAGCTTCATATATGCATATACACTAACACATGCATTTACATTCTTAATGCATATGGTCATGCATACATACTCAACACACATACACATGCATACATGCATATTAATATTCATCACACATACACATGCTTAAATCATACATACACATCACACATATACATGCATACATATTCATCACACATACACATGCATACATGCCTACATACTCATGCCCTTCATTCACTCATGAAATCCTATCCACACCTCTCTCTCTCTCTCTCTCTCTCTCTCTCTCTCTCTCTCTCTCTCTCTCTCTCTCTCTCTCTCTCTCTCTCTCTCTCTCTCTCTCTCTCTCTCTCTCTCTCTCTCTCTCTCTCTCTCTCTCTCTCTCTCTCTCTCTCTCTCTCTCTCTCTCTCTCTCTCTCTCTCTCTCTCTCTCTCTCTCTCTCTCTCTCTCTCTCTCTCTCTCTCTCTCTCTCTCTCTCTCTCTCTCTCTCTCTCTCTCTCTCTCTCTCTCTCTCTCTCCCTCCCTCTCTATATTTGCCATCTCTAGTGTTTCGCCTCTACAACACATCTCTCTCTCTCTCTCTCTCTCTCTCTCTCTCTCTCTCTCTCTCTCTCTCTCTCTCTCTCTCTCTCTCTCTCTCTCTCTCTCTCTCTCTCTCTCTCTCTCTCTCTCTCTCTCTCTCTCTCTCTCTCTCTCTCTCTCTCTCTCTCTCTCTCTCTCTCTCTCTCTCTCTCTCTCTCTCTCTCTCTCTCTCTCTCTCTCTCTCTCTCTCTCCCTCTATATTTGCCATCTCTAGTGTTTCGCCTCTACAACACCTCTCTCTCTCTCTCTCTCTCTCTCTCTCTCTCTCTCTCTCTCTCTCTCTCTCTCTCTCTCTCTCTCTCTCTCTCTCTCTCTCTCTCTCTCTCTCTCTCTCTCTCTCTCTCTCTCTCTCTCTCTCTCTCTCTCTCTCTCTCTCTCTCTCTCTCTCTCTCTCTCTCTCTCTCTCTCTCTCTCTCTCTCTCTCTCTCTCTCTCTCTCTCTCTCTCTCTCTCTCTCTCTCTCTCTCTTTGCCACGTAAGCTTGCAATCTTGCGTGTCTATCGGCTGTAGTGTTCTGTCCCTACCTACGCTTAGTGCCAATCTCTCTTCCTATCTCTATAGCTTTACGTGTTGGCAGCCATCAATCAGTGGTTTTCACTCTCTATCGGCTAACTACAGCATGTTTTCACTGCCACTTTATCAGTCTCTGCCTGCCTATCTCTCTCTCCGTCTTATGCACAGCTGTCATCAGTAACCTAGATCGTATCCACATCTCTCTCTGCGTAGTGACACAGTAGCCGATAGTGCTCTCCTCTTTGTCTCTCTCTTTATATATGTCATCGCTCTACGTTCTGTGGGCTGCCAGGGAGTTTGCCTTCCTCTCTCTCTCTCCTTCTTTATCTTCTTGCACGATGTGCGTCCGTAGATGGATGGAGGGGGGGAAGAGGACCTTCTCTCTCTCTCTCTCTACATCATCCTTCTCCGTCTTCTCTATCTGTGCCAATGCAGATGGAGGAGGGGGGCAGAGGACCCTCTCTCTCTCTCTCTCTCTCTCTCTCTCTCTCTCTCTCTCTCTCTCTCTCTCTCTCTCTCTCTCTCTCTCTCTCTCTCTCTCTCTCTCTCTCTCTCTCTCTCTCTCTCTCTCTCTCTCTCTCTCTCTCAACTGCACGTACGTGCAAAAGATGATTTCCAGGGAGAGAGCTTTGAGGACAAGCGTTGTGACGGTAAGATCGTGGATTTGCGATGTTGCAAGGTAAAAAATAGTCATGTTCTATTTCTAAAAACCATAAATAGAGCTAGAGAGCTCATTTTTGAGGTTAGCTTGTATGAGTAGAGAAGAGCTAGAGCTATTTTTGAGTTATAAGAGTGAACTTGAGTAACAGAATCTATTCTCAACCTTCCATTGTGTCTTGCTTAATCTTTCTTGTGTGTGTGTATATATGTGTGTGCATCTCTAGGCTTCTCACCTTCATTCTCACTACATCTCACGTTCACGATGTTCATATCACTCCTATCTCTTCTTCGGATTGACATCAAGGACGTGGAGCTTCTTAACATGGTACTTACCATTGTGCTAGAGCAACACCAAATTTGGCACCATTGTCGGGGATCAAGTCTAGGACGAATGTGTGATGGTAAGAGTATAGCATGAAGTGGCATTGGAAGGTAAAAATTTCAGTTTTCTTTTTTGTTTTTAAGTATTTTTTTGTGTTTTTCATCTCCTCCACACTCCTTCTTCACCACCCCATCATCTTCTTCCACTCCAAAAAAATCAAAAAATTCACCATATCCACCCATCCTCATTTCCCCTCATTTGTGCATGTGAGAGAGAGGGAGCTTTTGTGCTTGTATGTGCATGTGCGCTTTTGAGTTTTCTTGCAGATACAGTGCCCCAGAGCAGCAGAAAAGCTTCCAAAAGGTGAGAAATCCACTTTTTGTCAGAATCTCCCATGTGTCAGACCATCACAATGGTCTGTCAAACTCAGAATTTTTGGTAAGCGACCACATCATGGTGTAGGCAATCCTAGCACACACACAAATCCACAGACGCAATTGCAAAATCATTAGTTTGTTGGACCATCAATGGGCTCACACCATCGCGATTGTGTCACACCATCGCAATTGGCTCACGCCATCGCGACAGCTCGATCGGATCATCGCAACGGTCACTGACCATTGTGATGATCTCATCAACCCCACGCCATCACGATTGGCCCATGCCATCGCGACAACCCACTTGCCACATGGCAAGCTAGACCATCGCGACAATACTAGTAGACCATCGCAACACCTCAAATCTGGACCATCGCGATTGGCTCAAGCCATCATGCCTCGTGACCATCGCAATGGGCTCACGCCATCACGATTGTTGCGTTGATCATTGACCAATGCCATCGTGATTGCATGCCAGATTGGCCATCGCAACTCTTCACCTTAGACCATCGTGACACCTCGCACGATCGGACCATCGCGACCATTCACCTGAGCCATCGTGACGGTTCCAGACCATCACGATTATCTCAGATCATCATGATTATCTCAGACCATCGTGATTGTCCAGTAAAAATGCAAAACTAGGTTTTGATTTTTTGGGCAATTTTGAGTAAATTTTTGGGTGATTAAGCTCATTGGAGACCCCTTAACTCATATTTGAAGAAAAACATGTTTGCCAAATTTTATCCCCCGAGGACCTTAACATTCATATCTTTGTCATTCAAAGCCTGTTTTTTTAGCTTTATAGCTCGTTAGAAAGCTCTTTTCAAGTACTACAAGATAAGAAAATTTGAGGTTGACCCATTGGTGGGATTAAGAGAGCAAGGGGGTAAGGAACCTTTAGGGGTGTTTATAACAAAGCACTTGATCATTGATTTAATAATTGGTCTAAACATTGGATTTTTATAGGTCTACCAAGACCAATCCAAGGGCAATCAAAGCAAGACAGTGAAGAACGCAAGGCTTAGGAAGTACGACTTCTTGGGCAATAGAGCAACCAAAGAAGTTGACTCGAGGTTGGAAGAATAATCAACCACCTCAGTCAATTATTAGCTTAGGCTAAATAGTAGCATTGTGGATTAGATTAGAACGATGATAGGAACGCATCAAGTCCAAGACTAAAACCAAAGTGTCCGATACAAAAATCTAAAGGAAGGAAATTAAGTGTGACGGAATGAGAACTAAAAAGTACAATGAAAAGTTGACTCCTAACATATACATTGAGACAACAAAAGAATCTAAAGGAATTCAAAAAGAAACAAGCAATAAAGAATAAGGAAACATTGACGATCAAAGCATGTACTAAGTGATTCAAGAAGTAAATTCATGAACCTTAGATCGAGCAAGCATATAGGTAAGTCAGACTGACAAAGCTTTAGATCATCAGAAGAAAGTGTAGGAACTACTACACATTCGTGGGCACAACAATTGAATAGTTATCCTTACGAGTTGAGCTCAGATATGAGTGAATCGAAAATGGCTTTTAGCACAAAAAGACCAGAAGGATGGTTAAACATAGCATATTTGGAAAGACCTAAAGAACCCTATAGAACCCAATTAGAATATGTTCGAACCAACCACTTAGGTGCTCACATCTATGAGGATGGTTTGTGAAGATTAGTAGTGCAATTGCACAATCTTGACCAACCCATTGGATTGGAACATCCAGTGGTGAAATTTGAGAGAGATGCATCCATAGACAAAGAAGGAACAATGTACATTGTAAGTACTCAACCTAATCATACCAATGAGTTTGGTATAGTTTAGCCAGATACGGAAGCGAGATCACAAGGAAAAGAACCACTAGGATAAAAACCTAGGACACCTAGAGGGAAATCTGTATTGACAAGAGTACTAATCCCAAATTGGATCCCTCAGGATAACAGAAGCATAGAATTGTTTCTAAATAAAGAAACTGATGAAGCGTTTTGGAGGTACCAAATGGAACAACCTAGTGAGGTAGGCTCCATCATGATCTATGAATTCAAGGACCTAGATACACTCCGAAAGATGATATACTTGGATGATACTTCAGAACGAGTATTTGTAGTACCAGATCATGCGAGAAATACCTACACATGGAGAGGCGAATTAGTATTCCCTCCATCCCGAGCTAAAGTAAACGCGAGCCATCAAGGTGGTAGAACATCCTTAGCCCATGGTACTCAAAGAGAGACGAACAAAGAGAGACCAGAAGTAAGTTTCACTCACCCCATAGGGAGAGATAGACCAACCATGGACACCTATAGAGTGGAGAGACAAAGAGAACCAAGAATACCAAGTGGTAGAGATGATTTTCCTCTACCTAGACCACATGAACACCCCAAGATACTAAGACCCACTCAATTAGTAAATTCAATGAAAAATTACTTTGATGGGATAGGGGATCCCTATGACCATGTTGTGGAATTTAAACCAGTACTACAAGCAGAGCAGGTAGAAGACATGTTCACACAATACAATGCATTTGGACTAACGTCAAAGAACACGGCTTTAACTTGGTTCCAACCTTTGCAACAAAGGAAATTTAGGGATATTCATCACTTTCTAGAGTCATTCATCACGAAATTCTCAAAAAGTGAAATCAGACATGACACTTCGTCGTTGATTCATAGCTTCAAACAAACCCCCCAGAAATAATTAGACTTGCAGGACATAGGTTTAGACAATATGTTGAGAGATGTCTGATGCAAGAGCTACCCTCATAGGCCAAGCAACTGTCACTATTTTTAGATGGCCTATTAAGCTCTAAACTACGCTCTTATGTATACTTGAAGGAACCCAAAACACTAGAGCAATGTGTAAGAATTTGTATAGACATTGAGGACAACCTCGGAGATGAGTTGGAACTCTCAAAGGTCTATAAAGACTCAGATCGTTCATCTCTAGCATCCTCAAAGCTTTCTAACTCAATAGAAGACCTAGCAGAAAAGTGGCTAAAAAACTAGGAGTTTTTATTAAACAGATGCCTAGCTTAACGACAAACAAGTGTTGTTACACCTGTGGTGGTGATCATATGGACAATGTGTGTCCTAATGTAACACAACCTCAAGCCAACCCGAGTGGCCAATACTGTATGATTGAGAGACAATACACAAATCACACGGCCTAGGACTGCCCATACAACAAACAAATAGTACGACAAAACTACCCTCAAGCATACCCCCAACCAGGTAGGTATCAATGTCAATACAATGCTCAGCCTCATTACTATAGGCATCCTCAGAACTATACATATCAGGCTCAACAGAGAACGCAACGTGTTTTAGCTCAACAACCACCCCCACCAGTGAATGTCATCCCAGTTAAATACGCTGCTATAGAAGAGAACCTCAATAGGGCCTTAGTGCCCTCTTCAGCCCTGGTCACAGAAAGTGACCTGAATTCTAACAGTTCGACTCTACTCATGTAGATAGTCCACCCCCATCTTATACAGAGTCACCAGAACATGTGGAAACATATTAGTATGATAGTCCACCATAGGAACCTAGTTGGGAACCTGACTATGCTAATGTGATGTATGCAAATCCTAGTCCGCGGCCCCAATTAAGACAACAAAGACCACAGGGCCCTAGAGGACCATGCTTTAGGTGCTAAGGAGATCATTTCATTAAGGATTGCCCACATCCTCTGATAACGAGACAGTCACAATACTATAACGTGCAAAGGTTTTTGTGTCGAGTGTGGTAAAGAGCATGTCATCCGAGATTGTTCCAAGAACCCTGCTAATGCATCCAAAGTGACACTTATTAACGTGATAGGCATTGTACAAACCCAAATGGATCCAACCCTACATATGTGCCTATCCAAGCTATAACAAGAGCACAGGCGCTCTTACAGAGTCAATAACTCAATCCTAAGAAATTAGCCGAAAATAGAGAAGTTGGAGAGTCAAGTAATAAAAAGACGAAATCTTGGAAAGATTCTAGAGAAAGAATTAAGAGGAAATGGAGTAAAAAAATAATTGAGTTGGAAGGAATTCTGAAGGAATCTAGAGCCAAAATCCTAGAGTTGACTTCTCAAGAATCTAATTAGGAGAATCTAGCTCACAGATCAAGATCAGTTCTAGCTGAACCCATACCAAAAACCCTAGACATGATGTTTCGTGCATATCAGGCTAGATTAAAAGAAAGACCCCAAATAACTGAAATGAGTAAGAACTATCCACGAGTAGATTTAGAAATTGAGAGAACTAAACTTTGCATGAAGATGGTAGAATTAGCACAAACTATGTTCTAAGCCTCTCGTTATCTTAATTGGAATAACATGGCAAAACCTGAATTACACTTTCAAGTACTGGAGAGGTTAGAATACTTGATCAATAGCAACGAGAAAAAGAATCTCCATAGGAACCCTATCATTTTTGAGACACAGGAAAGGAATGCACCATCCTTGTCTCAAGTGCCAAATGCAGAAATTGAAGACCACTTGTCTTCCATACACAAGTATTCACATGAATTTTTAAGAGAAGTTCAAGAACCCTATCATTTTTGAGACATAGGAAAGGAATGCACCATCCTTGTCTCAAGTGCCAAATACAAAAATTGAAGACCACCTGTCTTCCATACACAAGTATTCACATTAATTTTTAAGAGAAATTCAAAAGGAGAAACGGAGAAAAGAACAAGAAACCCATCCTCCTATTCAAAAAATAGTTGATTTGCAAGAGCAATTTCCCCAAGACATCCCCTCTATCTATGACGATGTAGAGGAAGAGCAACTGAGTGAACAAATGGGTTTTGACTCCAATTCTTTGCAAGCATTACCTTCGATCACAGGACCTTGGGAAGCTAAGTCTGTCAACATGAGAGCACCCACTATATTAGTGAGGAATGAAGAATCAATAATCCCTAGAAACATAGAAGTAATTAAGAACACTACAGTACAGTGCCATCTCACTCTAGAGGAATTGTTGAAGGTTAAACCAGAGTTGTGGAAGCACGTATCAAACCAATTCCCTAAGGTTGCTATTGCTCCCTCATAGGCAAGATCACACAAGAAGGTACCAGAGATACCCGTAGAACAAATTAGAGATGTGAGTGAGGGAGAGGAAGGTAACATGTATCTTCCAATAACCCACCAGGGCTACACCACTAAAGCCATCTTAGACTCCAAGGCAGGAGTAGCCATCGCTACCATGGCTTTGTGGAGGTGTTGGGGTAAGCCAACATAAAGACCCACCAAGATGAAGCTAAAAATGGCTTATGAACATATAGAGAAGCCATTGGGCTTACTAGAAGGCATATCTCTCACCACTTGTGGTGTGGAGTTCGAACATACTTTCGTCATTTGTGATTTTGGGAAAAATCATGCTTACGAGATGATTTTAGGACGACCATTCATGTGTCAGTTGCAAATTGTACAATATTGGGGAACTAATTCATTATACTTGCAACATTTAGGAGTGACTACTAAAGTCAATCTTAAAGACTATTCCCATTGGGATGTGCCCCCAATACAATGGAACACCATCCATAAGACACAAGAAGAAACAGAGTCGGTACACTCATTGGAATCAAGCCCCTCCTGGTTGAACGAGGATACTCATCTATGGATGTGTAAGGTAGCCAAACAAGAGGAAGAATGGCTAGAAGCTAGGGCCGTAGGTTTAGAATGACATACATGAGCTCTTCAAGACCCAGCTTATGCACCTATAGTATTTCCAGACAAGGAATTTGAGCCTCACAGTTGGGTAGAAATCTTAGCTATGATGGACATCGCACTAAATGAAGAACAATGGACCCCTCATTGTGATGAAGATGGATATGACATTTCCACTTTTATGATTGAACCTATAGAAGAAGACTTTATTCTAGAGGAATGCATGGAAGAGACCCAAGAATCAGATGAGAGTAGTGATGAGGACCTAGAATCCATCATCATGGAACCCTTCTGTTCTACAGAAGAGGAATATCTTTATTTCATTGAAGCGGAAACCCCTGAAGAAGAAAAGGAAAATCAAATGGAACGACACGAGTCATTCATTGAAGATACAGAAAGCAAGCAAAAGAAGATAAAGAAATCACTGAAGGCTGAAGAAGAGGAAGAGCCACTTATGGAAGTACCAGAGAACTTCAAGAAATATGAAATAGAAGATAGATGGATTTTGGTACAAATGCCTAAAAGGAAAGCTGACGTTGGAGAAGTATATGATAATCAAGGGAAAACCAAAAAAATCATAGTCACCATAGAAGGAGAAGAAGAAAAATGTACATACATAGGGCATGATTTGACGAATGAAGAAGAAGAAGAGTTAATTTCCCTATTGCGAGAATATAGAGATGTGTTTTCTTGGAGTTACAAAGACTTGAAAGGAGTAGACCCAGATATATGCTCCCATAGAATCCCTATGACTCTAGATACCAAGCCTACAAAACAGAAGCCGTACACGTACAATGATAACTACTCTACTAAGATCAAAGAAGAAATAGATCGTTTGATAGAAGAAGGATTCATTTACGAAATTGAGCATATCGAATGGGTATCCCCCATCATGGTCGTGCCCAAGAAGAATGGAAAATTGCGCGTGTGTATTAACCTTCAGACAGTTAATGATGCCACGATTAGGGACAGTTATCCTCTTCCTATCACGAAACACTTATTGGAAAGAGTTGCAGGCAAGGAAGTTTATAGATTTCTTGATGGTTTCTCATGCTATAATCAAGTGGCCATTGCTCCTGAAGATCAGCATAAGAAGGCTTTTGCCACAGAATGGGGCATCTTTGCATTTCATGTGATGCCATTTGGGTTAACAAATGCAGTAGCCACTTTCCAACGAATTATGTGCCATGTTTTTAAGGAATTCTTACGCAAGAATCTAGAAGTCTATGTGGATGACATATGTACTCATTCAAATACGAGGAAGACTTGTATCTCAGAACTAAGTCAAGTATTTGACAAATGTCGAGAATATCAAGTTTGTTTAAACCTAGAAAAGTGTGTATTCATTGTCAGACAAGGCAAACATCTAGGACACATTGTGTCAAAGAACGGAATTTTGACAGATGAAGAAAAGGTGAGAATAATTGCAAATCTACCTAGGCCAAATAATGTAAAAGAAGTACAAGCCTTTATGGATCATTGTGGTTATTACAGACAATTCATACATATGTATTCTATTATAGCTAGGCCTCTGTACTCTCTTTTAACCAAGTTTGAATGGACAAATGAATATGAAAATTCATTTAATGAACTTAAATGACGCTTGTGCTCAACACTGATATTAACAACCCCAGATTGGAGTACGCCATTCCATGTACATGTGGATGCATCCAACTATGCCATAGGATGTGTGTTGGCACAACTTGCTAATGAAGGCAATATAGATCTCCCCATAGCTTATGTGAGCAGACACTTGAATGTAGTAGAAAGAAATTACACCACAACAGAATGAGAAGGATTAGGAATGATCTACGCAATAAAGAAATTCAGATATTATTTGTTGGCAAATAAGTTCAAGTTTTTTACGAATCATCAAGCATTATTGTACTTGGTCAAGAAGCCTTGTAATACTGGAAGATTGATACAATGGTTTCTATTGCTCATGGAGTATGACTTTGAAGTCATAGTCAGGAAGGGAAAGACACACCTTAGAGCTGACCACCTCTCAAGATTAACTTCGGGAGAAGCTCCTCAAGGAATAGCAGATGAATTACCAGATGCATACTTGTTTAACCTTGAGATAGTACCAGAATGGGCTAAGCATGTTGTCCCTATCCTCATATATGGACCCAAGAATCCTAGGATGAGGATCAAAGAAGGAGAAATCACCAAGTCACAAAGATATCACATTATAGCAGGAAGTATATATAAACAGGATCATCAGAAGATTCTTGCTTGTTGTGTGGATGAAGCAGAATATGCAAATTGGTTGCAATTAGCACATGCAAGTGCATTAAAGTAACATCATTCGAAACACCGTATGTTGCAAACTCTTCATAGACTAGGAGTATATTGGCCTTCTATGGAAGCAGATGTCTATAAACTGTATAGAGAATGTCCTATTTGTTGTGACAGACCACCAATGGAACATGCCACATTATATCATGTGTCTCTTACACCAGACTGGAGCGAACCATTAGTGACATACTTAAGGACAAAAAAAATCCCTCAAGGAATGACCCTAGCATGAGAATGTAGTCTAGTGCAGGAAGCTCAAGACTATTCACTTATTAGCGACAACTTATACAAATGAGGAAGAGACGGATACCTAAGACAATGTGTTCACGAGACCGATTATTTGAGCGTCCTAGAGACTACACATCAAGGTGTTGCAGGAGCTCATTTTGGCCCTAATAGGATAATCAAGGCCATACTCTTTGCAAGACTATGGTGGCCCACTCTTCACATGGATGCACATACCTATGTTAAGAGATGTGATGTGTGCTAAAGGACTCAGTTTCCTACTCGCAGAGATGAAATGCCACTGAAACCCATGATGGAAGGACATGCATTTTCCAAGTGGGGTATAGACTTCATAGGACCCATTAACCTCCTTGCAAAAGGTACTCATGTAGAATACATCATTGTTGCAACATATTATCTTACTAAATGGGTAGAGCCTAAGGCCACAAAAAGGAATGATGCACACACGATTGCAAAATTCTTATTTGAAAATGTCTTTACTAGGTATGGACTGCCTATAGAGCTAGTGAGTGATCGAGGAACTCACTTCCTAAACCAAGTCATCGAATATTTGTTACAGGATTTTATGGTGATTCAGAAGAAATCCGCACCATATCATCCACAAGCCAATGGTCAAGCAAAAAGTACTAACAAGATCCTTTGTAATGTACTGATGAAACTCGTGAACAACAAACATTCAGATTCGGACAAACAATTACATCATGCTATTTGGGCATATCGAGTAGCCTACAAGACCGTACTCAATGCAACTCCCTTTCAGATTGTTTTTGGTCAAAACGTTGTGCTTCCTTTGGACTTCTTGATACCAACCCTCAAGGGTGCACAAGAACATCAATGGACCGGCCATGAATTATCATCAAGGATAATGGACTTGGAACGATTAGGAGAAACTAGGCTGAAGGCAGCAGCGGGCATATATGCAACAAAGAAACGACAGAAAGCCTATTTCGATGCACATGTGAAAGATAAAGGCTTGAAAGAAGGAGATTTAGTCCTAGTATATACATTGAAACAACATGCACGGAAATTAGAAAAGCGAGGTTATGGACCTATGATCATTAATAGACTCTCAACAGGTGGAGAAGTACAATTATCCACCCTAGAAGGAGAGATAATGCCTAATTACATTAGTGGTTGTAGAGTCAAGCTTTATCAGGAACCTCTTACAAAGGATATGCTTGGACGACTCACGTTGGCAAAGAAGCATAAGGAGGAAGAAAATAGAATATGCACGGAGGCTCAAGTAGAAGCTATAGAACGCATTAAGCACATGAAGCTAAGAAAATAGAATATGCACGGAGGCTCAAGTAGAAGCTATAGAACGCATTGAACACCCAGATACCCCATGGCCATGTGTCAAACAAAGTCAAGGACTCATCCTAGCATAGTGGATGGGAGAACATTCATTATAGTTAGGCTAGAGCACGGCAATCATTGCCAAGAGCTCAGGGCTTTAATAGATTCAGGTGTTGTGACTAGTGTGATTAGATGGTCCCACTAAAAGGGCTCAGGAATAGAAATGTGGCCAATTGAGGCATACCTCATAGGGCTAGGAGGCATGGAAAGCCCTTGCATGGGTGAGGTGGACCTTCCTATCCTCATACACAAAGTGACCATGATAGTGAAGATCCTAGTGTGTCATGACGATCTCCTGATAGAACCCCTAATTCTTGGCCAAGATTGGCTATACGATCACTCAATGGACCTAAATCTTAGATAAGGCTCCTTACAAATTGGAACCTTAGACCAACAGTCAAAGATTCCGCTTGACTTCCCTAACAAAACTCCTCCTGAGGTATGTAACCCTAGACCATATGAACTGCATGCGAAGGAGGACCGGAAGATCTTTGGCCAGATTAGTCATGTTACCTCTACACTAACCCACGTGGGCTTGGCAATGGACAGTTGTTGTTTAGAAGAACGTCAACAGATTTTCCCCTTGTCTTCCTGCAAAGGAGAAGGGGTCACCACCCAATACTTGGGACAAAGGGGGACCATCAGCAGTCAGGTGGGTTGCATCAATGGTCAGGTGGACTGCATCAGTGGAGAAATGGGCACGACACCCTGTAGTGCCCATCCTTCCACACTTACTGCAGATTGGCCTAGATCTATGGTACAAGATGCTGCACTTCCTAACGGACAAGTCTTGCAAGTGTTAGGCATCCCTTCTTTTCCAATAGAGAGTCTACTCGACCTCTCATTCCCAAACACAAAGGAGTCAACCACGACTTAGGAACCCAAACCGACAACCATACCAAGCGATGCAAGGAAGATAACAATATCAACACCACAAAGCAAGTGGCACAAGATAAGTATGGGTGCCAAAAGGACAGAAAGCACTGACAGTTTTCAACAATGCAGACAAGGATAAGACAAAGTTTCAACAAGATCAAAGGCAATATTCAGCATCTCCTCGACCTTCCTCGACAAAGATTCAATAGATTTGGATCACCAAGGAGTATTTAATCAACCAACCCACACCCAACCAGATATGGGTACCCAAGCAATGTATCATAGCCCAACACTCAAGCCTTATAACATATGCCCCTCATAAATCTATTCACCTCTCTAAACCACAGCATCCGATATCACCTTTTGTCCATCAATAGAAGTGTACCACCCACTCAGCAACCCTTAGGAAATGGATACCAAAACGTATCCAAATGCCTCCTCATGACCCATTGTTTAACATTACTCCCATCCCAAATAACCAACTCCCTTGTAATATTTATGTCACAACTAAACTTTGTACAAACGCAACCACACTAACCCAACATCACTTGTAATATCATCTCATCAAGCAATGTATGCACTATCTCAAGCATGTAGGTGTCTAGAGACGTGCATTAGTTTTGCAAACAAGCATTCCATAAAACCACCTCACAACACTCGGCTACACGGGTTACACATCAGTTATGGAAAGGGATTGCGGTCTCACTCTAATGGGATCATAATTAATTTCCATACTAATGTGATAATCTTCTGTAGCAGATCTTCTACACCTTCGCATCACTCATCATGCAGATAGAAGGAAAATCCACAGCTCGACCAAGTGCACCTGTGGTCAATTTTGGTGAATTACTGGTGGAATTGCATCCTACATCACAACCACCTAAATTTCAAGGATTCCTAGGACCAATGCTGATTGATGATCCTCCTATGGTATACACTAAAAAGGTTCACCATAATTCACATTGGTTCCAAGGTTTAGCAGGACCCTTAGCAGATGCAGATTTCATTTTTGATGCCACGCTGACTTTTGACAGTATTAAGTGGCACAAGTATCAATTTTTCTCCAGAGAATTTGAAGAGCTCCAAAACTCTGAAGAGTTACGGCACATTTGGGCTAGAGCGTGCTTTATGGAATACTTTAGTGACCCATTGCCCAAATCGGAGTTCTATCAATGCTACTATCTGGTGACCATGCTTATAGGCTCCGAGAACAAGGATTTGTTGGGCACTTTCATTCTTCCATCTTTGGTAAATGATCCCTCTTTCAAAAAGTTCTATCTTTCAAAAGACCTCATTCGGGCCGCAATTAAGATCCATGGAACTCACACTCCGACAGAGCACAAAAGGTTGATTCCAGAGCCGATGAAGCATGATCATGTTGTAAAATGGTAAGACATTTTGGCCATTACACGTGAACTTTCTAAGACGTTATGTATATGTATGCAACATTTTGCATTCTCGACTCAGGATCGTTTCACTATGCCTCACAAGCCTATTTGGTTTGGATTATATTTAGCATGTATTGGACCCCAAACCATAGATCTTGCAAGTTGGATCATTGATCAATTGTATTTATATCAGTAGAGATGGGAAAGAAAAACGTCATCCATGGATGTTGCACTCTCACTCAAATTGTTTATATGTGTTTGACATATGATTTTCCTATAGAACATGCAATGACAAGCGAAGAATTGAAGGCATTCAAAGGAACAACCAAGAAGGCCAAAAAAGCTAGCAAGGGACGGGCAGACAAACACATGCACAGATCTATCCCATGTTTACAAGTTCTAGAGTCCCCATCACCTCAACCGTCTCCAGAACAGTCACCAATGGAACCATCCGCACCTATACCACCCATCCATATAAGCCTGTCATGACCTGTTATCATAGAAGGTACTACAGTAGCAGAAATTCTCACCACCATCGGTACGGAAGCATTCTCTTTCCCTACACCTAACTTGGAGGCAGAACCAATGAATCCCACTTTTGATTGTGAAATGCATGATGTGTTGTCTAGTGAATTTCAATTTCCCAAGGGGCAACTTTTCTCCTAGGAATACAAACGTCCCAATTACCTGCCCATACCCCTTGATCAACCACAAGAACAAGTGGTTTCCAACTCTGAAGAAGAGAGGACAAAAACGGACCATGAAGATGGTGATGATGAAGCTAGTCAGGCTAGCCATGACTCTCAAGAGAATGTGCAAACTGATGAATAGGAACAGCACACTGACACTCAGGGTGACACAAGCATATATGAAGATGACATGTTTGAAGCTGCTGCCCACACTTTGGCAATCAAGAAATTATATCGCACTATGCAGGCAGTTTGGGCGCACAGACAACTCTTTGAAAGAAAAAGCCAAGCAATTTTAGAACAGGAACTCGCTACAGGACGCTTCAAAGAAGCTTACATTCAAGGTTTTAGAGAATTGGTTAAATCAGTGGGCACTAATGAAGCATTAGGATATTTGCAAACAAAGCCACAACCGAAGTTTGATCCATGCCGAATTCGCTTACTATCAAAGCTCGGTCAATATATTCATGTACCAACAGATGCCCAGTCTTCACAACAGGCTAGGGAAGCACGCCTTATTCTAGAAGATTCTTTTGCAGTAGAAACGATCATCATCAACTCCCTGCCTCGCACTTCTATTGTAAATACCCTTAACATCATCGAAGTACCCACCACACCAACCGCTCCTCTTTCACCTCCCGCCCCTCTAGCCTCTCCTGCACACCCTACCTCTCCTATACCATCCATGTCTTTCAATAGTGTGATAGCAGAAGCCTTTGTTGCCTCAATTCCTCTCACTCTTCCCATACCTTCACAACCTAGCTTTCCTCCTTGGACTTCCACCTTTCCATCCAGTCCATTTCTCCCTCCATTCTTCCCTTCTTTTCCCATCCTTCCCTTCTTTTCCCATCCTTCCCTTCTTTTCCCATCCACCCAAGACCCGTATTCCCATTGCTCCCTCCACTTACCTTCTCACCCATTTCACCTCCCCGCCCCATTGTAATCCCTCTATCCTCCCCTCGCCACCAAGAAATACAAGAAACCCAACCTGTAAATTATTCATCAACCTTTGTAACTCCTATATTCACACCCACTCATGCATCCACTATCACCAGTCACTACACTCGACACCACGTCCAGTGACATGGACATATCGCCGCCCACCGCACAATCACTCACCTCATCTATTTCACCACCATATTTAGGCACATCACATTTCTCCACGATAACCACTGCATCCACTTTCCCTGCCCTATTTCCCTGTCCCCCTGCATTCGCAACCCCAACCACAACATCTTCACTTGCTCCATCATTAATATTGTCACCCACAATCGACACCGCCTTCCATCAAATGTTCGCATGTATGACACAAGTCTGAGACGAATTTGCATCTCTTGGGACTAGTTACCAGACATTATAGCAGACCATGAATGACTTATAGGTGCAGCTAAATATTTAGCTTAACCATCAAGAATTCCTCACTTAGCGCTAGATATCAGCCTACCACTCCCTTGAAATACAAAGTGAGCAAAAGACGAAAGAGGCAACTACAGATCTCGACAACTTGTTATGGGCTCAGACCATTAGAAATGTGACTCCCACTCAAAACATGGGACTCCTATGGCACCACCTCGCAATGGCCAAAGAAGAGAATCAATGCTTGCAGGAATAGAATAGAGAGAATCTTGAAGCAGCCTTAGATCAATCGGACAAACCTTTGAGTCCCAGCCGCTTTAAAGCAATGCCCCTCAAATCTATGAAGATATTATTCGATGATCATGCATGACTTCTTGATGATTATGACAATATGAATGAAGCATATCAGAAACTACAGGAAGAGCATAAGATGCTACTATTATGTGGACCAGCGCAGCCACCACCTCTAGCTCCTGTGGCCACATCTCCTGAGATCATCGAAGAACTCAATGCTTTACGTGCCCAGGTACTGACTCTTCAAACATAGATCGTAGCTTACGCAAAGCCTCCCAGGCCAGATTCCCCACCTAAACTATTAGCTGATGAAGAAATAGTGACTATCTTGATGGAGGACACTTTTGAAGAAGCCTACGAACCACAATCCATCCCAGGCGGACGTGTTACGGTCGAAGGCCAAGACACTTTCAAACTCCCTACTCACGCATGGATGAAGTCAGTTGAAGAACTTGGAAAGATGCATTCAGCAAGGGTGGAGGCATTATTACATGCAATGGCCATGATAGAGGAACGCATTTTACAATCTCCTTACTTTTCTCAATTGGCCCCTAGACAGTGTATCTCAGGCCACGAACTTCAATACAAACCATATTTCATGCTCATGGTAGAATATCAACTCGCAATCAAAAAGGAGACGGGCAACAAACCCTCCCATGCTAGTCAGTTTGATTCTGACGACTTGCCCCTAGAAGCACTCAAAGGTACGATCTTTCAACCAACTTGGTGCCAGGAATCGCTACAAAAATATCCTGAAATGATGAGCACATGGGTCAAGGCACCACTCCATTTGAAGGATAACCCATGTTGGGGACCAATGCCACGTTGCCGCTCCTGGAAGGCCTTTGCAATCAAACTACAGAACAACAAGCAATGCTTGGACTGGCTAAATTATCCGTATTTCACTCCACCCACTGGACTGCCACAGTTGGATACATGATGGAAACTATTCGCCACTGGCTCCCTCGCTTACACCACATGGATGATGTAGCCGTGCATATGACTGTCAAAATATTTGACATGATGCAGACAGTATTCAAGATCTTCCGTCGTGTCAAGGCACCGCATGTTAACACCCCGGGCTTCGAGCATGGTAATCAAGATTTAGTATATGATATGAGCACGACACCATCGCTTCGGGTGTGTTATGCCTGGCACTATCACATCAAATTCTTACCGGCCTGCTACAAAATGACATTCAAAGAAATGTTTACCACCGCATTTTGGGAGTACCACTCAGAGGTGTTCATCAGCAGGCCCACACACCTACTTCAATTATTTGCCTGTGAACAACTCATGTACTCCATGCACTACAGACTCCCGCCACCAAATGAACCTCAACCCATAGATTGGGAAAAACTTGAAGCAGATCTTGGATGAGGTAGTCGCATTTCATAGCACACCCTTGCTCATGACCTCCTACAAAACTATATCCGACAGACCCCGCAACAAGGTCTGTCGAGGAGGACAGAAGCGAGAGGGAGGGGGTGTTGGTAGTAGCCAAAGGCACATATGACGCTGAAGCATGTGAAGGTACATTACAACAAAGTAGTGGGCAGCCAGGTAGATTAATTCTTCAAAGAAACATGTTTTTTATTACTTATTCAAAACCCTCAATAGTGATTTTCATTACTCTTGTATCATATGTAACATAGAACAACCACTTTTGTAATTAGTAGCTCCATTTTGTGCAAGCCAAGGAGTCCTTGAGCTTGAGGAGCTTGGATAGAACAAGCGTATCAATTTGGTTAATTTTAGATCCTGTTTACCCCCTCAAATAGCACCTACAACCTATTTTTTAACTATGTCGACCACCAAATGTGAAATTGGTCAAAACTAGTATAAAAACTACAAGTAGAGCTAGAGAGCTCATTTTTGAGGTTAGCTTGTGTGAGTAGAGAAGAGCTAGAGCTATTTTTGAGTTGTAAGAGTGATCTTGAGTAATAGAATCTATTCTCAACCTTCCATTGTGTCTTGCTTGTCTCTTTCTTGTGTGTGTGTGTGTATGTGTGTGTGCATCTCTGGGCTTCTCACCTTCACTCTCACTACATCTCACATTCACGATCTTCATAGCACTCCTATCTCTTTCCTGGATTGGTATTAACCACAGGATACTCCTCCATCTACTTGGATTCATCACTTAGTTGGATCCTATTCTGAGCCAGCTTCTCAGTTCAGAGGGGGCTTCCATGGTTCTACCGACAAACATCAGGACTTTGTACACTCCATGGAGGATTACAACATACAAATGTACTACCATGTGACTATGATTTTATGCTTCATGCTTTATGTTTCAATCTTGTAGGACCTACTTCTTGATGATACACATAGTGTGGTGGCTATTGTCAAAGCTTTGAAGGTTCCTATGTACCACATGGATTCATCCTACCTATCACGCATGGAGGAGATCTCGTCCAGTGAGATCCTGTTCTGTTCCTATACCTCATTGGTGGCGTACCTCTGGAGCATTCGCTTGATCCATCTGGTGGACATACTATGGAGTACATGGCGATCCCGCATGGTCTATATCGCTTGGAGGCTATGGATTCCCATACGTCGACTTCCTGGTGCTCGTGTTGCTACTGATACATTCTTGGTGGACCTTTCTCTCATACCCTAGTAGCCTCCATACACTACAAAATGGAGCTACAGAGGGGGTGTTGAGACTATGAGAGTGCATCTCCCTTTTGTATCTTGGATTCACTCTATTTCCATTTCATTTCCATTACATTTCCGTGTATTTCCTTTGTATTTGGGTACCTTGCCATTTGCTTCTACCAGTTGTATTCATTTCTCCTTTCAGGGGAATCATCCCACATGAGATGTATTTTGGAGAGCCCCTCACAAATCTATATAAGGAGGGCCTCTCCCCCATTTGTATTTGGTTAGAAGCCTGAGGAGCCTACGCCATGCTCTTGGCAAGCTCATTTCTAATCCACATGAGTTTACCCATTTCATGATCTACTCAGTTTGTGTCTCACACATTCTTTGTTTTGTGAGAGTACTTTACTTTTCATTTTGCTTCCGCGTGTGTACTCTCTACAGATAGGACACGAGATCCTTATGATCATGTGGCTGAGTTCAAACAAGTGTTAAGAGCTGAACAAGTTGAGGACTTATTCACCCAATTTGAGGCATTTGGTTTGACTCTTAAGGGTACTGCCTTAGCTTGGTTTCAACCCTTACATAGTCGTAATTTCCGAGAGATAGGTCAACTGCTAGAAGATTTCATTGTGGAATTTTCCAAGAGTGGCATCAGGCATAATACATCATCCTTGATCCACAGCTTTAAGAAGACACCCCAAGAAACAGTGCAACTTGCAGGAAGACAGTTCAAGAAGTACTTAGAACGATGCCCTATTCCAAAGTTACCCAGACTAGCCAAACAAGTGGCCTTGTTTTTAGATGGCCTACTAAGCACAAAGTTGAGATCCTATGTGTACCTGAAAGAGCCTAGATCCATAGATGAGTGTGTGCGCATGTGCATAGACATAGAAGATAACTTGGGTGGGGAGTTAGGATTGTCCAAACTCTATAAGGATTATGATAGTTCTACTAGTCATACTTTGAGAATCCCGAGGAAAATAGATGAGATAGTTGAGCAAGTTGCCAAGAAGCTAGGAGTCCAAAATAGATAAACAGCAAGATTCACCTCATTGAATGGATGTTATACTTGCGGAGGGGACCACATGGCTAATGTTTGCCCAATGCAAAACCCAAACGTGAGAGAAAGGAATGCCCCATATTGCACTATTGAGAGAAAATACACAAGTCATATGGCTCAAGATTGTCCCTACAATAGGTAGGCTATTAGACAAACTTATCAGCAACCTTACCAACCTTACCAACAGGGTAGGTATCAAAACCAATACCAACAGCCATATTATAGACCACAATAGCAATATCAGACACCATATAGGCCACAACCAGTCCTAGGAAACCAACCACCAGCTCTTGCCAATATGATTCCAGTTAAGTATGCAATGGCAGAGGAAAACCCTAATAGAGCATTGGTGCCAATGAACCCTTTGGTCTCAGAAAATGACCATCATGCTCAGAATTCTGACTACTCCTATGAAGATAGTCCAGAAGCTTATTACACATAGTCACCAGAGCATAGTGAGATGTATCCTTATGACTACGAGGCACCACCTATGAAACAAAATTGGGAACCCAAATACTCCAATGTCATGTATATGAATCCTAACCCTAGGCCCCAATTGAGACAAATGAGACCACAAGCCCCTAGAGGACCATGTTTTAGATGTCAGGGCCACCATTTCATTCATGAATGTCCCCACTCACCATCTCCGAGACAAGGACAAAACATCACAATACAAGCCTTTTGTCTTGAGTGTGGCAAAGGCCATCTCCCTAGAGATTTTCCAAGGAACCCCTTTAGTGCCACCAAGGTTACACCTATTAATGTGGTAGGTTTAGTGGTGGATTCAAGTTCAAGTGGTGTTAATGTGGCTCCTATAGAGGCAGTCGCTAGGGCACAAGCCTTAAAACAAGATAAGCCACCTGAACAATCGGAGTCAAGTGAATTAGGAGAGCCTAGTAAGAGGAAAACAAGGACATGGAAGGATACGAGAGAGAAAGCTAATTGCAAGTGGAATAGAAAGCTATCTGAACTAGAAGAAAGCCTTAGAGATGCAAAAAGAAAAATAGAAGATATTGCCTCGTAGTCTCTCTCATATGTCGAAACTCCATACACACCAGCTCATCCCACCCCACCACCCATTGTAAATAGACCACAACCAGGGTCTGTTCTTGCAGACCCAACCCCAGAAGGCTTGGACACGATGTTCAAGGCCTACCAGGCTCGACTTCAAGAAGGGCCTACAGCTGCAAGCCTAGACAAGAGTTATCCTAGAGTAGATTTAGAGATTGAACGGACAAAAATGTGTATGAAAATGGTAGAACTAGCTCAGGCTATGCTTGAAGCCAATTAGTTGTTCAATCAAAAAAATTCTATCAAACTAGGTTTGCAGGGCTTACTAGAAAGATTAGAGCAATTGGTAAACAAGTCGTAGGTTTCTTTACCTACACAGCATCAACCACTTATTGAAAGAGAAAGCTCACTGCCAATGGGAGCTTATGTTCCTATTTCCATGAATGCTCAAACACCTCTTTGAATTCAAGAATACTCTCAAGAGTTCTTGCGAGAAATACAAGAAGAGAAATGGGCCAACGAGAAGGATAATCCCCCTCCTATTCCAGAGATTGATGACCTTCGTGATGAATTTCCCCAAGACATTCCATCTATTTATGGAGACCAAGGAGAGCAACAAGAAGATGAAATATTAGATTTTGAATCTAATTCTTTATAAGAGTTGCCACAATTCACAAGCATGTGGGAATATGAATCTCTTCAGATCAGAGCTCCCACAATATTGGTAAGACATGAAGAGTCAGTGGTTCCAAGGAACACTGACATCGTGAAGAACACTAAGGTTCAATGTCATCTCACCATAGAACAGATGCTCAAAGTAAAACCCTAAGTTATGGAAACATATGGCAAAATAGGTTCTAGAACTTGATTCCAATATGCCAAAAGCAAGCTCTAAACAAAAAGTACCAGAGATACCTCTAGACAAAATAGGATACATGAGTGAAGGTGAGGAAGTTAATACTTATCTTCCAATCACCTACCAATGTTACACAACCAAAGCTATCTTAGATTCAGGTGCTGGTGTTGCAAATGTCACCACCTCCTTGTGGAAGCAATGGGGAAAACCTGCATTAAGACCAACTACAATGAAGCTTCAAATGACCGATGGCCATATACAAAGACCTCTAGGATTGCTAGAAGGGATAATTGTAACCACTTGTGGTGTAGAGTTTGAGCACACCTTTGCTATATGTGACTTTGGCAAAAATAATGTCTATGAGATGATCCTAGGAAGACCCTTCCTATGACAACTGCAAATAGTACAAGATCGGGGAACCAAATCCTTGTACTTGCAACACTTTGGGGCACAACCAAGGTCAATCTAAAGGATTATACCTTCAGAGATGTACCACCCCTATAGTGGAATCCTATCCACAAGGCGCAAGAAGATTCAATCTTTGTGCATTCTAAAAGTTCTTCTGATCCATCCTGGATGCATGAAGATACTCACTTGTGGATGTGCAAAGTCATAGAGGAAGAGGAAAAATGCTTAAAGGCAAGAGAAGAAGGAGCTTTGCCAGGACATAGACCAGTTAAAGACCTAGCTTACACATAGATGATCTTTCTAGATGAGGAATTTGAGCCTCATGGTTGGGTAGAAATCTTAGCTACCATGGACATTGTTTTCAATGAAGAACAATGGACACCTCATTGTGATGAGGAGGGTTATGATATTTCACTGTTCATGTGCCAGCCCTTGCTAGAAGAATGTAACCCTAGTGATGTCATAGAAGAGGAAGAGGATGATGATGATCTAGAGTCCATTGTGATGGATAGTTACTTTAACTCAGAGAAGCACTATCTAGAAGGTGTAGGAGTGTTTAACCAAAAAGAAGAAGAACCTCTCACGTATTAAAACTGTAAATTCAAAGGAAGGAAGTGAAGGTATTCAGAAGAAAAAGAATAAAAAAGAAGGGAAACAAGAAGAGGAGGAATCACTGTTTGAAGTACTAGAGAATTTCAAGAAATATGAAGTTGAAGAGTGCAAAATTTTGGTACGATGCCTAAGAGAGAGGCCATATGTTGAAGCTGAAGGTCAAGGACAAAGCACAGGAGCACATCAAAGAGGTGGAGACACAAGAAGAAGGAGCAAGTAGGGAGATCTAAGAAGTACATGTCAACTTTTCATAAGAATCCCCTAAAAAAATAGTGATTTTCATCACTAAAAACCATTGTAAATACCATTTTCTATTTTTTTAACTCCATTTTGTTCAATCCAAGGAGTCCTCGAGCTTCAGGATATTAGAAGTATCAACCTACCGATTTTCATAATTTTTAGACTTCGTTTGAGCCCTCAAATAAGCCCTGGAACCTAACTTTTAACTAGGCCGGACACTAGGTCTGGACAGGGCCAAAACTAGTCAAAAAACTATAAAAAGAGCTAGAGAGCTCATTTTGGGGTTAGCTTGTTAGAGAATAGAGCTTTGTAAGAGAACTCTTTTGGCAATCGAAGCTTTCCATTGTTCCTCTCTTTGATCTTACGTTGTGCGCGTGTGTGTGTATGTGTGTTTTCACTCACGCACTTGTGCCTTCACTTGCTCGTGGTCTTCATACCGGTCCTCACGTCTCTACGGATTGACAAGTAAAGGAGGTGGTGCTTAAACTTGAGCTACACCAAATTTTGGCGCCGTTGCCGGGGAGAGAGCTTCAAGGACGAGTGTTGTGATGGTAAGATCGTAGATTTGCGATGTTGGAAGGTAAAAAAAACTATCATTTTTGTTAATTTTCTGATTTTTCTTCTTCATCTTCATCATCATCACCATCTCCATATTCTTCCATCTTCATCTTCATAGAAATTTCTTGTTTTTTAGTGCATTTTCACCATTTTCATACCACTTTTCATGCATTGTTGTGAGAGAAGAAGTTAGGAACTGCAAGGGAGAGCAAGCCCTTGTGTTTTTCCATGATTTTCTGCACATACGGAGCTCGCCATTGCTTGGCGCTCAGAAATTCGAAGTTCTCGCCGAAAAACACGATTCTGTGAAAAATTCAAATTTTTGAAAAATCATGATTTTCTATTTCCTGCCTAAAAGCTTGTGGAAAAGAACACGATTCTGGGGTCATTCTCAAAATCGCGATTCTCTGGTTGTGCTCAAAATGGCAATTTTCACAAATCACGATTTTCAGCCAAAAAAACGTGATTTTCAAAAACACGATTCTCTGTTGGCAATCGCGATTTTCAAAAACACGATTTTCATCCAAGGTACAAAATCACGATTTTCAGAACACGATTTCCAATCAAAATCGCGATTCTCTGGTCAAAAACACGATTTTGAGAAAAACAAGATTTTCATTCAAAATCACGATTTTGTGGTCATTCTCAAAATCACGTTTTTCACGATTCTCACTCAAAATCGCATTTCGCAGGGATTGCTCAGAATCGCAATTCTCTTGAGTTCATAGCATCACGATTCTCTTGAGTTCACAGCATCGCGATTCTCTTGAGTTCACAGCATCGCGATTCTCTTGAGTTCACAGCATCGCGATTCTCTTGAGTTCATAGCATCGCGATTCTCTTGAGTTCACAACATCGTGATTCTCTTGAGTTCCAAGCATCGCGATTCTCTTGAGTTCACAACATCGCGATTCTCTTGAGTTCACAGCATCGCGATTCTCTTGAGTTCACAGCATCGCGATTATCTTGAGTTCACAGCATCGCGATTATCTTGAGTTCACAGCATCGCAATTCTCTTGAGTTCATAGCATCGCGATTCTCTTGAGTTCACAGCATCGCGATTCTCTTGAGTTCACAGCATCACGGTTCTATTGAGTTCACAGCATCCCAATTCTCTTGATCACACAAAATCGCGATTTTTTCCAAAAGGTCTTGTTTGCCTGTTTTGACCCCCAGGAGCCTGATTTGACATAACTTTTTCATCCAAAGTTCTTTTGTTTGAGCACTATAGCTCATTGGAAAGCTCGTTTCGAATCCTACACGGCCTCAACTGTTTTTTATAAGAATAATGGGTTGATTTTCATATAGACTAATTTGAAGTTGACCCTCAGGTGGGACTAGGGAACCAAGGGCACTCCAAAGATTTTGAACCATACCAAGGGGAAATTTTGGACTCTTAACCAAAACTTATGAACCTGAGATCTCGTAAACACCTAGGCAAGGATGGACAAAGCATTAGATCTTCTCAGTCTAGTGTCAACCATACAGCTAGGTCTTGGGCACAACAACTAAGTGGTTGTCCATACGTACTAAGCTCTGACACGTGACTAAGAAATGTCTTTTAGCATGGGGAAACGTGCAGGTGGCTCAGGAACTGCCCATCTACAAACACCAGAAGGTCCCTATAAGACACAATTGGAATATATTCGGACCAACCGATTAGGTGCTCGCATCTATGAGGATGGCTTGAGGCGATCAGTGGTCCAACTCAAAAATCCAGATCAACCCTTTGGACTTGAACACCCGGTGGTCAAGTTCGAAGAGGGTTCATACATTGATAAGGAAGGAACCATGTATGTGGTCACCAACCTATCAGATAGGACCGATGAGTTTGGAAATATCATTCATGAGAATGAGATAGGAGGCCTAGAACAAGGAAATGTAGGACAAGGACCCCAGACTCCTAGAGGTAAGTCAGTTTTGACGAGAGTGATCACTCCAGATTGGATCCCTCAAGACAACAGAAGCATAGAACTATTTTGTAATAGAGAAACAGGGGAAGCCTTTTGGAGATTCAAACCAGATCAACCTAGCCAATTGGGCATAGTCATCATCTACGATTTCAAGGATCCAGAGATACCAGGCAAAGTTGTCTACCTCGATAACACATCAGAGAAGATGTTTGTGGTAACAGATCATATAGACATGCATATACTTGGAAGAGTGAATTTCTTTTCCCTCCATAAAGATCCAATTTTTCCCATGGCCTCCAAGGAGTAGGATCATCTCACGCTCATGAAGCCCAAAGAGAAAGAACTAGAGAGAGACCTGAGGTAAGTTTTGCACACCCTGTGGGCAGAAATAGATCAGGATTTGAAAATGAAAGACCTGAAAGAGAGAGACATCACGCACATAGGCAACAAAGAGATGAACATGATTTTCCATTGCCTAGACCCCGAGAGCACCCAAGAACCCTTAGACCCACTCAAGTGATCAAGGCAATGAAGAATTATTTGACGGAACAGGAGAGCCTTATGATCATGTGGCCGAGTTCAAACAAGTGTTAAGAGCTGAACAGGTTGAGGATTTCTTTACCCAATACGAGGCATTTGGTTTGACTCTTAAGGGCACTGCCTTAGCTTGGTTTCAACCACTGAGTAGTCGCAACTATCGTGATATAGGTCAACTGCTAGAGGAATTCATTGTAGAATTTTCCAAGAGTGGTATCAAGCATAACACATCATCTTTGATCCACAGCTTCAAGCAGACACGCCAAGAAACAGTGCGACTAGCAGGTAGATGATTCAGACAGTACCTAGAAAGATGCCCTGCTCCAGAGTTATCCACACCAGCCAAACAAGTGGCTTTGTTCTTAGATGGCTTACTGAGCATAAAGTTAAGATCATATGTGTACTTGAAAGAGCCTAGATCCATAGAAGAGTGTGTGCGGACGTGCATTGACATAGAAGATAACTTGGGTGAGGAGTTAGGATTGTCCAAACTCTATAAGGATTCTGATAGTTCTACTAGTCATACTTCGAGAATCTCCACGGAAATAGATGAGATAGCTGAGCAAGTTGCCAAGAAGCTGGGAGTCCAAAATAGACAAACAATATCAGGCACCATATAGGCCACAACCAGTCTTGGGAAACCAACCACCAGCTCCTGCCAACGTGATTCCAGTCAAGTATGCTACGGGAGAGGAAAATCCTAATAGAGCATTGGTGCCACTAACCCCATTGATACCAGATAATGACTCTCATGCTCAGAGTTCAGACTACTCTCATGAAGGTAGTCCACATGCTTATTACACAGAGTCACCTGAAAATAGTGAGATTTACCCGTATCAATATGAGGCACCACCTATGGAACAAAATTGGGAGCCTGAATACTCCAATGTCATGTACACAAATGCTAACCCTAGGCCCCAATTGAGACAAGTAAGAACACAAGCCCCTAGAGGACCATGTTTCTGATGTCAGGGCGACCATTTCATTCATGAATGTCCCCACCCATCAACTTCGGGACAAGGACAGGCTATCACAATACAAGCCTTTTGTCTTGAATGTGGCAAAGACCATCTCCCCAGAGATTGTCCAAGAAACCCCTCCAGTGCACCCAAGATTACACCCATCAACGTGGTAGGCTTAGTGGCTGATTCAAGCTCAAGTAGCAGTAATGTGGCTCCTATACAAGTTGTCACTAGAGCACAAGCCTTAAAACAGGATAAACCAGCAGAGCAATCGGAGTCGAGTGAATTAGGAGAACCTAGTAAGAGGAAAACAAGAACATGGAAGGATACTAGAGAGAAGGCCAATCACAAGTGGAATAAAAAGTTATCAGAACTAGAAGAAAGCCTGAAAGAAGCGAAAACAGAAATAGATGACATTGCATCTCAAAGTCCCTCGCATACTGAAACTCCATCTACTCTACCTCATCCCACCCCACCACCCATTGTAAATAGGCCGCAACCAGGGTCTGTTCTTGCATATCCAACCCCAGAAGGCTTGGACATGAGGTTCAAGGCCTACTAGGCTCGTCTTCAAGAAGGGCCAATAGCTGCAAACCTAGACAAGAGTTACCCTAGAGCAGATTTAGAGATTGAACGAATGAAAATGTGCATGAAAATGGTAGAACAAGCTCAAGCTATACTCGAGACTAGTCAAAAGTTCAATTAGACAAACTCTGTCAAACCGGATTTGCATTTCCAAGGCTTACTAGAAAGATTAGAGCAGTTGGTAAACAAGCCACAAGTTTCTTTACCTCCACAGGCTCAACCAGTTATTGAAAGAGGAAGCTCACCATAAATGGGAGCTTATCTTCCTAATTCCACGGATGCCGGAATACCTCCTTCAATTCGACAGTACTCTCAAGAGTTCTTGCAGGAAATACAAGAAGAGAAATGGGCCAAGGAGAAGGGTAACTCCCCTCCTATTCCTGAGATTGACATTCCATCCATTTACGGAGATCAAGTGGAGCAATAAGAAGACGAAAGGTCAGATTTTGAATCTAATACCTTAGAAGAACTGCCTCAATTTCCAGGCCCATGGGAATCTGAATCTCTTCATATCAAAGCTCCCACAATATTGGTCAGACATGAAGACTCAGTGGTCCCAAGGAACACTGATGTCGTAAAGAACACTAAGGTTCAATGTCATCTCACGGAAGAAGAGCTGCTAAAAGCAAAACCTGAACTATGGGATCATGTGAAGGATCAGGTTCCAGAATTTGATTCCAATATGCCAAAAACAAGCTCTAAGCAAAAAGTTCCAGAGATACCTCTCGACAAAATAGGGGACATGTGTGAGGGTGAAGAAGGTAATACTTATCTTCCAATCACCTACCAAGGTTACACAACCAAAGCAATCATAGATTCAGGCGCTGGTGTTGCTATTGCAACCACCTCCTTGTGGAAGCGATGGGGCAAACCCACATTAAGACCAACTAGAATGAAGCTTCAAATGGCCGACGGTCATTTTGAAAGACCTCTAGGATTGCTCAAAGGGATAACTCTAACCACTTGTGGTGTAGAGTTTGAACACACATTTGCTATATGTGACTTTGAGAAAAATAATGTCTATGAGATGATCCTAGGAAGACCCTTCCTACGACAATTGCAAATAGTACAGGATTGGGGAACCAACTCCTTGTACTTACAACACTTAGGGGTCACCACCAAGGTCAATTTGAAGGATTACTCCTTCGGAGATGTACCACCCCTACAGTGGAATCCTATCCACAAAGCGAAAGAAGATTCTATCTCTGTGCATTCTGAAAGTTCACGTGATCCATCATGACTGCATGAAGATACTCATTTGTGGATGTGCAAGGTCGCAGAGGAAGAGGAAAAACATTTAAAGGCAAGAGAAGAAGGAACTTCGCCAGGAGATAGACCAGTTAGAGACCCAGCCTACACACCGATGATCTTTCCAGATGAGGAATTTGAGCCTCATGGCTGGCCAAAAATCTTAGCCACCATGGACATTGCTGTCAATGAAGAACAATGGACACATCATTGTGATGAGGAGGGTTATGATATTTGAGTGTTCATGTGTCAGCCCTTGCTAGAAGAATGTGACCCTAGTGATGTCATAGAAGAAGAAGAGAATGATGATGATCTAGAGTCCATTGTGATGGATAGTTGCTTTGCCCTAGAAAAGCACTATTTAGAAGATGTAGGAGTGTTTAACCAAAAAGAAGAAGAACCTCTCACAAGCATTAAAACGGTAAATTCAAAGGATGGAAGTGAGAGCAGTCAAAAGAAAAATAAAAGAAAAGCAATGAAACAAGAAGAGGAGGAATCATTGTTTGAAGTACCAGAAAACTTCAAGAAATATGAAGTTGACGACCGCAAAATTTTGTTACAAATGCCTAAGAGAGAGGCCATCATAGGAGAATCATATGATAATAAAGAAAAGACCAAGAAAATTGTAGTGACCATTGAAGAGAACGAAAAGAGATGCACATATATAGGAGATGACCTAAGTGCAAGAGAAGAAATGAAGCTCGTAGCTCTATTAAGGGAATATAGGGATGTGTTTGCGTGGCACTATGGAGACTTGAAAGGGGTAGATCTAAGAATATGCTCTCATATGATCCCCATGACTATTGATGCCAAGCCTACCAAACAGAAGCCCTACACATATAACGACACTTATGCAGTTAAAATAAAAGAAGAAATTGATAGGCTTATTGAAGCTGGATTCATCTATGAGATTGAGCATACTAAATGGGTGTCCCCCATTGTAGTGGTGCCCAAGAAGAACGGGAAGTTGCGAGTGTGTATTAACCTTAAAAAAGTTAATGCCGCTACGATCAGAGATAGTTATCCACTTCCAATCACGGAACACCTATTGGAGTGTGTTGCAGACAAGGAAGTTTATAACTTCCTTGATGGATTTTCAGGTTACAATCAAGTAGCCATTGCCCCAGAAGATCAACACAAAACAACTTTTGCCACAGAGTGGGGAATCTTTGCATTTTTTGTGATGCCATTTGGGCTCACCAATGCACCTGCAACATTCCAAAGGCTCATGTGTCATGTCTTCAAAGAGTTCTTGCGAAATAGCTTAGAAGTGTATGTGGATGATTTATGTGCTCATTCCCAAGAAAGAAGATTTCACATCCCTGAGCTCAGACAAATCGTCAACAAGTGTAGAGAATATCGAGTGTGTCTGAACCCAAAAAAGTGTGTGTTCATGGTGCGTCAAGGTAAAATCTTAGGTCATATTGTTTCTAAGAATGGAATCTCAACAGATGAAGATAAGGTACGAGCCATAGCGGAGCTTCCAAGGCCAAGGATGTTGAAGAGGTACAAGCCTTTATGGGCCATTGTGGATATTATCGTAGGTTTATCCACATGTATGCTATCATAGCTAAACCCCTTTATGCCATGTTGTCTAATTTTGAGTGGAACAACGAATGCAAAAATTCCTTCAATGAACTGAAGAAACTTTTGTGCACAGCACCAATATTGACCACTCTAGATTGGAATAAACCATTCCATGTCCATGTGGATGCATCCAATCATGCCATAGGATGTGTGCTAGCACAACCCACAGGTGAAGGAAATCTAGATTTGCCTATAGCATATGCTAGCAGACAACTCACTACAGCTAGGCAAAATTATACAACAACAGAGAGAGAAGGTTTAGGCATAGTATATGCCGTGAAGAAGTTTAGGCACTATCTATTGGCCAATAAGTTCAAGTTTTTCACTGATCATCAAGCCTTGTTATATTTGGTCAATAAACCTTGCAGTACAGGACACTTAGTAAGATGGTTCATCTACTCCAAGAATTCTTGGTAGTACATAAGAAGTATGCCCCCTATCATCCACAAGCTAACGGACAAGCTGAGAGCACAAACAAGATCCTATGTAACGTATTGGCAAAACTAGTGAATAATAAACGCTCTGATTGGGACAAACAGCTACATCATGTTGTTTGGGCTTATCGAGTTGCCTATAAAACGGTACTGAATGCCACCCCATTTCAGATGGTCTTTGGACAGAATGTTGTGCTACCATTGGACTTCCTCATCCCAGCCTTAAAAGTAGCACAAGAACATGAGTGGAATGGACATGAATTGTCCTCTAGGATCTTTGATCTAGAACGCTTAGGTGAGACAAGGCTACGCGCGGCGGTAGGCATCTATGCTGCAAAGAAAAGACAAAAGGCATACTTTGATGCACACTTCAAAGATAAAGGATTGAAAGAGGGAGATTTATACGCTAAAGCAACATCCCATAAGTTGGAAGAAAGAGGATACGGATCCATGATCATTAATAGAATTTCCACTAACGGTGCAGTTCAGTTGGCCACTCTAGAAGGAGATATCTTGCCAAACTATATTAGTGGATGTAGAGTCAAGTTATACCAAGAACCTCTTACAGAAGATATGCTTACAAGACTCAACACTCCTAAGAAGCGAAAAGAAGAGGAGTTAAGGGTGAGGGAAGAAGCACATGAAGAGGCCAGAGAGCGTATTAGGCAAAATAAGTTAAGGCGGCTAGGCCTAGATGTCAACTCAAAAGCCCCAAAAAATCACATGGATATGTGCCGAAACTCAGGCATAATTACTTCTCAAGTCATTGACCGATGACCCTTTGTGACCATAGAGATAGGACAAGAAAAGGGTGCAAGGACTGTGAAAGCATTGATTGACTCAGGTGCAGCAAGTAGTGCAGTTAGACTGTCCTACTGCCAAGACTTGTAGTTGAACATCAATCCCATAGAAGCTTATCTCATAGGATTGGGAGGTGTGGAAACCCCTTGTTTGGGCAAGGTGGAACTTCCCATCTACCTTCACGATGTTCCAATGAAAGTCAAAGTGCTAGTGTGTCAAGATGAGTACCTGACCGAACCACTTGTCTTGGGTCAAGATTGGATCTATGACCATGCAGTTAACTTAAACCTCCGAAGCCGACTTCTTCAAGTTTGGGTACATGAACAATGCATTACATTAGAATTAGAGAATTGCATGCTCACAGATCATGGCACCACACACTCTCTTAGTTCCTCTAAGACTAATCTTCATGAGCAAGATGTTGTTTGTGTCAAACGCTCTATGATCCAGACGGACACAATCATGGAAGGACAGTCGCAAAGGCAAGCAAACCCTACTTCTTTTTCAAAGAGTAAAGCATCCCCAGTTGTTAAATCTAAGAAGCAAGCACAACAATTCAAGACAACTGCTATAGCAAATAGAAAGACACCATTCAACAAGAAAGAAGTTCCGGGCATGACGCAGATCTGGGTACGCAAAGGAGAGCAACCTCCAGCCTTGCCCCCACAAACCCCATCCAGGCAAGCCAACCAGGCCAGAAGACGAAGGAAGAAGCTCGGACAAGCTCAACCACAAGATATCCGACAAATTTGGGTGCCTAAGAAATTAGTTGCAGCTCAACAAGGGCAATTACATATGTGGGTACCCAAGAAGCTAATACGTCCGCAAAAACCTATGCTCTCCTATACGCGAAAAGTCTCAACAAAGAAGCCAAGGCGAGGCATAGGTCAGAACCAAACACCCAGAACAAAAGTAGACCAACTAACCTCTTCAACGCGAGTCAGGCGAACAGCCACAGAGGTATGGGTTTGGAAGCCAAAAGCATCAGCAGCCTCTACAAAACCAAAGCACCCACCACAAGGGACACAACAATCACGAAACCAGCCAAGGATGAATAGGCCAAAGGTGCTCACTACACAGTCGCAGATTGTTCTCAAATGGATCCCCATAAGGAGGAAGGATCAATTGTCATCTCGAGATCCAATGGATACCTCCATGATAGATGGCCTCAACATCCGCAAATAACATTGAAAGCCTCGACGAGCGACAACCATGTGCTCCTTGCACAACCCTGTCTTTTGCACCATTCAGGTCATGCATTTCCCAAGTATGCATTAATATAGGGCCACATTACATGGCCGTGCATCGACACATTTGAAAGTCCCATGCACAAGAACACATTGACATATGTCAATTATTTTTTCTGATACTAACATTTGTCTTCTTGTTTGGTGACATTGCCTAAAAAAAATAAAAAATTAAAAAAAAAAAGAGAAAAAGAGACAAGAGAGAGAGAGCTTCTTCCCAGGTTTGGCTCATGGAACATGAATGAGTCATGCTTAGTTGAAGGTGGAACCATTGATTACTGGGCATTTATCAGTTTTGATAGAAGTGTGTCTCCGCTAGCAGATAATATTATTGCTGCCTTATCTGGTAGATGTCAAGCACCTGGCATGGACGGGGCACCCACAACTACTGTTTCCCCTTACCATTGTAGGAGGGAAGAGCTTGAAGGTCCACAACTTGAGCGATGCTTAACTACTGTATGTACGAGAGCATCCAAGGAGATATCTGCAAAGGGTAGTTTTGGTACACTGCAAATCCTTGTATGTATACTGGATGAGAAGACTCTTGCTTATGGTGAGCTAACGAGAAGATTTGAAACTAAGCTTGGTGTAGTTACCCAATGTCGTTTTTCAAGGAATATAAAGAAATTCAATTCTCAGTATTTGGCAAATGTTGCTTTGAAGAGTGTAGACAGGACCAGGCACTCAAAGAATTTCATCAGTGGATCCTCAACACGGACATTCATCAACAATGTCCATCACAAATGCCGGGAGCACAACAGGACGAGATAAACATCGATCGATGCTTCACCATGGTAAGCATCTTTTACCTTGGCAACACCATAACCATGATAGATTAGGAAACCTCTTCGTTGGAATACCCTTGAGCACTTAGCTCAAGACCCCAATTTTTGCACCATACTTCTTCCAATGCATTTTCCAAGTAAGCATGTATAGGGCTACATTACAAGGCCATGCACAAGGCACAGATTTTTCTCAATCCATGCACGAACACACTTACCCATCATTCATTATGGGTTATTAGTAGTTGGCGTGATTACTATGCACATCATCTTAAGAAGATCTAAAGGCCATCAATGGCGTCTTACAACGACCCAATCATGCTGGAATCTAAGGAAGGAGCGCATACCAAGGGACAACAACTTCCAAAGGCTTTTAGTGACAAATAAAGAACCGGACAACCAACCCTGCCACATTTGGAAGGTAGACGGCTCTTGTTCCTACCGGACAGACACTACCTCTCAAAGCACTACATGGAACAACCATTACAACAAGGGTCTGTCAGGGACGACAGACTCGAGAGGGGGGGAGTGTTGAAGCTCAAGGTCAAGGACAAAGCACAGGAGCACATCAAAGAGGTGGACACACAATAAGAAGGAGCAAGTAGGGAGATCCAAGAAGTACATGTCAATTTTTCATAAGAATCCCCTACAAAAACAATGATTTTCATCACTAAAAACCATTGTAAATACCATTTTCTATTTTTGTAACTTTTTTTTGTTCAATCCAAGGAGTCCTCAAGCTTGAGGAGTATTAGAAGTATCATCCTACCAATTTTTATAATTTTTAGACTTCCTTTGAGCCCTCAAATAAGCCCTGGAACCTAATTAGAAGTATCATCCTACCAATTTTCATAATTTTTAGACTTCGTTTGAGCCCTCAAATAAGCCTTGGAACCTAATTTTTAACTAGGCCGGAGACTAGGTCTGGACAGGGCCAAAACTAGTCAAAAAAACTATAATAAGAGCTATAGAGCTCATTTTTGGGGTTAGCTTGTTAGAGAATAGAGTTTTGCAAGAGAAGTCTTTTGGAAATCGAAGCTCTCCATTGTCCCTCTCTTTGATCTTACCTTGTGTATGTGTGTGCATGTTTGTGTGTTTTCACTCACCCACTTGTGCCTTCACTTGCTCGTGGTCTTCATACCGGTCCTCACGTCTCCGCAGATTGACAAGTAAAGGAGGTGGTGGACACACAAGAAGAAGGAGCAAGTAGGGAGATCCAAGAAGTACATGTCAACTTATCATAAGAATCCCCTACAAAAACAGTGATTTTCATCACTAAAAACCATTGTAAATACCATTTTCTATTTTTGTAACTCCATTTTGTTCAAGCCGAGGAGTCCTCGAGCTTGAGGATTATTAGAAGTATCATCCTACCAAACTTCAAGAAACCATCCAAACATAAAGCGGCCAAAGGTGATCACTTCGCAATCAAACACTCTTCTCAAATGGATCCCCATAAGGAAGAATGGTTAGTTATCAGTCAACAATCCATCACTTACATCATTTCAAGATCCAATGGATACCTCCAACAAAGGCCACATCAGTGTTTGCAAGAAACATTGAAAGCCTCGACGAGCAACAACCATGTGCTCTTTGCACAACACTTTCTTTTGCATCATTTAGGTCATGAATTTCCAAAGTATGCATTTATATAGGGCCACATTACATGACCGTGTATAGATACATTTGAGAGTCCCATGCACAAGAGCACATTGCCATATGTCAACTATTTTTTCTGACACTAACATCTGCCTTCTTGTTTTGTGACATTGTTCCTTAAAAAAAGGGGGGATTGAGAGAGAGAGAGAGAGCTCTTGTTCCAAGGCTTGGCTCATGGAACATGAATGAGTCATGCTTAGTTGAAGGTGTAACCATCGATGACTGGGCATCTATCATTTTTTATAGAAGTGTGTCTCGGCTAATAGATGATATTATTGCTACCTTATCTAGGAGATTTCAAGAACTTGGCGTGAAGATGGCATCCACAACTATTGTTCCCCCTTACCTTGGTAGGAGGGAAGATCTTGAAGGTCCACAACTTGAGCGATGCTTAACTACTATATGTACGAGAGCATCCAAGGAGATATTTGCAAGGGGTAGTTCTGGTACCCTACAAATCCTTGAATATAAAGAAATTCAATTCTCAGTATTTGGCAAATATTTCTTTGAAGAAAGGGTACAAGACTAGGCACTCAAAGAATCTCATCAATGGACCATCAACAAGGGCATTCCTTGACAATGATAAACCAACCCACGGTCCATCACAATGAAGGGCTTACAATACGAAGAGATAAACATTGATCGACCATTCACCATGGTAAGAATCCCTAATTTGAAAACACCATAACCATGGTAGATTAGGAAACCTCTTCATCAGCATACCCTTGAGCACTTAGCTCAAGACCTCCACTTTTCGCACCACACTTCTTCCACTGCGTTTTTCAAGTACGCATGCATAGGGCCACATTACAAGGTTGTGCACAAGGCACATACTTTCTTCAACCCATGCACTAACAAACTTACCCATCATTCACTATGGGTTATGAGTACTTGACATGACTACTCTAAATATCATCTTTGGAAGAGCTCGAGGACATCATGGGGACAACATCAATAACTAGGAACTAATTCGAAGCTGGCAGTTGCTCCAACTCAACCTTAAAAACCTCTTTTGAGAAACTCGCATTTTTTGAAAGCTCGCAATGACAAATTCTCACTTGAATCCAAGGAAGAAGCACATACAAAGGATGCACACTACCTCTCAAAGTGCTACATGGAACAACCACTACAATAATGGTCTGTCAGGGACGACAAACTTGAGAGGGGGAGAGTGTTAGCACTCAAGGTTAGGAACGAGGCACAAGAACATGCCAAAGAAGTGGACACACAAGAAGAAAGAGCAAGTAGGGAGCTCCAAGAAGTACATGTCAAATTTTCAGAAGGAATCCCTATAAAAATAGTGATTTTCATCACTAAAAGCCATTGTAAATACCATTTCATATTTTTGTAACTCCATTTTGTTCAAGCCGAGGAGTCCTTGAGCTTGAGGAGTATTAAAAGTATCATCTTGCCAATTTTCATAGTTTCTTGACTCCGTTTTGAGCCCTCAAATAAACCCTAGAACCTAATTTTTAACTAGGCCCGACACTAGGTCTGGACAGGGCCAAAACTAGTCAAAAAACTATGAAAAGAGCTAGAGAGCTCATTTCTTAGGTTAGCTTGTTAGAGATTTAGCTTGTTGTAGATTTGAGATTTTGTAGGAGAACTCTTTGGTAATCGAAGCTTTCCATTGCTCCTCTCTTTGATCTTACCTTGTGTGCATGTGTGTGTGTGTGTCTATATGTTTGTGTGCTTTCACTCACGCACTTGTGCCTTCACTCACTCATGGTCTTCATACCAGTCCTCACCTCTCTGCAGATTGACAAGTAAAGGAGGTGCTCCTTACGCTTGAGCTACAATGAAACTTTTTCTCCTACATTTTGAATGATAGTAGTCAAGGTAGTGCTTTCCTTTTCCTTAGTTGGATTCTTTGGTTGGAAAGTAGACCAATTAAATATCAAAAATACATTTCTTAATGGTGATCTACATGAAGATGTTTATGCTCAACAGCTAGAAGGTTGTGAAGAGAAAGCTAAAGAGCATTTAGTATGCAAGCTTATCAAATCTTTATATGGACTAAAGTAGGCACCAAGAGCTTGGTATGAGAAGATACATGACTATCTTCTATCTATTGGTTTTAAAAACTCAGATGTGGCTCCCACCCTTAATGTTAAATATGTGAAGACATTTTGATTATTATTATCATATATGTTGATGATATAATCATGACCGGTCCCTAGGACTCAGACCTTTAGTATTTTAAAGCACAACTTCAGCATACATTTGATGTAAATGACATGGGTATTTTGCATTATTATCTTGGGATTGAATTCATATACAAAGATGAGTGTATCTACATGACACAGTAGAAATACATTGAGAAATTGTTTGAAAGGTTTGAGATAACACATTCCAATCCTATGCAGATACCTATGGATGTCAATGTGTCATTATAGCCGAAAATAGATTCAGAACCATTGATGCTATATTATATAGTCAAGCACGGTTGCTTGATATATCTATGTAATACACGTCCGGATATTTAGTTTGCAGTTTCTCAAGTATCCAAGTTCATTCATGGTTAGCTCAAGATTCATTGGAAATAAGTTAAGAGATATATTTTCAAAAGTTTTTAGGTTATTGAACCTTGTACCATTCTGACATTAAAGGAGGTATTGTTGGTCCAATGGGCTCAATAAGGCAAAACTGAGAGCTTTTTTTAGTGTTCTTTATAGCTTCACCTATAAAAAAGCATGCTAGGTGCATTGGATAAAACAAAATACTTCTATCAAACCCACTCAGGTTCAAAACCCATAGCGGCAGAGCCACTTGAGCATTCACAAAAGTTTTTTTATTTTTATTTAGTGGGAGATTTTTACTTAGGGTATTGGTGGTGATTTTTCATGAAATTTGGCATAGCCAATTCCATTAATGATCGTAACGTTTTTGAGTTTCTTTTCAATGGATTCATAAAACCAATATAAGAACAAATTTGGCTCATTGTTTGAGTATGTTCTCTAGCCATCACTCAAGGAGTTCAACTTGAAGGTGATCAAGGAGGAGGTCCTCTTAAAGGCAAAGTTCCTATACTCTTGGAAAATTTGTGCTCTACATCCAGAAAAATTTGGAGGAGTTTCTATCAACCAAACTATTGTGAGTAACATGTCTACATCTATCCTCACTTGTTTATTCACTAGTTTCTGATTTAGGGATAATCAAAACTTGGGTTTCTTGTAAAATAGTTCTAACCTATTCATATTCTCCATATTCACACACACACACACACTCTTCATACCTCGCAAGTGCACAATCTTTTGTATCTAGTTCCTATTTCTAACTAGATTCAAATATTGTTAGCTTGTCTCATATTCACACATTATAATTTGACATTTGAATGTAAGTTAGTATAGGTGAACATCCAAGCTTATTGTACACTTTGAAAGATCTTGTCTATTCTCTCTCTATTTGTCACTCATCTTCTTTTCTAGTATTAAGGTGTGTATGCTAAGGTTCATGCATTGGAAGATCCTATAAACCTATGATAAATTATTATTAAGGCCCACCCCACTTCCAACAACCTCAACTATTCCTTCAAGTTTGCATCAATGATTTAAGATCTGATGATTTATACCCCCAAGTGAAGTCCCCAAAGGTGTTATGGCCTACCACCATTGCCTTAAATTTAGCAGATCTCTTGTTCATTCTTCAATGTCTCTACCCCATCGCATTACTTAGTAATCCCCTAGATTTATATATTATATAGGCCCTATATTACTACCTGAATCATTTCATTGGAAATTCTTGCAACATGTTTGGCTCCCCCTGCCTCTTTTCTTGAAGACAAAGGTATTTTTCATCAGCACATTATTACTTATATGCCAGAAAATAATTGTATTGCATAAAGAAAGAATAGGATACTTGTTGAGATGATGTGTATTATGATGTCATTCAAAAAGCTTCTATGTAGTACATGTAGCTAATCATATTATGAATAGGTCTTCCACAAACATTTTCAAGGTTATCACACCTTATGAAGATTATTATGGAAAGAAACCTAATGTGAGTTACTTCAAAGTTTTTTGTTCCATAGCTTATGCTCACATGAGAAGAAGCATCATGGTAAGATCAATGTAAAAGCCATTTAAGTTTTCTTTATTGGTTATGCAATTGAAAACAAAGGAAACAAATTCTATGTTCTAGATACAAGTGATATCATACTCTCATGCAATGCATATATTGCAGAAAGTCAAATTTATGAAAAGAAGGAAAAAATTCCAGATTTCATAAAAGCAGATGACTATGCATTTGTTAGAAGGAATTTGGATTCTTATAGTCATCCATATAAGGGGGTTGATGTACCTTCTCAAACCCTAAGAGATGCAGGTGAAGGGAAAGTTTCATTAGTTACATCAATACCTAGTCCATTATCAGTACCTCTTGAAGTTTGGACTTATGAAGTTGGAGACAGTTCCAAAGTTCTATAAGAAAGAGATACTAAAGAGCCAAAAACATTTCCACCACCTTTCAAGGAGACATCAAAGTGGTCATATCAAACTTGGAAGGACAATGGTATAAAGGAATATATTGGAAGAAGCAAAAGTCAAACAAGGAGACAACTAATAAACTAGGTTAATTATGTAGAATGTTTTGAGATTCATAGTATTTTAGCACTTACTTCAATTGAAAATGAATTAGTTAGTGTTTGAGATGCACTAAATAGTCATGCATGGAAAAAATCTATGTAAGAAGAGATTGTTTCTATTCATAAAAATCAAACATGGAAGCTTTATGAGTTGCCAAAAGGTAAGAAAGCTATTGGATTTAAGTGGACCCTCAAAATAACTTTAAAAAAAAAGCAAATGGTACCATAGACAATAGTCAAGATAGTGCTTTCCTTTTCCTTAACTGGATCCTTTGGTTGGAAAGTATACCAATTAAATATCAAAAATATATTTCTTAATTATGATCTACATGAAGATGTTTATGTTCAATAGCTAAAAGGTTGTGAAGAGACAGGTAAAGAGCATTTAGCATGCAAGCTTATCAAATCTTTATATGGACTAACATAGGCACCAAGAGCTTGGTATGAGAAGATATATGACTATCTTCTATCTATTGGTTTTAAAAACCTAGATGTGGCTCCCACCCTTAATGTTAAATATGAGAAAGATGTTTTGATTATTATTATCATATATTTTGATGATATGATCATGATTAATCCCTAGTATTCAAAACTTTAGTATTTTAAAGCACAAGTTAAGCATACATTTGATGTAAATGACTTAGGTATTTTGTATTATTACCTTGGGATTGAATTCATATATAGACATGAGTGTATCTACATGACACAATAGAAATAAATTATTTGAAAGGTTTGAGATGACACATTCTAAGCATATGCAAATACCTATGGATGTCAATGTGTCATTACAGTCAGATGCTCATTCAGAACCATTGATGCTACATTATATAGTCAAGCACTTGGTTGTTTGATATATCTATGTAATACATGTTCGTACATTTAGTTTGCAATTTCTCAAGTATTCAAGTTCATGCACAATCAGCTCTAGATTCATTGGAAATCTATTAAGTGATATATTTTCATAATTTCTCAGGTTATTGAACCTTGTAACATTCTAACATTAAAGGGGGTGTTGTTGGAGTCAATGTCCAACAGGCTCAATGCAGCAAAACTAACAGCTTTGTTTAGTGTTCTTTATAGCTTCCCCTATAAAAAAGTGTGCTAGGTGAATTGGATAAAACAAAATACTTCTATTGAACCCACCCAGGTTCAAAACCCATAGTGCCACAGCCACGGCAGCATTCACAAAAGTCTTTTGTTTAATTTAGTGGGACATTTTTACTTATGATAGTGATGGTGATTTTTCATGAAATTTGGCATAGCCATTTCCATTAAGAATCATAAATTTTTTGAGTTTCTTTTCAAGGGATTGATAAAAACTATATAAGAACAAATTTTCCCATTGTTTGAGTATGTTCTCTAGCTATCACTCAAGGAGTTCAACTTGAAGGTGATCAAGGAGGAGGTCCTCTTAAAGGAAGAGTTCTTATACTGTTGGAGGATTTATGCTCTACATCTAGAGAAATTTGGAGGAGTTTGTGTCAGCCAAAATATCGTGTAACATGTCTACATCTATCCTCACTTGCTTATTTGCTAGTTTTTTATTTAGGGATACTTGGAACTCGGGTTTCTTGTAAAATAGTTCTAACCTACTCATATTCTCCATATTCTCACACACACACTCTTCATACCTCTCAAGCGCACACTCTCTTGTATCTAGTTCCTATTTCTAACTAGATTCAAATATTGTCAGTTTGTATCATATTCATACATTGTAATTTGACATTGTAATTTGACATTGGAATATAAGTTAGTATAGGTGAACAAGCTTACCATACACTTTAAAAGATCTTGTATATTCTCTATCTATCTCTCACTCATCTTCTTTTCTAGTATTAAGGTGTGTATGCTAAGGTTCATGCATCGGAAGATCCTATAAACCTATGATTAGTTATTATTAAGGCCCACCCCACTTCCAACAACCTCAACTGTTCCTTCAAGTTTGCATCAATGATTTAAGATCTGATGCTTTATACTCTCAAGTGAAGTCTCCAAAGGTGTTATGCCCTACCAACAATGGTTTTAATTTAGTAGATCTCTTGCTCATTCTTAATGTCTCTACCCCATTGCATTACTTAGTAATACCCTAGATTTATATGTTCTATATGCCCTTCTCCGCAAAGGTCATGCACAAACCCTATCCATGCCCCCTCCTCCCTTATTACATGTAGTTAACAGGATCCTATCTTCAACAATGATACCTCTTCGAGTCTTCTTCAATAGAGAGATCGATGCAACAATTTCCTTTGATTAACCTTCTTTTATACTTCTTCTCAACGTGTTTGTTCACCTTCCCATGGTTGTGGGACAAGTAAAT